>JAMGZG010000015.1:1200000-1652614 GCA_024713935.1 Morchella eximia
CTCCTCCGCCGACAATGTTCTCCGTGGCGGTGTCTTTGGCTCCGACGACGATAACACCAACCCCAACATCTCGAGCAGCGACGACACTGAGCCCATTTCCTACGAGCGACCCAACCCCGAGTCCCTTGCCTATGAGTCCTCCGTCGCCGCCGCCTGCGGTGTCGACCTCACCACCCGCATCCTCGCCTTCAAACCCGCGGCCCCCGAGTCCTCCAAGCCCATCGACCTCCGCACGCAATACAACCGCCCCACAAAGTCCTCCGCCCCCTCCGCCCAGTTCCGCCGCCGCATCCTCACCGCCCCCGAGCGCGTTCTCGATGCCCCCGGCCTCGTCGACGACTACTACCTCAACCTCCTCGACTGGTCCTCCGCCAACCAGGTCGCAATCGGTCTCGAGCGCAACGTCTACGTCTGGAACGCCGACAGCGGGTCCGTCTCGCAGCTGCTCGAGACCGCCGCCGACACATACGTCTCCTCCGTCAAGTGGTCTGCCGACGGCGCTTACGTCGCCGTCGGCGTCTCAAATGGCGACGTCCAGATCTGGGACGTCGACGACCAGACAAAGCTGCGCACCATGTCCTCGCACGACTCCCGAGTTGGCTCAATGGCGTGGAATAAGGCAATTCTCACCACCGGAGCCCGATCAGGCAACATCTATAACCATGACGTCCGCATCGCCGAACACAAGACCGCCGAGCTCCTCTCCCACACCTCCGAGGTGTGCGGGCTTGAATGGCGCTCCGACGGCGCGATGCTGGCGTCCGGTGGAAACGACAACCTCGTCAACATCTGGGACGCGCGCGCCCTCGCCGCACCCAAATGGTCCAAGACAAACCACAAGGCCGCCGTCAAGGCGCTCGCGTGGTGCCCCTGGCAGCTCAACCTGCTCGCCTCGGGCGGCGGCAACTACGACGGGTGCATCCACTTCTGGAACAGCACGACGGGCGCCCGTGTCAACAGTATCGACGCCGGATCGCAGGTCACGTCTATCAAGTGGTCGACGTCATACCGCGAGCTTGTGTCGTGCCATGGGTTGCCGGATAATCAGTTGAGTGTGTGGTCGTATCCGACGCTGGTCAGGAATGTGGAGATCCCCGCGCATGAGACGAGGATATTGCATTCGGCGCTGTCGCCGGACGGGACCACGCTTGCCACCGCGGCGAGTGATGAGAATTTGAAGTTTTGGAAGCTGTTTGAGAAGAGGCCTGCTGGTGCGGCTGGTGCGGGGGCGGGACGGGGAAGGGGTGGAAAGGCGGCGGGGATGAAGCAGATGACGATTAGGTAGAGGGTACGTCAATTGGGTGGTGGTGGTGGTAGTGGTGGTGGTAGTGGTGGTTTTTCGGTCGGGGATTAATTGACACGGATGGGCGCTTTGATTATTGCCGGTTTTGTGATCACTCTTTTTGTCCTTTTATTTTTTTTTTTTGGTCCGATGCTCGTTTTTGGGAGGTGTGTAGTGGTAGTGGGGTGGTGATGGGGTGGGGGGGATTGACCGTTGAGACGGTGGTCATTGCTTCTTCCGATTCTCTTTCGTTGTTTATTTCTACTTTTACTTTTTGTGTGGCATTGCGTGGCGATTATATATATTCTACTTTTTGTTTTTGGAGGCGGGACGAGGGAAGATATATGTATTAAATGAATGACTGTGTGTTTTTTGATCATGGCTTTCTTCTATGAGATGAGATGAGCTGAGCTGAGGAACGTATGTGAGAATTGTAGCTACATATGGAGTGTGCGAGCTCGAGGGAGGGGTTGTATTTTTAGACGGTGTAGTGAGTAAATGTATTTAGTTAGTTGGGAATGAATGAATGCCCGTTATTGAGAAGTTTCAACTTTAGTATACGTTCCTCGTCTGATAGTTATCATGTAGATACTGTGCGTTGAACTGAGGACCTAAATACATGTACTTCCTGCTAGCTACTTTGCTACTACGTTTTGTAGAGTAGAGTGCTCTATTCCTACGCCATGCATCATGGCAGACATAAATATATCAAGACCTACATGTACATATCTAGACAGACCATTCCACGGCACCCATTTTCTACTACTACATACACTGCAAGTTCACGCTGCCCATACAGAGGCAGGCCAGGGCTGGGCAGTTGCTTCATCTCATTTTTCTATTTTATAAGGTCGTAACGCAACCAACGAAATTATAAGGCCGTATATTTCGCAACGTACGAGTGATCGCGTGTGACCAAAAATGCATAATGATCAGGATCAGCCAGAACATTGGCTGCCTGGAGTCGGTCGATGCGCCAAAGGCCATCAGAGCACATAAAGACGGAATTTGGGAATCTCCTGAAATAAAGGCACCCAGAGTTACCTAACTGCATGTAGCGGAGGGCTGGGTCAATGTGTATTGCCGTGATCGTGGGTTGCGTGTATATACTGCAACTGTGGACTTATGGGGAGGAATGGGTGGTGGTCACAATCTGTCCTAAACATGGTGTACAAGACAGGAGCTCTCGTAGTCTTTCTAACTTGTCAATCCACACACACACACTCTCTCTCTCTCGTCATCTAATACTTTGGTCTTGTATCAGCCATTGGAATATATACCATATTGGTCGTGACGGTGTGGTCTTGGTCTGATATCAAAGCTGAGTTTGTAGGCACTATACATAGTGCAAATAGCTAACTTAATAATGGCCTTATTACAGATCACCTGAGGATCTACGCCGTCTCGACCCCCAGATCTTTACCAAATGACAAAGCAGATCCGACCATTAAATTCCCTGAAAAGAAAAAAAATACCTAGTTACATTCCGGGCCTCTACTATACAATCCCGATTTTTATTTTAAACTCCAAAATTACCCCGTCATCCTCGCCACCCTCGCCATCCATCTATTTCGGCGCAATCATCAACTCCGGCCTCACAAGCTCCACAAACTCCTCCTCTGTGAGCACGCCCAACTCCAGCGTACTCTCCTTCAGCGTGATGCCCTTCTTGTGCGCGTTCTTAGCCACCTTGCTGGCTGCGTCGTACCCAATCTTGCTGTTGAGACATGTGACGAGCATGAGACTCTCGTGAAGGAGCTTGTTGATCTGTTTCTCATTGGCCTGGATGCCGACGACGCAGTTGTCCTTGAAGGAGCGCATGCCGTCCGACAGCAGCGCGATGCTGTGGAGCAAGTTGCGGATCAAGACGGGCTTGAACACGTTGAGCTCAAACTGGCCCTGGGAGCCGGCCACGGTGATGGCGGTGTTGTTTCCTGGGTTAGGGTTAGCTTGCATCATGAGGAGTCACTCGGAGGAAAGGGGGGGAGCGTACCCATGACTTGGGCGCAGATCATGGTGAGAGCCTCGCACTGGGTTGGGTTGACCTTTCCGGGCATGATTGAGCTGCCAGGCTCGTTCTCGGGGAGGCTGAGTTCTCCGAGGCCACAGCGGGGGCCGGACCCGAGGTAGCGGATGTCGTTGGCGATCTTCATGAGCGAGCAGGCGAGGGTGTTGAGTGCGCCGCTGGCCTCAACAATCGCATCGTGTGCAGCGAGGGCCTCAAACTTGTTGGGCGCGGTGACGAACTCGATGCCGGTGAGCTTGGAGACCTCGGCGGCCACGGCAACGTCGAAGCCCTTCTTTGTGTTGAGACCTGTGCCGACGGCGGTTCCACCCTGGGCGAGCATCTTGAGGCGGGGGAGCGTCGCCTCGATGCGCTCGATTCCGTAGGCGAGCTGGGTGGTGTAGCCGCTGAACTCCTGGCCGAGGGTGAGCGGGGTGGCGTCCTGCAGGTGAGTGCGCCCGATCTTGATGATGTGGTCGAAGGCCTTGACCTTCTCCTCAAAGGCGGCGTGGAGCTCACGCAGGCTGGGGAGCAGGCGCTCGGTGATCTCGAGGACGGCCGCGATGTGCATGACCGTGGGGAAGGTGTCGTTGGACGAGGCAGACATGTTGACGTGGTCGTTGGGGTGGACGGGCTTCTTGGAGCCGAGCTCGCCGCCGAGGAGCTCGATGGCACGGTTGGAGATGACTTCGTTGGCGTTCATGTTGCTCTGGGTGCCGGAGCCGGTCTGCCAGACGACGAGAGGGAAGTGGTCAAGCAGCTTGAGGGAGATGACCTCCTTGGCCGCGGTCTGGATGGCTTCGCCGATCTTGGGGTCGAGCCCGTGGGTCATGTTGACGGTTGCAGCGGCATGCTTGAGGATTCCGAAGGCCTTGATGACGGGTGGGGGCATGCGGTCGAATGGCTGGTTGATGTTGAAGTTCATCAGGGACCTGTGATTTTCGCCATTCCTATGAGTCCGAAGTTCGAGATAAGCTAGGGAGATGTCGGGGGAAGCTTACCGCTCGGTCTGGGCGCCCCAGTACTTGTCGGTCTGGACCTTGATCTCGCCGAAGGCATCACGTTCGATTCTGTGGTCTGCCTGTATTCCCGTTGTCAGTATGACGGTAAAAGATAGAGTCCAAAAATATATATATATATAGCTCGCCAGAGTTATAACTTTAAAAACGAGAAACGAAAAAAAACTTACCATCCTGAAAGTGGTTGTGGAGAATGACTTCCTTGCGGTGGCAGAGAGTGCTTTTGAGGCAGACGCCCGCGGGGCCAAAGTGCGGGGCAGCGCAAATTGCACATGCTGTACCGATGAGCAGCGGCGAGCAGCTGCAACTCGGAGCGAGGCTAGCGACACAACCATTTTGGGGCACTTTGTCACAGTGTGTGTGGTCAATTCAATGGATATGGAAGGTGACAGTAAGATGTATATAGTGTGTGTGTGGATGTGAGATGGGGCGTGTGTGTGTGTATGTGTGTGTGGGGGGTGAACAGATGAGAGTGTATGTATGTAGATACTCTCTGTTGATAGATGAGCCTGCTGAAGCTTGCTTGGGAGGTGAGGTGAAGATATTCCAGCGAGCAAGAGGTGGTGGGGCAAGGTGCTGCTTTGAAGTTTTTCTCTCCCCCCCCTTCAACCCCCCGGCCCTCCTCCGCCGGTGCGGGATTCGTGACGGGCCGCTCTCGGGAAATCCCGGCTACGTGCGTAAAAGACTTCACTGTGCTCACCGCCAGCTAAGCTTCACTCACGATCCCCAAACATTTAACACACTTCTCGTGTAATCTATATATGGCGGTGTTTTAAACCTGCCCATGACGTCGGCGGTAGAGTAACTGTTGACCTACAGATGCACTCACAATTGCACAATCGCGACGACGACAACGATATATTGCTCTACATATCACACACACCCTATCCTCTTGGACCATCGTGATCAGTCTCGCAGTATGTAATGCAGTTAATGGCATTGTGCTCTATGCTCTGTGTTGTGCTCTGCTGTGCTTCGTGATACACAACTCACCTCTCTCCCATATGTTAGTTTTTTTGTTGGGGATCCGGTTGCGCGGGGCTGCGGCTATTTGTTTTTCCGCCCGACCGTGGCTTTCCGACCGATAACACACATTGCCGGGATCTGCCAGGCCGAGGCAAGTTTCTGCTTCCGGATTGAAACATGAAGGCGGGCAGAAATATCATTGACATGTTTGTGTTTCATGTGTTTTGTTTGGTTTTTGTTGGGTGTACTGTAGGGTCTGTGGATTATCACTCGGTGCAAGGTAAGGTGGTCTTGGTAACGGTGTCCACAGACTTCTATGTAGCCAAGTAGGTACATGATGTACGTGTATGTAACTGCATGTACCACATAGAGGTGTGTAAGCATAAGTAGATCATAGGCTCTCATGTTTTCATCCATCCATCTAATTATATTCCCCCTACACTAGCTCGGTTTGGGTGGCTGCAAACAATCAAAGAATTGTCAATCACCAATCAATCAATCGGTTGGCTGGGCTGCAGTAGGTGATTTGCTGCTAACTATTGCATTTTTATGGATTGGGACATTAATACTGCACGACAGATGGATTAAGAAAATCATGGTTGAAAATATGGAAAAGACGCCGTGGAATTATGGGATTTCTGCACTCATGCTGCATAACTAATATATTCCCGAAAGCTCATTATATAGTTGGCCTATCAACTCTATAACTATGAAAACTCTCCACTAATCTTCAACGTCGCACCATCCTGCTCACCAGATCTCAACATCGTTTCAATCTATGCAAACAATTAGCAAAAACATCCTCAAAACAGAACAGACCCGATAGGGAAACACTCACAATATCCAAATCCCTATACGCCAATTCCGGCGCCTGCCTCTCATCCGCAGCCCCCTTCCCAATCGCCTCTGCAAACGCCGCCACCTCCTGCTTCACCCCGCTCCCGTCCTCTGGGAACTCCTTTACCTCAACCTCCGCCCCCCTCTGCACCCTCACCTTATCCCACGTGGCCGTCACTACCCCCCTCTCACACACAACCACATAGTCGAACTTCTTCACTGTCGTCCCAAAACTACACGAAAACGTCCCCTGCACCCCCGCCTTCGTCCGCCATACCGCATCGACCGTATCAACCGGCGGCAGATGCTCCTGCAGTCTAGTCGTGAATGCCGCAACCCTATCAACCCGATCCTCACCCAACATGATCTGAATAATGGCCGTGTAGTGCACCCCGCCGTCAAGTAAGTAGCCACCTTGGTACGCCGGCGTCTTGCGCCACGTGGTTTCAAAGGTGGCCCCGCCGGGGGCAATCATGTTGCCCGTTTCGACGCGGAAGTTGAGCACGCGGCCGAGCGTGCGGATTGTGTCGGCAGCGTACCGCCATCCGTCCTGGAACCGCATGTTCTCGGCGACGCCCCAGTGTACGCTGGCGGGGATGTTGGCGTGGCGCCAGGCGATGAGTTCGAGGGCGAGGGCGCGGGTGGGCGCGACGGGCTTCTCGGACAGAACGTGTTTGGACGCTAGAAGACATTTTTTGATGATTTCTGGCTGGAGCGGGATTGGGAGTCTGGCCACCAGGTTCAATTGATATCAGCTATGAGCAATGCTTGCAAGTGGTAGGTATAGATATATGGCATACGCAATGATAACGGCGTGGATATCCTCCCGCGCCAATAGAGCGTCCAAATCATGACCGGCGCCTGAGTCGTCGCTGTAGATGTCGACATTGCTGCTCTCCGCGAAGAGGGCACTAGCGGAGGCTTTACTGCGCGAGTAGACGGCTTTGAGGGAGAGGTTTGAGCAGGCTTCGACTGCGGGCTTGTGCTGGTTGCGGACGAAGTTTCCGGAGCCGAGGATTGCAATTCCAATTGGTGCCATTGTGAATATATATATAGTTGTGGAGTAGGAGCAGTTAATTGGTAACTGTGGGGACGAGCGGGGTAGATAGATAGGTAAATACTTGGAGAGCTTTTAGGAGTTATATATGCGCTGCCTAACTATCTGCTCTACTAACCAAGTAATTGAACCTAGGCTACTAGATACTACTAATCCAATCATTTCCCCTCACTATTTACCCCCACTACCGAATACCAGTACCCACGATCATTGATACCGATACCCGAAGCGAAGCGCTCATAACCGCTCATCTCTGCTCTACAATATTTAGGCATCTCTACGGGTGAAATCTTTACGCGATTGTTTGTAATTCTCGATAATAGCCTCAACCTTTACGAGGCAGATTTCGAAGAGTAGAAGTACTTTAGAGAGGTAGAGGAGGTACAAAACCCCACTATCTATGGAAAACCCCACTACTGCACTGTCGTCATACACACCCTAGATACCCCTACTCTACCCCGGCTGGGAATGGTAATGATCGGTGGATGTAACCCACCACTACCACTCACCACTCACCACTCACCAGCCATGATTACAGTCGCTCGAAAAATAATGCCAGGGAAGTTTAGGCCAATAGAAACCAAAAGAACTTGAAGATCTTGGCCCATTCTTACAATAACTCTAATCTCCGTTCGTCAACTATTAACGACTGTACCACCTCTTCTCTACTCTTCATTACTCATCCATACTCCTCTTCTATCTAGCTAACAGTTACACAACCAAACCAACACAACTGCCTCCGAACCCATGTAAACAAGCACGTAGGCAGGCAGGCAGGCAGGCAGACAGGTAGGCAACGAGTCTCGGATCGTTGTGGTTGCGGTTGTGGTTGTGGTTGTGGGCACGACAGCGCAGCACAGTACAGCACAGCACAGCAGAACGGCCGGATCTACAGCGCCGGTGCGGTGTTTGGTGTAACTTTATGCTAGGTGGTATGTAGTAGTTTTTTTTTTCACTGAGTGTAGCAGGGCTGAGCAGCGGTTTGGCCCGAATAATATGCAGTTGGGCTCTGCAGGGTCTGTTTAGTTTCCGCATAACTACATGTACGTATTTACATACATACCTGGGCTGTGGAGTAGCTACCTGACTAGAGTTGGGTGTTTGTGGATGGTGGATGGTGGATGTGGGTTTTATGTTGGGGATGTTTATGTTACCGGGAAGGGAAACATTCTCTCAAAGTACTCTGGTTTTGGTAAATAGATGTTTGCCTTAAACATTTTTTACATGTATGTGTGCAAGGAAGAAAGAGGGGAGGGAAAGAAAGAGGGTGGGCGACTGAACACATCCAAACAGCCAGACATACATATATCCGCAAAAGAAATATTCTTAACAGCATAGATACTCTAATCAAAATGATCCACCACCATCGCCGCCGCCGCCGCCGGTACCGTGCGGTACAGTGCGGTACGGTACGGAGACATTACATCGCATGGCATAGCATGAATCTAGGATACCCAACCCAGCCATATTTAGTAAAATCTGTCCATGTCCACGGTCCACCATGTATGTAGGTAGCACAAACAACGAAATGTCTTTTTTCTTCTTTCTTTTCATTCCAAGTTTCGATTTGCCTCAAACAGAGGTTTTTCCGCCACTAGTGTCTGTGGTCTCGTGTACGGGGGCAGGCACGAAGGGGAGGAGGAAGCCTCCCAACATTTATACTACGGCCCCCACTGGGTGGGCGCGGTGGTGGTGGGGCTATGGGAACACACAGCTACATAGCTATTAGTTGTGCGGTGGGAGTTACTCAAAGCTGTGGCCGGTGGCTGCGGGGCGGGTATCTATCAAGCCCCAACATCAAATATCCAACATCCCACCCGTTTCTCATTCATTGCATTCACGTTTACGCATATTCAAAACCCAGTTAATTCACAGAGCAGGTAGCAGCAGCAGCAGTAGTAAGGCATGGTAGCTGTATATATACACATATACACACACACACATCCAACCCTAATCAGTCAGACTCACCCATCCATGGGCAGCTAGCTAGGCACAAATGATAAAAAAAAAAAAAAAAAAAAAAAAAAGAGAGTAAGATGTAGGAAATTGAGATAAGGAAAAGAAAAAAAAAATTTAAAACTCCAGAAACTTAAAGTGAAAATTTCGTCAATCAATCGATCCGCCCTCCCGCACCCGTTACACCTGGTATGAAAATGAGAATAGAGAGTTAAGGAAAAGGGGGTGGTGGTGGTTTGTTGGAAAAATAGGAAAGGGGGTAGTAGTAGTGAGTAGTAGTGGTGGTGGTGGTGGTGGTGAAGGTGGTGAAAGTGGTATGGAGGAAGAGGATGAGTGGTGACAGAAAAAAAAAAGAATAAGGGGGTGAATCGAAGTAAGACAAAAGAAAGAGGCCGTTAAAAAAGGGAAAGGGGGGAGAAAAAAAAAGGGAAACCGCATGATACACACAGTAAACACAATAAACCAAACCCAACAATTTGAACTACCAATATATGGCAACCAACCAACCAGCCTTCTTTCCGATCCGTGATAAATGAGAATAACAAAGGGACTAAACTAAGGAATTGTAAAAAAATCGCACTGTAAAAGATATCAAAAAAATAGACCGTTGCCCCCCACCTTTCCAACCCCAACAACCAAAAAAAGATGTAAAAATGTCCTTGGCTTTAAGCCATAGTGACGCAGAAAAAATCAAAAGCAAATAGTTTAGGAAACCATATAACCACCAGTACCAAAAACTAGGCTCTCCCCCACCACATACACATACAATATGCCTCAAATATAAAATATAAAAAAAGAAGAAATATCCCAGTAAATAAAGAAATAGCAATAGAAACAATACACTTTTGTAAAAAGATGCCCACCGACTTACAAGAAACCGGATTCTTGTAGTAATCTGGTTTTAAGTCAGAACAAACGATTCATCTTCATCGATATGATCTGGATTTTCCCTCCTCCACCGATTCGCTCTGTTCTGCGCTTGAGACGCGCGATAACTATATTTTTCCGGATCTCAACGACAAAGCGAGTCGGTGGGGAAGGAAACGATTTGGACCGAATCATATTTGGGAGAAGATATAAGAAATGTATTTACCTCGCAATTTTCTCGTCCTCTCTCTCTCTTGGCTCCAAAGATAACGACAAGTTGTACATGTCATTGACATCTCGGGCACTTTGCATGTTTGTGATTATGTATTCCTGAAGTTCCGGTACTGGCTGCAATGGATATGGTACTGATTGATACTGCTGAATTTCACGCACGATGTTGGCGGTCTTGACGCGCTTGTCGAAATTGATGAAGCCTTTATCTCCCTTGATGAAATCCTCGTTTCCGTCGGCAACGAAGGTGAGATCCTTCAAGTAAACACCTGATGAAAGCCACAAGTATAAGTAGGTTTCTTCAGAAAACGCGCTCCGGAAATAAACTCACCCAAGAACGGAACACAAGGAGGATTGACAATGTGAAGCATCTCTCGATACTCAGCAAAGTTCATGGTCGCTCCCATCAAAGTATTCATTCCTTCCAAAATAGCATTAGTCCTGGTTGGTACATGTTCCCATGTCCTCTTCAAACGATGGATAGAAGATGTCTGTAGAGCTGCAAGAATGGCAGTAAGAGTCGAGAAGTTATTCAATTGCCGACATTTCTAAGAAGGGTTAGCATCTAAATAAATGACCTGTTAGGTTTATATTTACCTCAGCCACGGCGATAAAATGCTTAATCACAATCACTCGCTTTCGGACTTCGTTCTGGGTTAAAATCATTTCCGCAACCCAGTTCGTGAGTCTGTTGGACTGCATGATGATAGCTCTGATATTCTCGGCGGGATCTGGTCCACCATTCGGCGGCTTACTCCACCCCTTGCTCAGGCACTCAGCTGCCTTTAACTTTCCATATGATTTGGACTCAATGATGGTCAATTGACGAGCAAATTCCAAAGCATCAATGTCCAAAAACTTGAGCTTTTTCATGTGCTTTGGTAGAATTGGTGGGGGTGGCTGAGAAACCATGTTCAAAACCATGCGCTTCATCTCGGGCTCCTGACCACGTAATCGTGTATCAATGAGTGATAGAACTTGGTTGGCCCCTGACAACTGCGGCAGCATGACATCCTTGGCAAACGTGTGCATCTTTCTCAAAAGTTCTTTTGCTGCATCATCTAGCCCCTCCATCCAATTCTGCTCCAGCCACATTTTCATAATACTCAAAACCCGTACACGAATAAGCTTTTGTTTCTTCTCGGTCCATATCTCGAAATCGGTTGATGACAGCCCAGAAGGAGGTTGAACCGTAAATCTTCGGACAAGTTGGTTGAAGAGCTCGGATGCAGTCGTAAATGAGGGATAGGTGAGTAAGAATGTACTGATCAGGTTGGAATCGAGCATATCGTGACGAGAGGCGCGCTCAACCAGAGCTACCAATGAGCCACCCTTCACCTTACCCTTTGCGCCGTATACAATCTCACTATCATGATCGCATCCAAGGTACCACAGTGTTTCTGGAGGAGGCTCTTCACCGAATATTTTCGTAATTTTGGATTTTCCTCCTTGAGGAAGCGGTCTATCCATCACCGACGGGGCTCTCGAGGTATTCTGGTGACGTGATGACGAGCGTTGGTGCGTTGGACGGCCTTGCATGCCAGGATATACAGAGTCCTTGCGCGTGAGATCCTCCGTCGTGATCTCCCTAGGTTCCCGGCTATCTCTCTCCTCAACAAGCAACTGTATTGAAAAGTTCAGGGCACTAATTCCACTATCCACCTCCTTTATATATAGCCGGACTGCATTTAATCTGTCTTCTAAAGGATCCCCACGACATGCCGTCCATTCATCAGCTAATGGGGCAGAGACTGCCTGGCAAGCCATAAACAGATCCGCAAAGGAGTCGTGCAATCGCTGTCTCTGACTTGAAAAATCCAATAGAGTGGGGTGGTTCGGGGATGCCGTCAAAGCTGACAAGTTGATGGTATCAATAACGTAAAAGTACCTCCGCATGATATCGAACGCAGTTGAGGCTATGTTGATAAGATTTGAGCTGGTGAGACCCTGTCCATATTCTGTAATCACGGATTCTGATGGGGGTTCCAACGAATTCTCAAGTCGTCTTAAGGCGGGCTTCACAAGAGAAGTCAAATCTTCCATCTTGGTTACCAGCTCAATTTCCAGCGGAGAGGTTGTTGCCCCTTGACTGGCCGCTGATAAAGTCCCAGATCGCCAGTTGATTCCATACTGACTTCCGTGAATAAAGCCTGGCTTCAGCCGGGGCAGTTTTCCTTCTCTCTGTGCTTTAGCAACATCTGCAAAACCAAAGACACCAACCATCACCTCATCCGCCTCCGCTAAACATTTAGATTCAGCATCTGGTGGAGGACAATCTGTTGCTGCTACATGCGAAGATAGGACGAGTTTTGAGAATGCGGCCATGAAATGTCTGAAATGGGGATTTAGAGTAGTGTTTCGCATAATTATTGACGGCTGCCCAGAATGGTTATCAGTGGTTCCAGAACCCGCCGTGATCAACAATCGAAGCATATCGGATATGTCTTCTGCCCGAGTAACATAATTTGAGCGGTCAAAGGTATTGATCGCTTTCCGATATCTCTCAACTGTAAGCCGAGTAGACTCTATCAGTTCATCCCACGATGTTGGTATACTTATACCATCCTCATAATATATAGTGACGGTATTGTCGAACCGTGTGTCAACGACCGGAGATGTGATGGGATGGCTGTTAGTGACACCATTGCTAATATTAACGGCGGTAGCTGCGGTCGATGTTGAGAATGAGGGGGAATGTCCAAGTCTGAAGCCATTTTGGAGGTTCCCGGAGTCGACTGATGCGGTGCTGTCTACCAGTGTGGCCTGCGATTCACGTTCTAGAAGATTAAATGAGTTTACACATTCTATATTTGTGGTTTTTACGGGAATAAAATACTGACCACCGTTGTCCTATTGTTTTCACACATTAGTATGGTTATTGCGACGCATAAAGCTTTTTTAGGGGAGCATACTCGCGAGGGTCCAGGGCTGTGCATTGACAAAACCAACATTTCACCTTCTCCAACATCGGAAGCCGAATCGCCTTCTTCCTCCTCTCCGAAATTCTGATTACCTGATTCGTCTCTTCCATAGGTCCTTTCCAGAAGTTCAGGCGGTGGCCGAGTCTGATCGGGGGCAGAGAAAGTTGATCTATCTCGAGGACCTGACTCTGTTGTCGAAGTTGGTGCCTCCAGCGGAAGATCGGTCCTCATTACTCCTGTGTTTGTATTGAAATAATATAACCTTCCATCCGGCGTCGCTTGAGGTATCCAAAACGCAGCCTCGTCGTTCTCCCGATCATCCGTACCTTCAAGCGGCAGAATCGGCGACGGCATCCCACGCTCTGAGTCGTCGTCGTCCTCCTCCTCGTATTCATCGTCATCGTAAGAGTCGTCTTCATATTCATCGCTGTCTTCCAGCGGTGATTGAGTGCTACCGTTTTGCGTCACCTCGTGAGGAGAGATGAGTTCGCAATAGTTGCTGGGGAACCATCCTCGCTGGTTGTGAACTATGCCATCCCACCACCCACTTTCCAGTTGTGTGATCACCGTGATCACATCGCCCTGGCTAAAGCTCAAGCTGGTGGGATCTTCCGAAGTATAATTGTATAAAGCGCGCACGTACATCCTTGCTGGAATAACTTCTTCTCTCCTTATTGCTCCCTGAGGCATTCCCGACTGATGAGATGTAGATGCAGAGCGATCGCGACTGTAACTTGAGGCAGTTGACGGCCGACTGGTCCTTCCTCCTTCTCTAAATCCACTGTCCGTAGATCCTTGTCTTCCCGCCCCGTTAGAGATTCCGTTTCTTTCAACACGCGATGAGGTAGCTGACGGCGAAAAGAGAGGTGAGTGCCGGGCAGTAGCAGTAGCAATCATCACAAGTAGAGACGTCGCTGAGGGGAGATGAGGAGGGGAATAATCGCTAAGGTCCTGGTTGCTGTTATTGGCTGAAGCAACGAATCAAGATAGCCAGGATGCCCTAGTGGGTGAGACTTGAACAATGTTGGATTGGAGAGTAGGGGAGACCGGAGGGACTAAGAATGGCCGAGTAAGGGATGCGTAAGTAACAGTGGGGCAGCCGCAAACCCCAAACAAGCCCAAATGACGGCTATCGATGGACAGTCGATGAGAACGTCACGATGTCTATTGGATGGTTGACTTGGGGGGGGTTGGAGGGGAGGGAGGGGGGGTGATGGTCGATAACGGAGGAGAGTTAAAATGAGGTGAGTTGAACAAGCGCAGCAGCAGCGTCGAGGGGTAAAGGGGGGTGGTGGTGGTGAGTGGTTGTGCTTGTGCTTGTGCTGAGCGGTAGGTATGGGTTTATTCGCAGCCCTGAGCAGCACCTACAGAGACGTTGACCAGATTTGGTTTCCGCAACGCCGAGCGGAGAAGAGCAGCCGCTTGGAGTAAAGGACTGAAGAAGGGAAGGCTTGGTGAATAGAGCGAGGCCAATAGCCCGTAGCAGTAATAGCAACAAGCTGTTGATGACTGCTTGACTTGACTGAGATTCACACAGACAGCAACCAACAACCAGGCAACACTCGATGATCCCGTGGAGGCAAAAAAATAATAATATCTTTTACTTACGCCGCCTCTCTGTTGTTCTTTCTTCCCTGTGTGCTTCTTCTTTTCTTTCTTTCTTTCTTCCTTTATTTTCACTTCTTTGCTTCTTTTTAGCCCTGTTGTTCTTTTCGACCCCCTCGTGCACCTGAACGAGATGGATCAATGAGATGACGAACAGCATCAAGGGAAGAGGAGAAATTTCACCTGGTCACTCAATCACCAAATTCCATCAGTCATTCGGCCTATCCATATGCGGTTCAGAAGCACGGTCTGCGTCCCTTGTGAGGTCGAGTGCCAAAGTCTTTGCCAAAGTGCCCCTGCGTCTCAGATGTAGAGTACCTCCAAGGTACAATATTCTTCCAATGCTCATGTATGTATCCTTACAGTTGCCCTACACGCTTTCTCCTCTACCTTCTTCGCCCACGCGCGCGCTGCTACCTTAGGTACTGAGTGCCCTAGCTAGGCAACAGGGCACCTACATTCGTTTCAATTGCTCCCAAAAAGTAAAATAATAAAAAAAGGAATCATCCAATTGCAATCTGCCTTTCTCAGGTACATGCGTCATTCTGCTGAACCCTCTGCTGTTGCCGTATACTTTGTTTTCCCCTGCGATGCCATCATCAACGACACAAAAGAAACGAAAGCAGAAAAAAAAAACCCCCTAGAGAAAAACTCCCGTTTCTTCCCCTTCTCATCCTCTCACCTTCCGCTTGTGCCCTCTAGTTTAAACACATCACTCTATCATGATATGATGCCTCCGCGCCATATGTGTGATATGTCCTCTTTGGCGGCGAGGCCTGCAAGCCACTCCTCGTGTATCACTGGTCTCCTTACACTGCATCAATCAGCACACGCACCTCGTTTTCCCTCCTTGGGTGAATGGTATGGTGACTTTTACAGTCCCGGCCACATTGATTGAAGCAGGGGGGGTTGTCGCGGCGCAGATAATCTAAAGCACGTTTTTTTAACTATTCCAAAGTACCCAAGAAGGGTTGCGGGAAAAAAGGCAAATCGACATCGATATCAAGAGTTTTGCAGTGACAAAAAAACCTAACCTCAACCAATATCCCAAACCCTCTAGCCTCCAGAGTAAAAAAGCTACGAGGGGTTCCTAAATCGCTCAATCGCTATTATTTCCAAGTCTCATGCTTTTGGGTCCTCGGACTGATGCCAGTACTGGGGATAGCCCGCAGGAATTAGCTGTTTTCCAGTGGTTTAGTGCCCTAGGCAAAGAGGCTCGTTCCTTCTCTTAGAACAGGGCTTTCAACGGTCGATAGTTGACCAGGATTCTTCAGATCGTTTCCATCAAACGGGGCTGCCTCTTGTCATTCCTACTAACGGAGACAGGATAACTAGTCTTCTTGACACTTTCCCAGAAGCCGGGGTGGCAGGCTGTCGTAATGCGGACATATTTTCCTTACTTTTTCTCTGGTTTTTCTTGAAGCGCTTTGACACGTTGAAGAAGGTCGAAGGAAGCCGAACAGAACAAGATGGCACAACCCACGTTATTTTTTCCTTTTTTTTTTCAACAATCGATGCCCCTCTACTCTACATACCCATCAACCCCGGCGGGGCAGTCGAGTTCAATATCGAGCCGGAGCAAACATGGCAGGCCGGAAGTCGCCATGGCAGTTTCTACCTCTACCCTCTGCTTCTGCTTCCTGCTTCTGCTCTGCTTCACCTGAGAACTCAACAAAATTACAACCGTATCGTATCGACAACCGGTACTCCGTCATGCACCTAGCTCGATGTCGAACTCTTCTGTTTCATCGCGATTCTCATCGTTTCGTGCCCTGCCCTCGTTGCTGCCCGACACCCCAAGATATGCATAATGACATCTATTAACATCTTGCGGAGGTCCATCCATCAATTGGGTTGCCTCCCTCCCCTCGTCGTCCTCGGCTTCTTCCCGAGAGCCACGATGCGCCAGCCATCCAGCCAGCCAGCCATTCAAAAGAAACACCTACATACATTTACTTACAAACTTACATACTTACTCGGTACACAACGTACCTCTGCTGCACAGCTGACAGCATGAAGCAAAAACTGGTTCGCACCAAAAAGGATGTACTCTACTCTCAATCCAAAACGGCCAACCTCACTTCCTAGAGTTGTCCCGAATTGGGGGGGGGGAGCGCAATTCGGATTGGGCCCCGATCATCCGAACTCACCCGTTGCGGATGTCCGCAATTCTTTTTATTATTGTTGATGTTGTTTTCTTTTCCTTACCGTTATTGTATTATTTTTATTTTCCATTATTCGGTGTTACGGGGAGGTCTTACGATCCCGATCTACAGAGTGCTCTGTGGCTTCTTCTTGCCTAGCTCCGTTTCTACTCCTCCAGGGTTTTGAGCTGAGGCGTTCATTCTCGAAGGTCCTCCCATGTGTTGTGGAAGATTCCCGCATGCATCCAGAGCTCCACTATGTACTCTATGCTCTCATCCACTCCACATATTAGGGTGGAGATGGAGCACACGGATTGAGAGACAGGACGGCGCCTAACCCATATCAGAACTCTCTGCTTATTCAAAACCAGATCGGCACTTTGCTACTACCATTCCAAACGGGAATTGTATGAAGCAGAATATCTGCTCAAATCAGGTCGGCAGATTGTCATAACCACATACATCACATATCTAAAGTGCAGCAAAAAAAATGTTTACCTGCCTCACCCGTACCTACTACCTACTGCTTTTTTTCCTCTCCATCCAATGTTGTAATATGCTGTAGGGCACGACTTTACCGTTTAGGCTCTCCCCCAGATATTTGCAACAACCTGGAACCAGCCAGCCGTTAGCGGGGCCAGGCCAGACCAGGCCGTTGACGAGAGACTGGGATCGGATAAACTGCGAGTGTGTGTTCGTTTCCTTCTGCGTTACATGTGGCATCGGATTTCTAGGGAGCTAGTGATATGATAGGGATACCTACACCATAGACATTCTAGATGGGATGTTCGAGACGGGAAAAGGGAGGGACCCTTATCATGTTCTCAATTGGGGAGCGCGCGGAATAACCTTTTGCTTTTGCGAATCCCTTTCGCTCTCTGTATATCTACATATCTGCTTGTTTGGGCTTTTGTTGGCCCGCTTTTCAATGGGCCATATCGGAAAATCCTATGCCACCGGAAACAGGATATCAGGTCCCCATCTCCGCGCCGGCGCACAAAGGGTCCACAAAACAAAACAAAGTAAATGAAGGGGAAAAGAATGAAAGAAAAGAAAAAGGGGGGGAAAAGGGTCCAGCACCTACATAACACACATCCATCAGTAAACAACCCTTCCCCATCACAGATCTCAGATCCATCGCCCTTCACCCCGGCCCCTCAATCTTTCGTAATCACACGTATCCATTCATTCCCCAGCATGCCTTTCTTCATAATCAAGCCGAACGCCCCGGACGGTATGGTGAACGACTGACCGCGCGCCCGCGCCGACAACTGCGATTATGACGACCAGTACCTGCGAAATTCCAATCCCGCCCGGGCCAGATACAAATATCTATCGGCACCATGACGCAGTGGCCGAGGTCCATTTTCAAGGGGGAGGTTTAGGGGAAGATAAGGTGGGGGATTTGGAGGGAGGGAGGATGCGGTGCACTCTAGGTAATATAAAGGAAAAAATTTAAATCCCGCTCCTGGGTCGGTTGGGTGGTAGATGCGGGGCAGGTGGTAGTACCGCACATAGAGTAGGGGAATATCCTCGGAGTAAGCGGGGGAGGGAGGTAGGGAGGGAGGAAAGAGCGGGGAGGTTGGGGGGGAATCCGTAGACCTGGTGCATCTAGAGTAGACAAGACCGCAGGGGCAATTGATCCGCCTTTTCTGCCTGGCTTGCACTGCGAACCGCATGTAATGTATGCGGGTAGAGCAGATATACTACATACATGTAGGTATGAAGCAGAAGCAGCATGTACGTACGTACGTCGTCGTCGCGAGGTTCCTGCACTTCATCCCTCTTCCCGGTTGCAAGAGAGAGAAAAATCCCCTCACCTCACCCACCTGGCCTACGATATATGGAATACAATACAATACAATAACTGCGGACCAGGCAGACCGGGTCGTCGGTCAGTGAAACCGAGAAGGTGGAATTGGCGGGTTGAAAATGCCGCAGCTGGGCTGGGGATGCTTAGCGGTAACGGTGGTGGTAGCGGTAGTATCATTTAGTGGTGGGTTGCGGGTGGTGGGGGAGGGAGGGATGGATGGATGGATGTATAGAGGGGACGATTATCTACTTTCTACTATATGCCTACAGAAACGGCTAGTATAGCTTATGGGCTCGCGGTGTGATTCGTTTCAACTGAAGGTCGCTAGCTGGCTTGCTAGCCAGCAGAGGACTAGCTGGCTGTTAGTAATACTCCTAGCACCTACCCAGGTGAGAGGGAATAGTAGATGCTGTACCCGGTGTACAGAGGTGGTGAGAGTACAACAGCCGTAACTGCTCCTCTCGCCCACTCTCACCTCCTCCCACCGGTACCCTACGAGCGGTCGTCGGGCGGACCTGCTTACTGCGTGTGCGCCGGGCCGCCCGCCTAGCTAGCTATGTAGCTAGCTGTTGACTCTACATGTAGATAGAACTCTAGAGTAGATAAGAGCTGATTATCATCCTGTACCTGCTCGACTCTGATATGATATCGCAATCGATCCCCGTCCTGTTTGCTCGCCCACCTAGGTTTCTTCTGATCTGGGAAACGCACACTCTACCCTTTATTTTATCCAAGCGAAGGTGGCTGCATACAATGTTCTTGTCTATTAGCCCCTCGGAGCTGCCAATTCCCTGCGGGCGGGTAGGTAGGTTACATACTGGACCGGGGGGGGGCATATGGCTTGATCTTCGTCTCCGGCCACAAGGGATATCACCCTCTCTCTTGAGAGAGAGAGGTTACTCTACCCCCCCCCCACCACCTCCCCCTTCAAACGCCCGGGAAAGCACTGTTCATTCATGAGTTCAGGCTCTAAAGCCGCACAGACGTGCGGCGGAGATGGAGAGACTTCCTGGGCGGGTATGTATGTACTCTAGAGAGAGCAAGAACCTGGGAAAACGAGGGGAATTGTGTGTATCTATCAGTACATATCTAAATACAATCTCTGCGTGACTGTACTTAGCCCCTCCATTACCCCTCGCTCGCGAGAGACTATTCCTCTTCGACATACATGACCCTTCTTCAGCTGGTTTTTGTGATGAATGGATGGATGACTTGATATCGTGCTACTGCTAGCTCTAGCTATCATGATCAGCTCATTTGATTTGGTTAGTGGGCTATCTATCTTGCTATCAATCAAATCAATCACTCACTCACTTACTTACTCCCACCCCATCTAGCTATCTACTCTATCTCTCTATCAAATCCATCCATCCCTCCATCCATCTCTCCATCCATCCATCTCGTACGCCCTCAACCCTCCCTCCCAGATTCAAACTAGACCGCACGCACACATGCACCCACCACTGCCACCACTCCCACCACTCCCACCACTCCGCGCAAACAGAAACAAAAAAAAAAAAAAAAACAAGAACCAGACGAGGCCGCCTCTAAATCTGTCACATATCGCCCGGGCCACCCGCACGTCTCGCTTTCTTTTCCTGCTCTGCTCCCATCTCGCATCTAGCAGGCTGTCAACGTAGCGCCGCCGCCGGAGATGGTAGGCGAGTAGAGTAGAGTAGAGGTAGGTGCACAGTCAGATATTGGTAGATGGGTAGAGGTATGATCTATATCGACATCTATATCTACATCTACCCCACCAGCCCCCCTCCATGCCATCCTCATCCGCACGCATCCCATTCCCGCTGCTGTGCAGGAAAAATAAGCAAGCGCGGGAAAAAAAACACGGACAGCTGGGCGGCACTTGTCACGATTTAAAATCAATCACTAAAGCAAAAATAAAAAAAATAAAAATAAAAATGTTAAATAATCCGGATGGGTAGGAGCCGGCTGGTTAGTTGGCTAGTAAGCTAGGAGTTGGATCGTAAGTCCGGTCAGCATCTCCCTCTCTCCTTCCCTCCCTCCCTCCGTCGAGAAGCTCCGAACGGCGCGTTCCCCTCCGGTCAGACAGATGGACGGGTAGCCAGCCAGATAGACAGCGAGACAGCCCATATCGATCAGTCAATCAATCAATCAATCGGCATGTGTTTCTCTTACCGCCCAGGGGTGGGGGAGGTGGGGGAGGTGGGACGGGAGTGGGAGGTGAGAGTGGAGGTTCAGGGTAAGGTAGGTAGGGCATGTAGGAAGGTTAGGTCTCGCGGCGGCTGGGGTTGGGGTTGAGGTGCGGACGGAAACAAGACGAGCGCGAATACAGAAGGAGTATCCTTTATCGTATCTTTAAGCGCAGCACTCACACACATCCACCACACACGCACGAAAAAAAAGAAAGGTACGTGGTCGTCGATGGGGGAGGAATCTCAATGTTTGTAACTACAAGTACAGTAGGTGCCGTTGCGTGCATGTATTATCATGTAGGTACGGTCACTACTCTACCTACATACCCTACCCTAGAGTACCCTACTTCGACATAATCTTCAAGCTACTCGGGGCAGGTAAAAAGTACCGGACAATGCAGGTTTTTGGTTCACCAATGGGTGCGCGTGCTAAGCGTGAACTACTGCAAAAAAAGCCCAGAGACAAAACTTGCATTGTCCGGTACTTTTTACCTGCCCCGAGTATGCTGCATGTATGTCCCGGGGTAAGTGTTGTGTTGTACATAACTTACCGGAATTAGGCGTGAGTAACGGGGAGATGAGATATATACCTCTACCAACCTGTGTAATAAAGTTCGTGACCCACTACACTACTGTATGTATGCTTCTCCTGGTGGATTTCCCGGAGGATGGGGGAAGGAAAGCCAGGTGCACCGAAGAGCTGGAATACTCTAGAGTTAGATACGGCGCGCCGGTATCGATCAGTTCGAGTTCGGACGAAGCATTAACAGTTTAGTTCTATTACTGCCTGACTACAAACTAACCCTTCTGCTGTTCTTCTTTCTTACTCATTCTACCTACTATACCTAGCTAGCCACCATACTCGTACTCGTAAATGTCCGCCCAGCTAGATTCTAGCTAGACATAGACTGATAGATACCCAGAATCCTAAACCTCCCACGGCCCTCCCTTCGATCCCTCTGTAACATAAAGGCACAGACACGAACTCTTGCGAAAATTTTCGAGAGAAGGGAGGGGTGGGCGAAGCACGCAACTATATTGGCTCACTGGCCGGACCACATCCTCGGATCCTGGCGGGATGTCTCGAAAAGCAGAAAAATGTGATGTGAAAAAAGGTAGATACCTACGTGGGGGAAAGGGAGAAGGAAAAAAGGACATTTCGCAGCAGCAGCGGCTTTCCAGAACGCGTGGGGTTTGATCTAGCGAAAAGAAAAAAACATCAACCAGGGGGGCCGGTGTGTGAAGTAGGAAATCCCAGCCCATCAACTAGATGTTGTAGTAGTCTAGCTGTAGTTAGGTGGGTAGATTAGATTTGGGGAGGTAGGCATTCATGTAGGTAATCTAGATGGTTACTTTTGCATGGTTAAGCATCATGGGAGATGTAAAGTAATGATATAGCCATATATATTTTATTTTTATTTATGAAGTATTTTCGTCGTGTTCCTACGAGATTCGTTACTTTTTTTTTCCAGGTAAATTTTTTCTGCCTCCTACTCTATGTAACCCCCCTTCACCCCTTACCGTGCTATTAGAGTAATATGGAGTAGAGTAGAGGTAGAGTAGCAGGTACATACTCTCAAGACCTGGGGAAGTTGGAAAAGCCCTTCCATGGGCATGTAGGTAGTGAAATACATGGAAAATAGCCTAATGGATATCCCAATAACGGAAGCAGTTGCGGAATTTTTGTTGTCGATTGATCATCGCTCTATAAAATAACATGATGATGCATCAATGATCAATCATACACCACTAAATAAGTGTGTACTACATGATGCATAATCTCATAAAGCTAATAGGTTATGCCTTGTAACCCATAAGTGGCCGAGAGAGAGAGAAAGAAAGGTGGCTAGAAATGTTCTCTATGCAAAACCGATGCGTCTCTGGAACTACCGCTTTCGGGATCTTAAAGCATGGGCACTAACAAGAAAAATGAATTCCTTGTAGAACCCTGTCCCCTGTTGAGAAGCGACCCTTGTGCAGAAAGGAAGACTCCCCTTCGCCAATTTCGTCTCGGAATTTCCACATTCTGTTTCGAAACGATGAGATCAGAAAAGGAATATGAGCATCTGAGAGATTTGATTGACTCCTGATTCCCTCAAACAGAGCCTGGCGGATCCCGAAAGCCTGGTTTTCGGGGGGGTGGTGGGGTGGGGGGAGATGTTGTTTATTACCAACTTGGCTGGTCAAAGGTAAACAAACTCCCCCCATCTCCCTCCTCCGACCACCCAGACTTGAAGGAACTAAGCTGGGTTCATGTCTCGTATGGAATTGAGACTCCAGATAGGGTATTTTGTTCTTGCGCTAAACCCTAGATGACAACTATTCCTTGGCGAATATAGACAACACAATAGGCTCGATAGGAAAGTCACAAGACAAGGCCGCCTGCGAAAACTAACCGGAAGGGCTGGCCGCAGCTCAGTTGTACAGTGCGGGCAGGCCGAGGAGGAGGAGGGAACATGTTTTGTTCGTGCAGAAGGACGGACAGGCAGTAGCAGCGAAGCAGGAGCAGAAGTAGGCAAGTCAGCAGTTGCCAGCAACAGGCGAGGCTGGTTTTAAACAGCGACTTGCCAGCACACATGCAAAGGGTGCTTGGCCGCGTAAGCTATTCCTACTTTGCCATGACTGAAATACTTCTGCAATCCCGGTGTGGCAGGAAGTTAGCGTACGCAGGAAGGAGGGTAACTAGGGGGGGTGGCCGTGATCAATGTGATTGTGGTGTAGAGAGAGAGGTTGTTGTTTTTTGGCTGTTGTATGGGATGGAGGGGTGGGAGGGAATACATAAACATGCGCGTTTTGAGTATGTATGTTGTATGTATTGTACCGTTACCTAGCCGTCATTCCTAGGTTTTCGCTTCGTTTGGGTGCGTTTGCGGAGACGGTAATTAGCACGTTTTCGGTAGCATAGCAGATTCTTGCTAGATCCACTCATACCCTTGGGTCTGGTGGTGGTGGTGGTGGAAGGAGCGTAGTAGTCTCGGCCGGGGTTTTTGGTTTATCCTCGCTTCCACCGACCAAGTCGCCTTACAACAGCCGAACCCCACTGGCGGCCTCAAGCGCAGCAGCGGATCACATTTGGGGGTGAGGTCGGAAACGAAAGTCTGAGTTACTCTGACATAGGGACCTGACTTTCCCCATAAGCATCTTGTCTGGAGCCGCTCACTGTTTATGACGGACCTGACATAGAGCATTGCACGAATTAGAGAGGCTCATGTACGGACAGGAAAGAGGGTGGAGGGGGAGGAGGGGGGGGGAGAAAAGGTTGTTATTTTCAGGAACTGGTGTGGCACTGGATCATATACGGCGAATAAGTTATGGGTATGGGGTTGGGGTTCTGGCCGTTAATTACTAGTCTCGAATAATATGGAAGGGGATCCGTGAGAGCTGGGGGCAGGGATGCAGATATGGTAAGGACACCTCTCATCAAGCAAATGCCTGCTGTTAAACAAATCACAGAAAAGCGGCCACGGCAACAGCCACACACTCTCACTCACACCAGCCAGCATGAGTTACCCATCCACATCTGCCAGACAAGTGTGAGCAGGGGAAGGTGGTGGTGGTGGGAGTGGGAGTGGTAGAAGTTGGAGGATGTGGGAGTTGAAAGGGTTGTTGTTTTTGTCCATTTGCTGGGGTGGAGGGTACGAGTAGAGTATCGTAATGCCGCCTCCGGGGCCAAGTAAGTCAGTCAGCAGAGGTGCTACTCTAGCTACAGCTAGCCCCCTTCGCGCCTGAGTTCCATCCTTTCCACACCCCATGGAGGGGTTGATGGGAGACTTGTGGGTGGGAGGGGCTGTTCTATTCCATGGGGAGGTGCATCAAAGCTTTAGCTTACCTAGCTTACTCTGGGTGTGTAGGGCCACCACTGTTGGTCATTATTTTCGGGACGGAACCATTTATGTGACGATGTAGAGCGGTCACCACATGTTACCCGTAGTGACTGTGGAGTAATTCAAGCATCCACCCATCCAGATCCCTCGGGTTTCCCTCCTTAACAATTCCCAACCATCCATTACTCCCCCTTCGCCCTCTGGCGCTCTTCCGCCTGCTCCTTCGCCTCACCCACAGACTTCACTTACACCTCGGTCATCCGAGTGCTGCTCCTCCCTCCCTCTCCAGACAGAACACAGCGTACTCGAGTCCAAAGCTGCCCAACACAGCAGCAGCAGCAGCAGCAGCAAGTAACCAGCAAGACCAGCGACAGCCCCAACCCCTTTCGCTCTCGCCTCCTAGCTTGATAGCCCTCCACCTTCACCCCCCTCCTGTCCCTCCATTTGGCTCCCCCTGCACTCCCTCGTCCGCGGCCCCCTCCAACAGCCCCAGGCCTAATTTGATATTTTTTTAATTGTACTGCTCGTCCTCGCAGCAGACTCTGCACTTTTCCTACTCGCCCCTCCATCTATCTACCTTTCTCTCTCCCTCCTTCTATACCTCCCCCCCCCTTTCTTCCATGCCCCTCCTCTCTTTCAAAAATCCCACCTACCCTTCGTTTTGTCTTTCGCTCCCTCTCACTACCCCGCCGCCCATACGACGTCTGTCACCCTCCCTCTAATATACATAGTCCCCGTTGCCCCTCGCCTCTGCCCCTTCATCCTCATCCATCACCAGCAACAGTCCTTCACCCTCGGACGCACACCTTCGTTAACATAACACCCCCCCCCCCCAAATACCATCAGAGCTGGTCAATGAAAGGAAGCCGAATACAGTCTTAAAAACCCTTCTCGGAATTCAACAATCCCTATAATAATACATCCCCGAACGATTTCAACATCGATTCTATAAAGCTTTCATTGCTTTAGTAGTCGTCCTATACACACAATAACAACATAATGCACGAAGTCGTTTCAACACCGGCGGCCCAGAGCCAGCCTACAAAGAAGACGGCGCTTGTACAGGAACGAAAATACAAATGCGCATACTGTTCAAGAGCATTCAGCAGGTCAGAGCACAGGAGCAGACATGAGAGATCACGTAAGGAATTCACACTGGGAGAGCGCGTCTTTGTTTTTGCTTGCTGACTGGTCGCGCGCTATTTCTGTAGATACAAAGGAGCGACCTTTCAAATGCTTAAAGTGCCGAAGCACCTTCGTCAGGAGAGATCTATTACTGCGACATGACAGGACAGTCCATGCTAAGGATGGC
Source organism: Morchella eximia (assembly GCA_024713935.1). NCBI lineage: Eukaryota > Fungi > Ascomycota > Pezizomycetes > Pezizales > Morchellaceae > Morchella > Morchella eximia. The sequence continues at coordinate 1,226,011 of JAMGZG010000015.1, forward strand.
GGTGTTCCACTACACAGTGAAGTGAAGAGAAGATCTACAAAGAATGCTACATCAGCACCATCAAAACCAGCTATCACCATTGAACAAGCTACCATCGAGCAGCTAGAAGCAAGTAGTGATGGGATGGTAGATTTGGAGACAGCTGCGGCTTTGATGACTGAGCTTCATCATGCTGCAACTGCAGCGGCAGCGATAGATGAGCAGGAAATGCTATTGCAAGAGAAATCAAGACGTTCAATGTCTTCAAACCCCGAATCTGCGTTCGATTCCGTTGTGCTATATGCGCCTGGTGTAATTCCGGTTCAAAACATGTCCACCTGGGATCCTCCTACTCCTTCGTCGACCACAGGACCAGAGCCCCCAAGAATCCAGTATATGTCAAGTTCTCAGTCTTCCTCGCATGAGTCGGGAATGACATGGAGCTCAAACAGCTTACAGCCGCCTTCTTACCGCAACACCATGGAGCGATCTCTCTCCGCTGACCCTTCGCGAGGCTCGACTGTGACGCCAACTTCATACGCTTCTCCGAATCCTTGGTTCACGGGGCCTCCATCACCCGTAAATCCGTGTGGTGTCAGTGCTTCATCACAGACTACCCCCCCACCAACCCCTCCATCAGTAGACTCAGACCACGACAGAAATATGGTGCTAGATAACATTCGTGAAATCGATGTCGATCGCGCTGTGCTTGACAAGTTCCGTTTGCCGAGTAAAAGTGCCTTGAACAGATATCTTTCTGCCTATTTCAATCTCTTCCATCACCATTTCCCATTCCTCCACCCAGCATCATTTAGCCCAGGAAAGGTTGCACCGCCTTTGTTGTTGGCCGTATTGTCTATTGGTGCTTTGTACACATTCGAGAAAGAACAAGCGTAAGTTGACCTCCCAACACCTGTAGTCTAGGCCCAATTTAAAATCTAACCGCTCTTTAGTTATACACTGCACCTGTCTGCGAAGGTGTTGGTAAACAACTTCCTTCACCGAAACCAAGAATATAACTCGCGTAACTGCCCGTTATGGACTACCCAGACCTTATTGCTCAATATGGTGTTTGCAAGCTGGAGCGGCGACGCAAAGGGATTGGAATGGACCTGCTCCATCAAGAACCTCCTTGCAAATGTAAGTTCCTCCGTTACATGATTGTAAAGGCGGTGATTCTAATAACTTGTATAGATGGTTGCCGGTGGCAGGTATGAATTGCAACTGAGGACCGAGCAGCGTGGGGATGAGTTGCCTACTCGTGAAGAGTGGATTGAGGAAGAGGGCAGCAAGAGAACATACTTTGCTGTATACGTCTTCTTTGGTCTTCTCACATTGACATACAACCATCTTCCTGCGATTACTTATAACGAGTTTGATTCGCTTCCATTGCCTTGTTCTGAAACCCTGTGGAATATGGATGGTTTTGATGATCACAGCTGGCGAGAACACCTCGTCAACGCCTCACTCCCCACCTTCAAAGAAGCTCATTCGCGTCTTTTCAGAGGGGAGCCTCTTCAGTACAGCGCTTTTGCTGCACGCATTATGATCAATGCTCTGTTCATCGAGGTTTGGGGCGTTAAAAGAAGTCCCGAGATCCTTGACTCGGTTGTGTCTGAATATCGTGAAAAGCTCCGCGTCGCGCTAGATACCTGGCAAAGAGCTTTAGATTATTGCACATCCGAGACTATGATCGTTCCCTTGACCGCTCCTCAAAAAGGCCACCCTCTGGTGTTTAACGCCATGGCTATGTACCGCTGTACCATCGCAAGGCTTGAGGTTGACCTTGTTTCTGTCCAGGAAGCACTTCGCTTTCACAACCCTAATGATGTCGCTCAAGCAATGACTTCTGCAGCGCATTCGATACCCAGATCGGATGCCATGACAAAAGTTATTCAACAGTGTTTTGAGTGTTTCCAGATACCAGCGTTGATGGGTATCCGCTGGGTCGCGAGAACCTCTGCACTAAACTGGAGCGTGGAGCATCCGCTTTGTGGATTTGAACTCATGTTGATTCTGAGCTTGTGGTTGTACAGACTCGAAGAGGAGAGTGAGGTTCAGCCGCCTACCGAGGAGGAACAGGCAATGTTGACTAAAGTGAGGGATCTGTTTGACGATGATTCAGTTGAGCTGTACGGATCGAGGCTGAGTGCTGCTGTTGCTATGGTTTGGGGTGGCATGGTTGATGAAGTTGTTGTTTGGGGGTGAGTCACAATCACCTTGTTCCAGTTTTAGTAAGGATATGTTCACTAACGAAACGCAGTATTACCAAATTGCTTGGCGAATCCTTCAAAGTTCACTCTCACACGCTCGCTCTCGGTGACGACATGGGAATGACCATGTCTTCCTCTTCTTCGCCCACGCCTGAGGCAGAAGACGAAATGGAGAGTGAACTCGAATAGTTATCCTTTGAAAAGGGAAGACACAAGATTGCGATTATTTTTCCGTTTATTCTGTTTATGTGTGAGCCTAATACTTTACGACTGTGATGAATCTTTGCTTTCTGTTTCGCATATATCAACGCCTTTTCTCTCTTCATCTTTCTGTTTATTGGTTTTTTCTTTCTTCATTTTCAGACTTTTTCCTTAATTGGCTTGATTTCACCCCTCCCCTTATTCATTTCTGTGAATATCTGTTTTTGTTTTGAGGATAGTCCCCTTCCTCACTGTCTCGTTTTTACCATGGCGTATCTGGCTCGGTTCACAGTCTATTGAGTTTTAGCATGGATTGAGCGTTTTTCGTTTTTTGAGTTAATGTTTCTTTGAATTTTTTTGCATCTCATATGGTCATTTGGTAGTGGATTTCGTCTTTTCTTGCGCGCGCAGGCAATCAGGGGGCTTTGGGTACAGGTCTGCTTTATTGCGTTGAAAGATTTGGGTGGGTTTATCGGGGAACATGGATGGGTCGGTTTGCTTTGCTGTCTTTTTTCTTTCACTTTTCCTTTCTTATACAAAAAAACACTTGGAAAGGGCTCTGGAAAGCCGTTTTTTACGTGTGTGCGTCTAAAATCTTTTTACTGATGTTTCTTCTTCTCTTTCTACTCTTCTTTTTTTTTGCTTCTTACTTTTTTACTCTTATCACCATAACGTAACTATTAGTTCTAGTAGTGGTATTAACTTTCGTCTTACTATTTATTATTTATGACCTTCTACTTTGCCTTTTTCACTTGAAAATCACGAACCGTATTGCCTTTAGTACTATTTCATGTGGGGACATTGTTTCTTTTATATCTTGAACGAAAAGAAGAAAACGTACGTGGGGGTTTACTTGCAGCCCTAGCGGGAGAAGGGAAATGATATTACATAGCTCGGAATTTTCGAGTAGGGCTGCCAGAATTGTGCTTTTGAATCTATTGCTTTTTTTTTGTATCTATTTGATAATTCCAGCACTGGTTACTCTCACTGAGATCCGCTTGCGGCTTTACCGCTGTTCACTGCTGCTTTCCGTTACTGTCGTGAGGCCAAGTTGAACGAACAAAACAAAGTTGACCTGTCAGTTGCTGAGTGGTGACGTAAAGTAAAATAAGCACATATGGGGGATAGGTAAATTGTCACAATGACATGACATGTAGTTCGCCTCGAACTCTCTTCGTGGGTAGATACATGCGGCGGGAATGTCTTCAACTACATAAGTAAACCAACTTCCTGCTCTATGGTAATAGAATCGAGGAAGCGAGGGGGACGGTAGTGTAGAGCAGACAGTCTACATTGTGAACGGTACATACTTCGTACATACTCGCGGCAGGTAAGAAGAAACTGAACATAAAAACGCGCTAGCAGGGGTCAAAGTGGTTGTTACCAGAAAAACGATGTTCAGGTTCTTCATGCCTACCGCGAGTACATTCATAGCTCTCATCTGCCTGTCACCCTGTCACTTTAAAAGAAGGTCGGTTACTGCTAGCTGCTCAAGAGTAGAGCTATGCTGCATTTACAACAAGGATCTGGCATAGATTCATGACAGACAGGCACCTCGAGATCGAGGAAACCTCCCCACTGTCTTGCCCTTTCTGTTGTTGTTGTTGCCATTGGAGCCATTGTCCAATAGATGCACGTGAATGGTGCCGCTCGCTTGTAGGCAGGCGGCGGGCTCAGGGTGCTTTTTTCCCCCTAGGTTCATGGATACTCCGGAGAGCCTCCGCTCTTGGGGCCGTGGGGAGGTTCGTGTCGGACGGACAGCGCACCTTTCCCCGTCCGTTCGTTACATCGTGACTTTTACGTTTTGCTGTTGTCGTCGTCGGTCGTGTGAACGGTGGGTGGATGTGGGGTGTTTTTGCGGGGTGAGCTACCCTAGGATGTACTCTACTTAGAGTAGCTAAACCAACGGTACGTACTCGTACCGTGATCGCGAACGGACAGACGGGCGTGTGACACCCTCCTAGTCACTCTCCTCCATCCCCCACCCCCGCAAAACCAAAATACAAAGTGTGTATGTAGGAGGTACGGAGGGGCTCCATTGTGGTTTGGCTAGTCTTGATCGGACGGGGGGATGCGACGGGCGTGAGCTCGCGAATCTGGCGGGGTTCGAAATGGGACCTTCAGCTCGAAATTAAAGGATTGGATTCAAGACCGTGGTAGGTCATAGCTAGCCCGGTATCTGTAGCTGTATGGATGTGGGGATATCAACATCAGCTTGTTACAGCTGGGCTTTTGTAATCACACACGTCGAGAGGAAGCTATTCGCGAAAAGCAAGAACCAGCAGGAGCTGCTGCAGAGTTCCAAGTTCGCCCCATTGGCTTTTTTGGGCGCCCTCGTGGTGTATCTGTATCTGTCAGTGCGTTGATCAGCGTTGTCGTCGTCCCTCTGTGGCTCAGTTGAGGAAATCAATCTCTCGGCGAAGGAGGCATTTTTGCAGGAGGTCAAATGATATGAAGGCTTTGTCAATCAAAGTTAGATGGCCTCTCCTCAAGCAGTTGCCCCTCCACCACCCCGAGGAAAGAGCACCTATAATGAAGCGTTTATAATTACTTACACGATGGTTTATTTTTGTTTTTGTTTCCCTCCCTCCCTCCCTCTAGCCTTGGGGGGGGATGATGAACTTATGATGGCACATTTATCATCTTTCGTCTCCCTTGACAAGAGACCACACGCACACCTCCAACCTTTGTTTTTCCGCTTCCACCCTCCCTTATTTTTCTGTCTTGTCCACCCATACAACAACTCCCTGTGCGCACGGTTCCCAACAATCGAATATGCATTGGCGGAGGCGGAAATATCTAAGTTTTTTGTTTTTCCCACCTCACTTTTGCTTCCGGCTCTCGTCTTCTTCTTCTCTTTCAACCTTACTTCACTATACCACCTTACTTTACCTCATTTCTCCTCCGCTCGATCGATCCCGGGAGTGTTTCTCCATTTCGCGTCTATAATTTGCTTTTTTTGCCCCGCTTCCATCCTCAGAAGTCTGAACATAACCCCGCAAAGCGGATGAGGTGCAAAACGTGACTTTTTTCCTTCTCATTTAAAACGTCACTCGCTGTGCGGGCTTCGTCCCAGGTTTTTTTTTTTGCCCCTACATAATGATGATGACAACTAGATAGAGTGCAATAACTCATCGTGTTACACGGCCGTGAGTTATGATAGCCAGCGCTAGGCATGCGCAGGCAAGTAAAGCAAGCAAGCAAAACAAAACAAAAAACCGACGGAAAAGTCCCTTATGTTTCGGCGCAAACCCGGGTATAGGAGAAGCCCTGTTTGTGACACGTTCGGTATTTCATTACTTCTGCTACTCTACATACCCGGAGGCTTCGGTCCGTTTTATGTAGGAATCTATATTTGAGCATATATAGAGTACCTACCGACATGAAGAGCTAGCCCGCCGCTTACTACACCAATCCAAACAACTGGTCGTTTCCTCTTTTCTTTTTTCTTTTTCCCTTTTCCTACCCCCCAAAATGATCCTGGTTGCTGGTTTTTTTGCGGGGTGTTCCTGATTTACCGGGACGAGCCTTTGAGTTTAGTTGCGGGGTCAAACGGCGGCTTTGAGCCTTTTACAAGGTTGTTTGAAGCCCCGTTTGTCTTGGAAGGCCGTGGAGGGCTTCTGGAGCCGGACCCCACTGGAGCAACTGGGAAGGAGGATCAGGGTGTAGGGGAAAATCGGGTTGGTCGTGAAGTGCCTAAGTAAGGGGTGTTGGTGTGGGGCAAAGAGAGGGTTGGGGTTGTGATCATGAAAAATCACTCGTTTAATATAAAGCTTGGCACAGAAGACATTCTCGATATCAAGATAAATAAAGTTTAAGCTACGTAGCTTGTGGTTTTAAACTGCGTTACCAGTGCTTCTAAGAGCAGGATATCCAGCAAGGGCCACATGCATCCAACCCTAGCTCTCAATGTGCAACTCGGAGGTGCATTCTTCTCTCTTTCGTTATTTATTCGTGCCTTCTTTATTCGCGCCCAGATGGGATAGAGCCATCACCAATATCTATTTTCCTCAATTATCTTCACTTCTCATAGGTCTACCTCCTCCCTGCTACAGGATGACTCGCCACTCAGCATTGGTGTTGTCACAATTGATCTCAGTGTCGTTCTAAAGATGATGGCATATTACGAACTTCAAAAACCTCTGTCCTTCGTCACTCGTGAGTCAAAACTACCTATTTGTATCAGAACGGTTTACGATAGAAAGACAGATAATCTTGTTTGCCTTTCTTTTTTTCTGCTCTTATCGCAAATTGTTGAGCCGGGCTCGATCTGAATGCCAATTCAGCAGGAAACTGGCAGATGATCGAACGGTCACGGTCAGGCTCAAACTCCGCATCTCAGCTCTTGCTGTGGGCTGCAAATTGGAAAGGCTGGATTTACATAGCAGCTGGCTTCGAGTAACTTTGAAATTGTGCCCCGTCCATCATTGAATTGCAGTAACACCGCCGCAAAGCTATCACGGCGCAGCAGATGTTTCCTCCCAATCGGACTGGTTCCCAAGACACCCCACTGCGGAGTGAATCAGCTTTTAGGGTTAAAGTTGCTGCGCCGGCATACACTAATCAAAGTGACTGAGTATCATGGAGGTGCCACTCTGTCAAGATCCCAGACCTTTATATCTCCCCAGGTTATATCGTACAATATAATTGACTGAGTGTATTATATCAACCCAACGATTACGGAATCAATCCTATGTAACATTTAGAGTTGAAGTGAAATAACGACTGTCCTCCAGCCGATCCTTGCTGCACCCTCCTCTGCCTCTCTCTCGGGTACGTTTCAGGCGGGCGAACCATCACTGCGGGATTTTCTGGGGGCCACGTTTTTGGAGGGGGAGCGAAGGGAGGGGGGAGGGGTCAAAATATGGTGGGGTTAGCTACATAAATAAATAACTAGGAGATGGCAGATCTAGCTTCCGGGTAAGTATATTCGTTGGTTATGCTATTAATCTTCCGGCTGGCCCAAGGCTTTTATAGGAGCTGGGGTCTGGTGATAAAGGCCTAGGCCTCGAGATATGGCCTATGAGAGGTGCACATCAAGATGTTAAAGAATCATCAGGGTCATGCATTTTTACCGTACTTGGGAACATGTGTTTCGAGTTGAGTTGCTTTGCTGCTGCTGCATATCATATTATCAAGCCTTTAGAATATGACGGTGAGACTAAAGGGAAGGTTCTGGAGAAAAGGAAGAGTTCCTTCTAGATGTCTGCCTAATTCAATCCGTGCATATGCATTTTTAGGCACTTTCCCGGGATGTGGGAGAGGAATTCGATCCATTGGTGAGTTTGGGTAATTATTCGTTACGTGCATATCAGGTAGAGCAGGAGTGATCTCAAAGTATGTGTGGATGGTACCTGTGTTGAACTAAGGATATCGTTGATAGAGGACGAAGAGGTGTAAAGTATAATTCCTCGAAAAGAGGGGGGTAACTTGCCAAAGTTGGGACCGGCATGGAATGGGTTTTAATATCCCTCATTGACCCGATCCGACGTCCGGATATCTCAAAGTCAACGAGCGTGACCAGCAGGAACAGCCACACTTATGCCATAGGTTACGCAGTAACCAGGTTCTGTCAGCTGCAGCGTGACGAGTTTCAGTTGTAGGTGTGCACGTGCACTGTTTCAGACCCTGTCACTTCACAGCACATCACTCACCCACTACTTTGCCAACTCACCACTTAACCCCTTAGGAGCATGTAGATGCGTACAGTCAACATATGCATATGTGCGGTTTCCTTTTTGCTGGGGAAATGGTCCATCTGAATTCTGATACAGGGTGTAAGTTCACATACAAGCTCTACATATGTAGAATAAAGTACTTACAGCAAAGAACACTGCAGAGCACTCTACATACAAGTACTCTATGTAGGTAAGTTACCAGCTGGGTAGGGTTCTCTCTGCCTGCCCTACTAGTTGCCTATCTGCTCCAGCTACCTATCACGCGGTAAATATCTCCCAAGAGCCGACAAGCCTGATCATGAGAGAGAGAGACACTCACACAATACCCTCTAGCCATAACCACCCTTACCTTACCTTGGAAGATTGGAATTTCTCCGGGAATCGAGCAAATAGCCCCCCAAGTAAGAATTCTGATAGCCACTTCAACCACAACTACCAACCACCCCTCCAATACGGGAGTTTCACTTCTTGCTCTGATCCTCCTCCTTGCATAGTGGATTATGCTCTTCTCGAATGACCCAAACTAGACCGTACCCTAGCAGTGTTGAGAGGGCTGGTTTTCCGAAATCCGAATTATTGCCCGCATCGAGCAGAACATCATGCGGTAGCACAGCGACCGACAACCAACAACCCGACCCAACGCAGCCCAACCCCCAGCTGCCCCTTGGTCCGTGCGCGCTACAGCATGCAACAACTGACAGCAAGAACAACTGCAACGTAGGAGGTAGCTGTGTATGTATTCTACCTACATAGAAGTACAGCACCAGCGACCCCTTTCTACGAATATACCCGTTCTGAGCAGAATAGGTAGCCTTGCGGGTATCGGTACAACATAGATACCCTGTACCCAGACACTGGCACCTCCCTGGGCATCAACTCCCCGACAAAAAAAAGAATTTACATCCACATCCCACCCCATCCCTAACGTATCAATCAAAAAGTCCTTGGCCCCCCCCCCCCAGTCCGTCCGTCCCCCACCCCACACAATTCCAAATCACACCACGCCAAAAATATGTCGTCAACAACAACTCTAAACTTATCCCTGAAGCAGCTCCCGCGGTCCATCTTTACGGCGGAAAGCCTTCCGGGACTGATACGGGACGGATTGGACTTTGTCCGCACGATCCCAAACTCCCGCGAGCACACGGCAGAAACAACGGTCGACGTCAAGTGGGCCCTGGCAAAGTCGGATGCGGATATCAAGGTTTACAGCGCGACACACAATAAGGAGCGCTGGACGAGTAGGGTGACGGTCGCGCCTGGGGTGCCCTATGAGGTTGTGAGGAAGAGCTTGGCTGAGGAGAAGAACAAGGCAGAGTTGGAGTATCTGTGTAAGCCCGAGGACACAATGGAGGTGACTGCTACGGAATACTTTGAGGACCTGAAGATACGGTTGGAAGGTATGTTTGGTTTCTTTGTTTAAAATTGGTAGTGTCTGGGATTACTAACTAACTAATTGGGGGCGACTAAACTAGATGTACACAAGTTGCTGCATGTCCAAGCGTTCTCTGCAAGGGAGTTCTTGGAAACCGTTATTTCTCACGACCTACCGGACTCTGAGAACGGACTGCGCTCGTTCATTGTTGTCTCCATGCCGTTAGAGGGCAACGTGAGGTCTGAATCCGCAGTTCTTGGTCAATATGTGTCGGTGGATTATGTCCACGAACTTAAAGAAGGCGGAGTGGAAATACTCTTGGCTCTATGCGTAAGTTACATTATCCCCCCGGATACCTCGATATTAACTCAACTAACGCCTACTATCCAAACCATAGAGCGATGCAAAAGGTTCAATTCCGAGGTGGATGCAGAATATGGCGATGACTACTCAGGTGTTTGGTGATGGAAGGTTGTTTTTGGATTATCTTTTGAAGAAGTCCCAGGATGGGAAGCAGTAGTACCAGGGGCCCGCTGTGTAATCGTCTGTAGCTGCATATTACCTCTTATCCCAATATAGACATGTTGTATAAATAATATTATACTATACCTACATGTATGTACAGACTAGAAGCAGGGTCCTGCTTTTTGCGATGCATTTTAGATTACATACATACTATTTAACATCCTCTATTGATCCGCTGAGTGAGATGTGATGTGCGTAGGCTGAATTCATGAAAGAATGCGCCGATCCGGGACTGATAGTTTCGCGGGAATATAACCTCACATGAAACATGCAGGTTCCCGATGAGTTATGTATCAAATCGCGATGGTGTTCGGCATTGAGCCGTTCATTGAAACAGGGAGGGAGCGCGGGAAGTGCGTAATTAATAGCAGCTGCTGGTAATGATCCCTATTCGTCCTTGGCCGGGAAAATCATTCTCAGGCTTGAGACGATCATGCCCGCAGCTGCATGCAGGCGGGGATAGATGACAAAAAAGCCAGTGCTTATGTCATTACCACCCTCGTTGCCAATTGTAGAACTAATTATTAGTCAGTTGAAAACCATTTTTACTATTAGTTAGGAACTTGATGTTGGCTCTCGTCCAATTAGGGAGATCGAATTCAACAACTCTACGCAGTTGTACTTGTATGCACCCCTCCAGTCAGAACCTTGAATCCAAATCGATGGTTTCCTAGATTCAACCAGTCCATTCCCCCAAGATCTGGCCCTTTAAAAAGGGCGCCCTGCGGTCTGCCGCCTTATTTGATCCACACAACTAACTTCGCGTATTTGAAAATGTCGTCCATGTCACCCACCCCATCTGTTAAAGAAGCACGTCTAACCCATTTGAAGGTCAAGCTCAAGACCTACGAGGACCAGCGCGACAAGCAGAACCGTGTGATAGCTGAGCTGTGGTCGGAGTATGTCAAGAAGTCTGAGGAGGAGGCTGCGCTGAGAATAAAGATTAATAGCTATGTTAGGGATAACACAGATGAGTGTAAGAGGTTGGAGAAGGAGCTGGAGAGGGTTTCTAGGGTGGTGCTGGAGCTGGGGGTGGCAAAGAGTGCGGCGTCGGCAGAGGTAAGGAGGTTGACGAAGAAGATTGCGGCGAAGAAGATCAAAATAGTAGTGGCGAGAAGTAGGTGGCCACCTGCGGCTTGAGACCGAAGCGGAGTGGTTTAATGGAGGATAGCGAGAGGGAGAGAGGGAGATGATAATTGGGTAGGTTGCCTGAAGTGACAGCAGATTGTGACGTGACCTTTCCGGTCAATTTGAAACAATTAAACAGAAGACTTACCGACAGAGTTTGAAAACATCATTTGTGAAATTATGACTAAGGAATGAATCCTAATCGTTTGGTTGTACGGGTTTCCTTAGTCGTGTCTTCACGTTGGTGATAATTATAGTCATGAAATATCACTCGATATATTGAAGGGTTAGAAACCGGAGTTCATTGTTCGCCTCGAGACCTTGATTATGGCGGAGGGATCTTTGATGTGCTAGGCATCTAATATGGCTGGATCTTGAGATTCTTTCCCTCACTACCCTCCCATTCTATACTCGCTTGTGTCATGACGCCAATCACTGGGTAAAATTTTAAGAACATGCCATCATCTCTCGTACTGCTGTCATCCCAGTAACTTGGTACAGGAGCTCATGTCGGCCAATCTTTGCTACCTTGCTGTTTATTCTTATACAATTACGTATACGGCACCTCGAAGATAATGGTGTTCTGTGGTGTGGTTTGGGTTTTAAAGAAGGAAGCAGCGTAAAGCTTTAACATGAATTCGATAGACATGCATCGTTGGAATGGGGTGTGTGTGCGGAGTACCACTGTGAGTAGGTTGCAGTGATTGAGAAGGCAAATTAATCTTTTATCTGCAGTTTTGTGATAGCGTTAGTGATTTTTTTTTTTAAGCTAAGACACCAAACATGAAAATTCTGTATTTACTGGATATATAGATGGATTGAGAGGTGGCGCGGGAAGAATAAGGATGATGGAAAGTAGTAAATACGTTTCTGATAGTGTGGGATGCGAACATACTAAGGTGTGAAACTCCTGTGTTCTGCAATCAACGACCTCACACATCTCTTACCCTCTACACATCTCTTACCCCTCCACACATCGAAGCTGCGTTAGCGAGTTACAGTCCTTCCTCGAATACCGCCAAAGAGATACCACTATACATCTCTAGAACCATCATCTCTGGCATTAATTACCAGCCTACCTCGCAATGACTGATAGCGCCCCCGGGTCTCCCTCTACTGCTATCCCCCTATCTCCAGGCGGCAGTGCTCTCTCAAAGTTGGGATGCATTCACCTCCGCCGCAATCGGGCCAATGCCATCGTTCCAGTCAAGATAATTCCTCTCCCAACCAAGACTGTGGAAGACAAACCATCCACCGCCGACCAGACCGCCACTATCAATGCATTCACCACTCCGGGAGCTCCGAGTCTTGAGATTGAATTTGAGTTACCACCGGCGAAGGAGTTGACTGAAGAGGAAGAGAAGAAGCTCGTGGAGGCACGTGCTTGGGCAGAGGAGTAGAAGTAGCGTGTGGATATGGGTAGGATGAAGGATATTACAGGCTAGGTGGAAATTAGGAAGAGAAAAAAGTAGCGGGGCTAGAGGAATTTTGTTTTGTGTGGAGTACGTATACGTAGTCTGAACACATGACAGAATACAACATGACTAGCTTTTTTCTTCTTTTTTTTTCCTCCACTGTTCGAAGCCCTTTTTTTCTTTTAGGATGATTGAAATGTATTGAAAGCATTCTGTCACATACCCTGCTATTTCATTGGGATTACTGCTGGTTGACTCGTAGTAGCTAGCTGCTCGTATCGTTCATGATCATGAACAGTTGTAAGCCCCGCCCTAGAAATTGGGCTATCTTAAGACAAGAGTTATTTAGGTTAATTTATGCCTTTTTATGGGTTGGGGGTGTTTATTAGCATGCTGTCGGCGGATTGGTGTGGAAAATTTTCTCTTGTAAATTTAGAATCACGAGCTATCACTCGAACATGGCTACACTTGAAAGGAACAAAATTTGCACAAGCACAAGCACAGGTACAAGAAAAAACAGTAAAAGTTTGAAATTCAGCCTTATGTACCTACAGTCTCGATATATAGGCTCAAGAAAGTAGTACGGGCCTGGAAATGAGACTCCCTAGAGCCCAGTAAACCCCGTTCAGAGGTGTATGAGGATGTCGAACTCGCGGTTCTTTTCCCTCCACTTCCCGCCGGTTCTCTGGACTGTGCCAAAGTTTTTGGTGCAATAGGCTGCCAGGTTTACCACTACCAGCTTCACCTGCCCGAAGCTGTATTTGGAGCCCTTCACTCCGCAGATGGAGATTCTGAGACCGCCTCCGAAAACCCCTCCGCATAAGGTACATCCAGGGCGACCGTGGAAGGGATCGGATTTCTGGTGGCACGCAATAGCGCCGCTGGGGCCAAGATGGGTGACGATCATTAACTCGGAGGTTAGGGGGGAGCCGGAGGTGGTTTCGCAGATGGTATCACCCTCGATGGCGGCGGCGAAGCCAGTGAAGAAGAGAAGGATCGCGAGAAGGAGGAGTGGGAGGAGTTTGAACATTGCAATTGTTCGTGGGTTGGTGATTCTTGTTTGCTGGCCGATAGTTTTTATTTATTCGTTGGTTGGTGGGGTTTACTTTACTGGGAAGAGAGAAAATAAATGATATTTATCATGAAAGGAAACTGCGTTTAACATTCAATTGACACTGTGACTAACCCTAACTACAATCCTTAGCGTTTAGCTACACAGCAAAGACACAAAAACAGAAAATTTAAAGTTGAAAATTAACTATTTTTTATATCTATAGTCTCGACCCCCAAGCCTAGGTGAATTGGAGTGCGGGCCTGGAAACGAGATTACCCTGGAGCCCAGTGAAAATCTTCTAGAGGTGCACGAAGATTGTAACCTGCCCCCCATGACCAATAAACTTCCCACCAGTTTTCCTATATCCATCGAAGGTTTTGGTGCATTCGCCTACTAGCCTTTTCAAGGACTCCTGAATGTCGGCATAGGTGTACCGAGAACCTCTCCACCCGCAGATGGAAATCTTGAGATGATCTCTGCCGTGATTGACGAAAAGGGTGCATCCGGGACGGCCGTTGACATCGGGATTGTCTTGGATACAGAGGCAGGGGCCGCGGGGACCGACATTAATGATGTACATCAGCCAGTCGGTGGGGGTGGGGAGCCGTAGGTGGTTTCGCAGATGGCATTGCCAACGATGGCAGCAGCGGGGCCAGTGAAGGAGAGAAGGATCGCGAGAAGGAGGAGCGGGAGGAGTTTGAACATTGTAATTGTTTGTTTGTTTGCTGGTGGGTTTATTGGGACGAGAGAGAATCAATGTAATTTATAGCAAAAAGAGTTTGGTTTAACAATTATTCTTGGCTCTGTAAACTGACCCTAACTACAAATCTTGGCATATAGTTACACAGCAAAAACACAAATTTGAATTCGAAAGTTTTTTTTATGCAGTCTCGATCCCCAGGCCCAGGTGAGTTGAAGTGTGGGCTTGGAAACGAGACTACCATAGAGCCCAATAAACATCGTTCAGAGATGTGCGAGGACCGTAAACTGTCCCCCCTTGTCCCTCCACATCCCACCAGTCTTCCGAGTTCTGAATATGCCGTAGGTTTTGGTGCATTCATCCACCAACTTTTTCAACATCTGCTTAACTTGATTGAAGTTGAATCGAGAGCCCTTCACTCCGCAGATAGAGATCTTGAGATTGCCGCCGGCTAAGCCCCCACACAAGGTGCATCCAGGACGACCGTTGGCATCGTTGGGTTTCTTCTGAACGCATAGAGTTTCGAAACCGGGGCCAGTCCTAATGAGCTCCATCAGCTCAAAGGTGAGGGGGGAGCCGCTGCTAGTTTCGCAGATGGTATTGCCTTCGATGGGGGGAGTGACGTCGCCGATGGCAGTAGTGAAGCCAGTGAAAGAGAGGAGGAGGACTCCGAGGAGGAGGAGCGGGAGGAGTTTGAACATTCTGATTATTTCTTCGTTGGTTGATGAGATTTGCTTGTTTATTATTCGACGGAGCTTCTGGAGGGAGGAGGATGTTATTTATTTGTTTATTGGTTGATGAAGCTTGTTGAGAAAGAGAGAATCAATGGGATTGAACATGAGAGGAGTTGGTTTTAACGAGTGATTCGCTGTGTAGTTAACCCTAATTCACCAACCCTAACTGCATGCACATACATGTATTTTGTTTAAAAAAAAAAAAAAAAAAAAAGAAGAAAGTTACGCAAACACAAAAATTTATAGCTTTATCTATTCGTAGTTCTAATCTCTAGCCCCCCAGACAAATTGAAATAGGGACATGCATGAGGTCGAGGACTACCTAGTGCATGATACAAACGCATTTTCAGACGTGTACGATGATCATGGACTTGCACCCTCGTCCCTCCACTTTCCACCAGTCCTTCCAACTGGGCGTCGGCCAAAAGTTCTGGTGCAATATCTCATCAGATTTATCAACGCATCCTTCACTTGCCCGATGCCGTAGATAGAGCCCTTCGCCCCGCAGATGGAGACTTTGAGACTGCCAGTGTTAAGCTTTCTGCATAAGGCGCATTCAGGGACACCGTTGGCGCTGTTATAACCCTGCTGGCAAAGCAAAGCAGTCGGCGCGCTTTTGTTGGCTTCGATTGGCCCATTCGCCATCGAACCAGTTTCATCGTTAACCCAGAGACGACTGTATTTATTCTGACCAAAGTGCTCGTTGTAGCTGCGGCTTTCTTCACTAGCAATGTAATGCTCTCGAATTTCTGTGTCTGTATGCAGATTAAAGATTTATTGACCGCTTTCGAGCGCAATATATGCATGGTATCTTTTGGAAGGTTGTTTATTGAGCATTCGACAACGAAAAGGGGGGGGGGGGTTCAAAAAAAAAGGGAGAGGAGGGGAAGAGGGCTTATAATTTATTCCATGTTCGCTAAGAAAGCGCAAAATTTCCTCGATAACACCTGTTCTTTATTTCAAATGTCATGATCCTTTGCAAAACAACATACAGACACGATAGATAAAGTGGGATCCTGACTAGGGTGATGTTTCACAAGCTGCCTACGTACATATACATGCACATGTATGCATGCTGTAAATATAGCACGAGAGAGGATCATAGTTGAGATTATATATAGAGAAGGGCATGTATTGCGTGTAGGCAAAATACAAACAGACAAATTCCAATAGACTAGAACCCAAGATATGATCCGATAAGCATGTATCCATACGAGCACATCAATCTACGTAAAGGCTTTCTCGCTGTATTTGATCAAGAAACCATAATAATGCTCATTCCATGACAATTTGAACTTTGAGGGAATTTATAAGAGTCACTTCACCCTCTCCAATTTCCTTTTTTTTTTTTTTTTGGTTCACTGCCATCAATTTTTGGCGCACCGACAAGGGTGAGGAGGTGCCGAGTGATTGTTCATGACGAGGAATCGCCATGGTTTTAATTTAATCATGAATACATGTAGTTTCTTCTTATTTATAACAAAACATCTTCTGTTTTCTTTATTATGTATGTGCGCTAGTACTTGGGCCATGTAATCTTAAGATTTGAGATCTGGCACCTACATATATTCTGCCCGATACGCGGATTTTTCCAGTTCACGAACTGGGCGCCCAGTTCAGTGAGTTTTTCCAACCGGTTGTTCTGCTGAGAAGCACCATACAAAATTTGAACGGGTTTAACCTATTCAGCAAATTCATAGAATTTTGCCCCATTCAGAAAGTAAATGCACATAAGAAACGTTACCCCCAATAGAATTAATTTCCAAAATATTCCTCCTGGCCGATCGCAGTACTCAATTAATTAGTTGAGAACCGTATTCAATTTTCCTTTTGATATTCTAGAATAAAATCATGAATTCGTTACTAACAAGAGTTCTCATGATTTAATGAATGAGCTGCATGAATGAGTATATATATGGCCATGGTGTTGGGGAATTAAAATTGGATAATTTAGTCGTTATTTCCCTTATAATTATTGATCAATGTTTATACTTTTCTAATCGTGCCCTGTTCAGTAAAGCTATCCAGTCCACGAACTGGTCATCCTATTGGGGAAATCAACTCAACCGGGCGCCCAGTTCGTAAACTGGAAGATTTCGCCTATCGGGCAGAACATGTACATATAATAAGCGTTTTATTTCCCCTGCTGTCTAGTGTCTTTCTGACATCACACAAACGAAGCGCACTAGGTGTAAGCGCTATAATATAATGCACGTACCCATGGGCAATTCTAAAAAGATTACCGCATCTGTCAAATACCCTTTCCCATAGCAGAAAGAAATACATATATCCCGAACATCCTTCATCCTCAATCACTTTTACCTCTCACTTCACACCCCAACAACCTATCTCCTCACACATCAATCATCACTCGCTATCCATCTCAAAGATGATAATCCCAGTTCGGTGCTTCTCCTGCGGCAAGGTAAGATTCTCTCACTCATCATCCACTACATAATAACCCAAACTAATACTCACTCCGGCCAGGTGATCGGAGATCTCTGGGAACAATACCTGAAGCTCCTCGAAGATGGCGAGATCGAAGCGTACTGCCTCCCCCATCGATCCCCATCCCACTTCTTGCCTAACATAAGAGCTGCCTGGACAGAATGGCCATGGATAAACTCGGATGCAGGCGCTACTGCTGCAGGAGGATGCTGATGACACATGTCGATCTTATCGAGAAGCTGTTGAGGTGAGATATATCCACGCCCTAGAAAGTTGTGTCGTAACTGATAGTTGGATAATGGGAATAGGTATAATCCGGGAGGCCTGAGACACAATCCCAATTTGATGAGGATTCGTAATTGGCCTGAATAAATATTAGAAGGTATATGGAGGGACCTAGCTGGCCGGGGGGAAATAATAGTTTGCTGGATATTTTCCTTCCCTCGCAGCAGCAGCAGCAGCTAGCATATGTTCACAGTAAAGACCTTTCAGATCCGAACAGTCATGCTTTCCCCCCCCCTAGTAAGTCCGAAAATAAAACCTTTATAGTCTATGGTTCCTTGTTTGCATGTCTACGTAGGGGGTTTATTGTGTTGAGATCTACTACTCTGGGGACGTAGAGTATCGCGGGTTATTAAAGTCATCTGGACGCTCGTGCATGTCGCAGCCACACAAATTTGGCTAGAATAACCAAACCCCGAAAACCACCTCAATCAAACCCCATATTGAAGCCCTAAGATAAACAGAGGCACAAGGAATCACAGAAAAAATCAAATCTCTTCTCTTCTCGCTTTGTGGTTGTGGGAGAATTAAAGGCAACGTTGAAGTTGTTTCCCCATATATACAAAAAATGGTTCCAACCAAGCGTCCGCATAATTTTGACAACTCGCAATAGTACTAGTCGTGTACTAGTAGTGTAGTTTGCAATATATTGCACACAGTATCGATGTTCCATAGTTGCAGGAAAAGAGCACTGTTCGACCTACATATACGCAGTGGTTTTGTAAAATAATATTGCTTATGTACATAGGTACATGTAGTGCATTGTGCGTTGTGCGTTGTGTTGTGTTTTTATCTAGTTCACAAACCCTCACTCGCACTGCTACGTACTGCTACTGTGGGTGGAACTGTTGTTGTGTCTGATCTGGATACCAATATAGCTACGGACGCATATGCACATGGTGATATAGCTATTTGTAGGGATACATATTATAAAATATAGTTGACAGACAGTATTGATATCGGATGTATGTATATACCTACACCCACAGGAAAAAAAAAAAAAAAAAACGCCTGCACTTAACACCAACCCCCCGATGACGAGAAGTAACTTGAACTGCAAAATGAGAAAGAGGGTACCATACTACGTACGGCCTCTGAAGTGTATCCAACACTATTATGGCCCTCCCTTCAAAAGTTATGGTTGTTGGTTGCTTAACCGCGTTGGTGGTCGCTCGTTGGTTCGTCACTTTTTTTTTTCCTGCGGGTGTGGAGTACTTGAAGTATCAATATATCACTCAAACTATAGAGTCAATGATTCGGACTATAGTGTCAATGATTCAAACCACCCCAATGATTCACGTACACCAAACCAATGGTCCGAACCATTTAACAAACAAACTACTCAAACCAAAACCAAAACCAAGCCAAACCAAACCAATGCTTCAAAACCACACCATTTCATTTCGGTTCATTTATATATAAACTTGGAGTCAGAAAGAGAAAGAGACGCAAGAACACCGAGACAATCATTATTCATCCTCGACATTTACAGCACACACAAACCAAACCACAAACAAGCAAGCAATTGGCACGAATGGTATGACATCCCCCCAACTAAGCTAAACCAGAAAGCAAAAAAAAGCCCCTCAGAAACAAACAACCCGCTGTTCCCAACGCCGCCTTGACCACGTACGAACGTATACGTCTAGCTCTATTTCCCAATCGTCAAGAACAAACGATCACCAATATCGCCAATCCTACCACACAATTAGCACACCCTCCCACACCCTCAAAGAAAAAAAGGCAAAAAACTCACCCCGGCACAATCATCCCCCCATTCTTCCCTCCCAACTCATTATCCACGGCGCCGATAACAACCTCGACATCGCCGCCGCCGCCCTCCGTGGCAGCCCTAAGCACGCCCTCAACCGACCCCAGCACCGAGACAACAAGGATCTTCTTGACGCCCCACTCCCTGAGCGTCTGGATGGCCGCCTCGGCCGTGCCGCCCGTGGCAACGACGGGGTCGAGGATGATGGCAATGTCGCAGGGCGGCGCACCGCCAGCGGCGGCGACACGCGTGGGGAGGTTGTTGTAGTACTCGACGGGCTGGAGGGTGGTCTTCTCGCGGAAGAGGCCGAGGTGGTGGACGGGGGCTGGGGAGGGGAGGAGGGTTTCGAATGCTGTTTGTTGGGAGAGTGTGTTAGCATGTATTTAGATAGTAAGGGCAATGTAGGGTAAAGGTTGAATGAATACCTTCAAGCATGCCCAACCCACTCCTCAGCACGGGCACCAGCGTAATGCTCGCGGGCGCGCAGGTCTGGACTTCGAAGGATGCGCCGAGCGGGGTCACGTCTGTGGCGCCTGAGGGGACGGCGGTGAGGACGCGGGCGAGGGCGTCGGCGGCGAGGAGGAGCGAGATCTCGTGGATGAGTAGCTTGGTCTCCTTGGGTGTTGTGGAGGCCCTGCGGACCTGCGAGAGCTTGGCGAGGAGGCAGGGGTGCGTGGAGATGTGCACGTTGGCGGGGAGGGCGGCGGGCATTGTGTGTGATTGTGGGGTTGGTGGTGGATGGAGTTGGGTCCGCGGGGTTGATGATGGAATTGATGGAATTGATGGAATTGGGTGGGGTGGGGTGGGGTGGGGTGGGTTTAGATGGTCAATGGAGTGGAGGTGGGTGAGGGGAGAGGTGAGGAGAGGTGAGGTTGAGGTTGAGGTTGAAGGTTGAAGGTTGAGGTTGAGGGGAGCTGTGGGTAGCTAAGTACTCTTCTCTTCTGGCTGTCTCTGTCTGTCTGTTCTGCAGCTCTGTGGGTGTCTCTTGCTCTACTTGTACCTGCTCGAGGTCACCTGGGTGGTGGGACAGCAGCTCTCTTTGTTGGCTGCCCCTCTGCGGGAGGTCCCGACCGCGACGAGCTCCCCTTATCGGCTATCTCCCGCTGATTGGGCGCGTGTGGCTGCCAAGGACCGACGACGACGTCCGGGGGGGGACAGCTTTGTCTGGGGACAGCGTTGTCTGGGGACAGCGTTGTCTGGGGACAGCTCTGTCTGGGGACAGCCCGATAAACATTCAGAACACACACTTACTTATCGCAGCTCTCTCTGTGCAGGGCTTGATGGGGTGAATTGGAGCAGAGGTGGTGGTGGTGGGGTAATACCTGTGCCAGACCTACATCGTCTGTGGATTCCTGGACATCCCCCACAGGCTGTTTACTTATCGCGGCTTCTCGGCACCTGTTTGTTCCTCTATCACTGCACTACCGCTCTAGCTAGCAGCACACAGTACTCAATTCATGGGGAGCACCCAGTAACCTGCACAACAAATGGCCCCCAACAACACCCTCACCACCGGCCAAGACGACGTCGCCGCGCCCGCTCCCATCCCACCTGGTACATCTGCCGCCCCGCACCTCGAGGACGCCCCCCGCCAGCCCAATTCCTCCACCGGCCAGAACACCACCGCCACCGCCACCGCCGCCCCAGTCCTCCAGCAGCAATCCCACCCGTCCTCGTCCTCGTCCTCGTCCTCGTCCTCGTCCTCGTCCTCGTCCCCGTCCCCAACCCCATCACCACCCCCCGCCGAGAAGCCCGCCCCGCAGCCCCTACAGCTCCTCCACACCTTCAGCTGGCTCACCGTCTTCTCCATCCTCGGCACCCTCGCTCGCCTGGGCCTCACCGCCCTCACAACCTACCCCGGCGCGCCCCTCGTCGGCGGCGTCATCTGGGCCAACTTTACGGGTAGCGCACTC
The DNA here is from genome assembly GCA_024713935.1 of Morchella eximia. Classification (NCBI taxonomy): domain Eukaryota; kingdom Fungi; phylum Ascomycota; class Pezizomycetes; order Pezizales; family Morchellaceae; genus Morchella; species Morchella eximia. The sequence continues at coordinate 1,247,427 of JAMGZG010000015.1, forward strand.
ATGGGCCTCCTCGTCGAGGCCCAGCGCCTCTCGCGCCCCTCCTCCTCCTCCTCCTCCCTCCCGCTCTACATCGGCCTCACAACCGGCTTCTGCGGCAGCCTCACCAGCTTCTCCAGCTTCCTCCTCGGCGTCTTCACAAACCTCTCAAACACGCTTCCAGCCCACGACGGCCGCCCCACGCGCGGCTACAACCTCCTCGCCGCACTCGCCTACCTGATCGCCACGCTCTCGCTCTCCTTCAGCGGGCTGCAGGTCGGCGCGCAGCTCGCCATGTTTGCGCCGCGACCGCTGCCACTGCCACGGCGGCTGGCGCTGCCGCCGTGGGCACGGGCGGTGGACTGGGCGGCGGTGCCGCTGGCAGCTGCGTGTTGGGGGGGCGCGGCGCTGCTGTGCGCGTTTGTGCCGCGGTGGCGGGAGGCCGCGTTGTATGCGTGTGTGTTTGCGCCGTTGGGGACAGCGACGCGGTTCCTGGTGGGGCGGTGGGCGAACCCTGTTGTCAAGACGTTCCCACTGGGGACGTTTGCGGTTAATGTTGCGGGGACGGCGGTGCTGGCGGGCGTGGGCGTGGCGAGGTATCGGGTTGTGGGTGGGGCGGGGGCGTGTGGTGTGGTGAGGGGCGTGGGGGATGGGTTCTGTGGGTGCTTGACGACGGTGAGTACGTTTGTGGTGGAGGTGAGGGGGCTGAGGAGGGGGCATGCGTATGTCTATGCGGGGGTGAGCGTGCTGGTGGGAATGGCGGTTATGGTGTTGGTGTTGGGGAGCTATGTGAGTTTCCCCGATATATCGTTCCTTTGCGGGTTGGGCGGAGATGCTAATGAGAGGAATAGACCTGGACACATAATGTCAACACCGCAATCTGCTAGCAGTAGAGAAAAGGACAGTGATTTGATAGATCCACCCGTACAAGTTAGCAGGGGCATAGAAACAAGTCAGTATAAACCGTAGAAAGGTAATAATAATAACAATAATAATAATCACGAAGCCAAGCCAGGAACCCATTTCCAGATGGTCAATTGCCCAATCACCGGCATATGTCTGTTGAAAAAGCAGGAAGAGATGCAAGTGGTCAAGTAATTTGATTCGTTTATCAAAAAAAGTTCAACTACATGTATGTATTACAAGTAGATGCAAGTAGCCAGTGCAGGTTCGTGGTGGATTTTCATGCCATAGTTAGGTTCCCTAGCCCACTCTGCCCCCACTCCCTTAAATATTACTTCCCGGCCTTTGGCAGTCGTGTAGGCGAGGTAGTCTAGTGGTAGAGGCCTCGTCTTACTACACCGCGTGGGTTGAGCCACCATGACCTCACGGAGACGTCCGGAGGTCGTAGGTTCAACTCCGGGGGTGGGAGTAATGACTGTGTGTGTTCCTACAGAATGTAACGGGAAGAAGTGTTCCGCGAGCAGCTTGAGGCCCCAGCATTACTTTTTGTGTATTTATTGCCCATTTCTTTTTTGGAGGGGGCCTGAGGAGGGCCTTCGTGGGGGTATGTGTGATATCGATATGGGCTGGCCTACAATTGCAGATTAAACAGGGCTGGATGTAGGATTAGGCCGGTTTAGCGAAGCTCTTTCAGGACATATTCTTTTGTAGGATAGTAGATATAGTCATGAATGGGACAAGTGTTGACATGGCAGAGATAGGACGTGTCGATATTGAAAAGCTAAATACCCAATTCCCCCCCCCCCCCTTGCAGTTGTTACCGAGTGATAACCTATGATGCGGCCACTCATCGCCACCTCGAACATTTGCGCAACACCGCTAGCGCGCTGTGCTATCTGTCGCGGCGGAGGAGTCGATATCTTCCTTTTAGGGCATTGGTTTGGCGTGGCCTAGCTTTTCCTTTTTTCTCTTTTTTCTTTTTCTTTTCGGGGGGGAGGAGTTGACTACATGTATGTAAAAAGTGGCTCTTCATCATGGACGTTATCCATCTCAATTATCGTTGGATCTTCCTCTCGTGTACTAGTGACTTGGGCTCTTTCCATATCTTCCTTATCTGATATCTGTATATATTATCAAAGCCCCGCGGGTCCCGATGGTGTTTAATACAGTGAAGAGATTATCCGGGGGAGCGGTGGATTTTTGGTATGTAGTACTCTGGCCGGCTTTTGAGCTCTTTGCCGTGGCGCTGGTCCCCTGTGTAGCTAGCTGCAGTCTTGCATCGCTTGCAAGCGTCCAGATAGCTAGCTCTGAGAGAGTTTTGGGTTCTTATTTTTATGGGGGGCTTTGGCTCTCTTCTTCGCGATCGGCTCTCCTGCGCCTCCACCATATATATACTGAGACTAGCTTTGGCTCTTATGGAATGTTGGTGTTTTTTTTTTTTTAAAACTAGGATATCCATGTATCGTCGCTTTCCCCATAGCTACATAAAGTGAACACCAACACTCATAGTGGCTTTAGAATCTGGTTTGAGCTAATTGACTGACGGTTTTTAGGTGTTCTTGATTACATGTACAATAGTTAAAAAAAAAAAATAGCGGCCTAGCTTTGACGTATCACCCCCCTACATGAATAACCTCAAAACTGGATATATACATCTATATGCTCTGTAAAGCGCACGAGGGCCCTAAAAGGTAAGCGGAGGATCAGCCCAGTTCTGCATCAAACCAGTTGAAAGGAAGATAGTGGGCGTGCATGGACCTGCCAAGGAAAGTTTGATAGAATCAGCTTAACCAGACTGACCGCAACATGTGCCGATCGAAATCTATAAAACCAGGGCCGTTTGGGTATTGGAAGAAGAAGAAGCGGCGCATGGGTATCATATACATAAAAGACGCGGAGAAGTATCAGGACGCGCGTGTGGATGCGTTGATGTGGGGCTTTAATATGAATACATGTAATGATTGTCTCGGTGTTGCGTTTCCTAGCTACTCTACATGTAGCTCTTGAAGTGCTTAAGTTATATATCACAGTATGGATAAGGTGACGTGGTTTATTCGTTAAATAGCCCGGGTTATCGCTTGGTTTATGTGGTTGAATCAATGGTTGAATCATTGACTCTATATAGTTTGAGTGAGTGATTCATTCATCATGTTTCTACAGTTGCAAAATTTCTCCTGTCAAGCATAATTTATAAATAGTCCTATAAAAGCTGTATCACCACATCCAGGTACGTCCGGAGCTATATTGGTATCATCAGACACGGCAATAGTTTCACCCTGATCCATAGTAGCGGTGCGAGTGAGGGTCCGTGAACCAGGTAAAACACAACACACACGCCCAACCCCACTAAGCGATGTTACAAAACCGCTAGTCGAACAGTGCTCTTGCAACCATGGAACATCGATGCTGTGTGCAATATATCGCAAACACCATATCACACTATACTACACTGCCCGGGATCACCATGCCACGGTACCAGGGTGTAGCTTGCATACCCATATCTGTTTATTCGTGACCACCTACGATCGCCATCGCTCCCATCCAGTCAAGTACAATTCCAGGATAGAGAAAAAGCATACCACGAAAATCGGCAAGATAAGAATTTATATTCAAAAACAGCCCTTAACGCCAACCAAACACAACCGCCACTACCACCCACTAAGCCGAAGACGTGGGGGACGGCTTCCCCGCGGTGTCCACCTTGACGCCGCCAAAGATCCTATCCTTGATCACGCTCGAGAACAGGCCCGCGATCTCCTCGCTGGCAATCTTATTGGAGTCCTTGACAACCTTGTCGAGCTGGCCTTCAGAGGCACTTGACTTTGCGCCGCCGGAGCCGGCGGGGAGCAGTGAGGAGCGGTTGCCCTTGCCGGCGCCCGAAAAGAGCGTCATCTCGGTTTTGTGGATCTTTTGCGAGAGGTCGAGCATTTGCTTGGTGGAGTAGTCGCGGTTGGTGAAGAGGGGCGACTGGGAGAGGGTGGACACCCAGTACTTGTTCCAGAGGAGGTCGAGGAGGTGGGCGTCCAGGGAGGACTTGAAGTGCGAGATCTCGAGGGAGTAGTATCTGTGGTTAGGATTGGTGGTCAGGGCGCGGGGAATGCTTCTGAGTGGTTTAGAGTTAGGAAAAAGCTTACTGGCTGCTATGGGCACCGAAATCTTCGATTTTACTCAGTGGGATAGTCTGGTATTCCCCGTCGTCGTCGCCACCCTTGGCCTTGTGTCCCTCAGGGTAGGTCCTGAAGGCTCCCACGTCGACCTTTCCGGCAGAGATGGTTCTATCGGGGTCGATGACAACCGCAAGGAAGGGGTCCAGGAACTGCTGTTGGGCCATCTGTGTGTTTACATCGATACCTGACAGCCAGCATCCATACCCGGGATGGGAGTGGTACCAGCCAACCACATTCTCTGCTCGCCCGACAGCTTTCTCCGAGGTGTCAAAGGCACCCATGTATTCGTAGGCCTGGTCTTGCGCGTTGACACGTGTTTCGGTCCCTTCGACGGGGAGAGGGAAAGCGTCCATTACTATGAAGGTCTCGTGGGCGATTTTTCCTTGCTGTAGCCGGGAACTGAGTTAACAACCATCGGAGGTCCTAAGCCAAGGTGGATCGTGGGAGGAGAGAGAGAAAAGAGACCATCAAGCCCATGATTTCAATGGAGCCGCCGGAGCGGGCGTGCATAACCATCTTGAGAAGAGCTACGGCAGAGATGCGGACTCTTTTGAAGTAGTTGGGATTATCTTTCCATGGCCGCTTCTCGTTGAGTGCTCTGCGCACAGTGGTTAATGCGAAGTTCTGTCAAACCAGGGAGCTGGGGTTTGAAAATACTTTTGTTCGGCGGCATCATAGGTGTAAATGCCGTCCTTAGTGGGGTCAACGAGAACGATGCTATTTTCGAACTCTAGCCAGGCGAGAAGTTAGCTCTACCAGGCCTGTCGTACAAAGTGGGGCAACCAGTGCAAGTACTAGTGACGTACCAAACTGTTTCTTAGCTGAAGCCTCCATGATGGAGCCCGAATTGGAGATGTATTGATAGATAGCGCTCCAAAGTTAAGTCGATTCACACGAGATGAGGGGAGCTGTATGTCGTTGGGACAAGCTGCTTGCTGCCGTTCGTGCTGACAATGCACTTGTCGTTGATGGAGGATCTGCACCTAAACTAGAGCGCCATAGTGGGGGAGGCTCAACAGGCTGAAACGTTTCAGCTTGGCTCGGATTGGCAGGTAAAGAAGAGGCCGCGATCCCCCTGCGATAGGCAGTTTCTGTGGCAACAGGACGTCACCCGCGTCAAACAATCAATTCCCTGTTACTACTACTGTTTGTGTTCCACAAGCATCTGGGCTGTGAGGTCACAGTCTTTAATCTTATATTGTCCTGTTGCGACGCCTTCTTCTTCTTCTCCTTACATTCTGCGTTACCTGCTGGCGTCTTGTCGTCGTCGTCGTCTGTCGCTTGACACTTGATCATCCACTGGCTTGACCAGCACCAGGGACCTTGTTTCTCTCTCCTTTCGCTCTTTCGCACGTTCTCACGGTTCACGCGCCCAACGCCGCTTCAAGACAGTTGATCTGCGCGTCTATTTCCATCCCACTTGTTTCATAACACTTCACCCCCCGCAGCCTTACTTTTTTCGCTGCGTCTGCCCTGCCTGGCTTTACGAACGTAACGACACAATGGATCCCTCCACGAATAATTCGATGCAGGCCGAGCTCACGAAAGCTATCGATAATTTACACGGTTTGTTTGATGAAATCGGCCTTTCCAACTCGGCGCGCGACGCCCGCGAGGCAAGCGTCTATTCTGCATTGAATACGGTGCTACAGAAGCAGTTGGGTTTAGTCGCCGAGTGCGTTCGCCCCCATCCCCTCCCACCCCGCCTTGCCGAATTGATTGGTTGAAGCACAGCGGCTAATAGTCCACCAATAGAGAAAAGGAACACCTGAAGGAAGAATGTCGCAAGCTTATCGTCTCGATAGGGCAGATGGAGCAATCACTTGATGACAGAAAAAGCAGCTCTAGCGAGTGTAACGATCAGCCTACAACCCCACTACTCAAATGTTTACGAGGATTGAAAGAGAAACACGAAAATGTAAAGAAGCGACATACTGAAAGATACGAAACCATCCAAAGTAGGCCCCCTGCACCTTCTAAATTCTAATGTATTCTATCGCGCTAACCCCGAAAAAAGAATTATCGCAAGCACTAGAACAGTACGCCTCTCGACTCGAGCCTGCAACACTCCAGGTTACGTTACCCCCAGCGACAAATGATCCCGCAGCTATCGCTTCGCTCGACCTTTCACTTTCTTATTATGAGAAACTTAAAGAAGAATTTACGCGTGTTTATCAAGAATTTTCGCAGCGTGCAAAGACGGTCCAATCCATTTCGAGGGAAATAATTAATTTATATAATGAGTTGGGAATCCCTAAATCTCAGATCGATAGAAATGTCGTGGAATTCGGAACTTCGCAGCCGGAGCGACTGGGGCTGTTGAATGATGACCTAGATTATCTGAGGGGGAAGAAGGATGTATTATTGGCCGAAAAGGAAAAGAGGAATGCACAGATCGAAGACCTGAAGATCGAGATTGGCGAACTCTGGGAAAAACTTGGTGTCGATCCACAAGAACAAAAGACATTCTTAGCTCAGCGCAGAGGATACGATCTAAAAACGATCCGTGAGGTAAGACTGATAATCATTCAAGTGCGCTTAGACAATGGCTGACAGATAGGAATTGCAGCTGGAGAAGGAGCTTGACAGGTTAGTAGACCTAAAACAGGAGAATCTCCACAACTGGGTCAATGATGCCCGAAAAACTCTCGCAGACTTGTGGGAGAAACTCTACTTCTCAGAAGAGGAGATATCGTATTTTTTACCTGCTACCTCAGATGATATGTCTGATGCTCTTCTTGCGGCCCATGAACTTGAAATTCAACGCCTGCAGGATTTGTACAGTGAGCGCTCGCCTATAATCACCCTTATTGACAAGCACCGCTCCCTCATTGAAGATCGCGAGATACTTGCGACCACTGCCAATGACGCGTCTCGCCTTATTTCTCGTGGAAATGGGGGAACCCGTGACCCGAGTCGTCTTCTTCGTGAAGAGAAGATGCGAAAACGAATTGCGAAGGATCTCCCTCGGGTTGAAATGGAATTGAAGAAGGAACTTGAGCAATGGGAAGACGAATACGGCGAGCCATTCAGGGTCAAGGGGGAGAACTATCTTGAGACCTTGATGAGCTCGAGTGTCGCACCTCTATCACGCTCTGGTGCTAGAACGCCTGGACCGGCACCTGCAAGACCGAGATCTAATACAGCTGGAGGCACTCCCCGTCCTCTTTCGAGGGTCGCCAATTCTGCAAAGACAGCAACAACACCAATTACAAGGCCGAAAACCCCAAGCGCATTGCCCTTGAGATCCAAGACTCCTACAGCAGATCGTACCAATATTTCCCATGGTTACAGCGCCAGTATGAGTGCTACTGTCGGTAGGTCTGGAGGTCGAGCGCTGGCAACGGCATCATCCAAAGAAAGTATTGTCCATAGATCGGGCGCAAAAACTCCTGGCCCGGGAAATCGTATAGGCCTTACGAACAGCAACAGTGCCAGTAATCTTAATGGTATTAGTAGGTCACCATCCAAGGCTTCCATGAGGGACAATAGATTACCCGAGGGAAGCCATAATATAAAAGAAGGAACCCAGACAGTTGGTCGATTTTCCACCATCAAGCGTAAAACGCCTCCATTGTCAAACATCACAGCTCCGAAAATGCAGTCGCTATTCTCCCAGCCATCCAAGACCTTACAGCGAGCCCGGGCTGGAAGTGAAATTAGCATCCGCTCTGTGTCGCCTGAAGACGGAGATCCTAGGCAGGGAGTTCGCCAGAAACAGCTACACATTCAGCCGTCGAATCAAAACAATGGCTACAACTCACACAGCAGGGACATGTCAGGGAGCTCTATAGACTCTATGGCGCGGAAGCTCTCACTCACCTCTTCAACGACATTGACGAGTGGCAGTGGCAGTGAAAATTGGGAAACATTTGGTGCTGATAGTGAATATGGAGATGCTGATGAGGAAAGGGTGGATCCTATGGAGAGATACTACAAAAACAAGGGTGAAAGTTATAGCGAGGAGGCAAGGAATGGGAAAGGCGGGGAAATCGTTTCAGTAAGGAGTGCGGAAGAGTGGGATGATGGGTGTTTTTAAGCGTTCTTGGTTGGGTGATGGGGAAGAAGATACATTTAGGACGGAACGGCACTTACGTTACACTATTTTCTATGTCGGTCTAGGAGTTAGGTTCATCGGGGATTTTGAGGTCTTCCTTTGTTTTTCTTTCGTAACCTTCTCTCAAAACAATATTTTCTTGTTTATCCTTAAGATCCGTGCCTGTGGCCTTTTGTTTTCTTTTATCAGTTTCTCTCTCCCTTCAACTGTTTTCTTATGTACTACTCTCACTCTATTCAATTCCTTTTGTCTTGGTATATCATGGGGATTTGTGTTAGACCGCACTATCATCATGGCTTTAGGCGGCAGCTATGTTGGAATGACTGGTATCACGATTCAATGTTTCTGTCTGATGAAGCGAAGGTTATGGATCATAGCGCGGTTGTCTTTTTGTATTCATCTCTTATCTGTTGGGCATGTTTTTTCTCAGTTGGATATCATGCGTTTTTTTATTAGCGAATAAGTGTTATTTTCATTCCTTCTGCCATAGTGACCACATAAGCAAAAAAATACCCGGAATTAAACTTTCCAGAAGAGTAGTTGTTGTGGAATCCGCCAAGACACGAGTGATTCCTTATGAATACGCTACTCTCTATTGAGATTACGAAGCTGATCGAGTGATTGTTGGTGTTTGAACATTATTGCCAAGTCTGGATCGTATGTGTGCAGTGTACTTACATATTAGACAGGTCGCACTTCAAAGCTTTGAGAAAGTGAAACGGTGAGTAACCTTCCTCTTATACTCTCTTTCCGTTACTGTACTTTCATTTAACACCACATATGTCGAAAGGAACAAGCACATCAATCGCCGAGGATATATCATGGAGCATAAGCTCGGCTGTTTTGAGAAAGAAAAAGAAGAAAAAATATGAATCTACATAATTACCCAAAGTTTCACATGCTTTTGTTTATCTATTGACTCCCCAACTAGTAGTGTAAATCAATTAACCTGTCCTCATGCCAAGGCCACATACTCCTTAAATCACCATGCTCTCAACACTATAAACACCTAGCACCAAACTCTTCCTCATTCCGTTCTCCCTTGCTCTCTTCCTCTCTGTCTCCCTCTTCCCCACCTCCAAAGGCAACCCTTCTACCTTATTCTCTCGGCCCAATGGTACAGGCGACAGCCCAAGCGGTAATAAAGCACTACCTCCTGCCCTTTCAGATGGACAAGGTGTCTCCAAAACGGTCCTGGGAAGTCCTGGCGATGTACCCTTCCTCACGCTCACGTTTCCTCGTGCTTTCATCGCACTCCTGATAAGCTGCATGCTAGGCGTCTCAGGCGCCTTCCCACCCTCTCGTTTTGGTGTTTCGAGGATAGATGCAGGAGCATTGGGAGGAGCAGTTGGAGCGGTACCTCTAATCTCAACTCTCCGCTTTAGAGTAGATGGGGAAGACCATTCAGCGTGGCGGAACATTTCCTCCAATATTCCCTTCAACCCAGCAGCTTCTTCAACGGCGTCTACGGCATCTGTTACTTCCTCATAGAGTGAGCCTACAAGGGAGTCGGCACTGTCTTGAAGGATGAGACCGGATATGCCGACTGTGTCAAGGGCAGCGGTGAGTAGGGATGAAGCGATGCCAACGTCACCAATGCTGACGGCAACTTCTGGGGTATCAAAGTCATCATCGTGTTCGTAATCATAGAGTGATAGCTCGCCGCGAAGGAGAGTTATAAGGGCTGCAAGATCGTCTCCAGTAAATTGAGATTTGAAAGTAGCAATGACGGAGGATGGGGGGAAAGTGTCAAGCCTTACGAGGGCCAATCGAAGGACTTCAGAGCGAATGACTTTGAGCGCAAGGTCTTCTTCAGCTTCTGGGGCACGGAGCGCGGTGATGACCGCAGCGGCCACTTCAGTAATTTTCAACTCGGAAACTGTTGAGAGTGCCCATTCAAGGGAACGGAGGGTAGGATCGTAGGTCGCGAGTGCATTTACTAACCCTGGAGGGGCACTGGAGAGATTTCCAGATTCGGCGAGGTATTTTACAACATTGGGTGGGTAGAAAGTGATTTTAAGGCCTCCCTCCTCATCCCCAGATGGCTCAAAAATTAGAGAAATGACTGTACTGACGAATTCGTGAAGTAAAGGTTTAAAAGTAGTCTTGGTAAAAAACTCTGGGAGCGCGTTGTTTGCTGAGGTACCATTTGTCATGGTCGTATCCGCATCCTGCATATTCCTTTTTATGTTTACGTACTCTGCAAAAGTGGCTTCGAATGCTTCCAAGTCAAGGTCCTTCTTTGCATCTCTAAGTCTGGCCAATGCAGCATCCATCTTTGTCTTTTCGGTCGATAGCTTTGATGCGATTTGTTTTGCTGCTGCAGTTCGCCCCGCGTTGTTCACATCTGCAGGAGCATCGACACCAACACCACGACAGAGAGAGTCAATGAGCAACCCGGACTTGCGGGCATCTCCTTTAACACCAGCGCGGGAGATCTGTACTGCTGCTATACCGTTTTGGGAATATCCAACTGCGAGGTCTAGGTCCGGCAGATATGAAGATAGTGCAACACTGCCCTTAACGGTAGAAGCGGGAGTTGAGGCGCGAGATGTTGCGGGGGTGTTAACACCCGTGGAAGGTTGTATCGGGACGCGGGCTTGTAGAGAGGTAAACTTGGTATCGTAAAGTGAGATATCCTCGTTGGTGGCAACCAGTACAGTTGATGATGAGATTCGAAGCAGGGAGGACGGGGTAGGATCGTCTTTAGAGTTGGACGTGATCTTAAGGGAAGATAGCACTGCCGGAACTGTAGCTGAGAGTGAGAAAGTAGTTAAATTCTCCGTAGAGAGAAGATTGAGTGTTGCGGTTGGGAAGTGAATTGAGAAGGATGCGAGTTCTTCGTCTGCGGCGCCTGGAAGAGGGAGCACTAGGAGTTCACGAGGGGTTTTGTTCTCCCCGGTAGTGGGAATTGTAAAAACCCTTGCCTCGAAGATAGATCCATTACGGGTCACGGTGAAAAGAACCGCATCTTCGGGGACCTCTTCTTCCTCAGTGGGTACAGCTGTCGGAAGCACAATATCCAGACGATCCTTCAGCAGCGCTTTCTTCGCCACGGTCAAAGTAGTGGTCGCCGCAAATACCACTGCCACCTTCTTCGCAGCACCTAAAGTCTGTGCCAAAAACTCCCACTTCTGCTCCTTTAGATCCGAAGAAAAACAGCGCACATGTCCATCCCCATATACGGCAACCAAGCCGCCCTCTGCTCCTCGTTTCCGTAGATCTTGGAGGTAAACCACATCGGATCTTGAGTCTGACCCGCGAGACAAGACATTGATTGCCTCAGCTTTGTCGTCATCGCTCGAGACACCCTGTTCCTCCCAGCAAAGGATCTCCCTCTTGGGACTTGACACAGCCGCATAAGTCCTCCTCCCAAAAGCTATGGCTTTCTTTCCCCCGCGAGTAAACGAGGACGTAGGCGCGCAGGAAAACTTTGTAGTAGGCGGCAGCGCATATGTAGATATTACCTGCGTAGCACGAACCTGTCGAGAGAAAAGGAAAAAGAAAAACCGTCAACAACCCACAGCAAGGGGAATGGAGAGGTCAATTGGCACATACATCGTAGATATTAACGCCCTCTCCATCCACTGCGACCGCAATCTCCTGCGCACTACGTTTTCGCTTCTTTGTGGACTCGACGGACGAGGTGAAGCACACACGGTATGTGCCACCCTCTCTATCCTTTGCACGGGTTTGGTGTAGAGGTTGGGATAGTGGAAATATGATGTATGGAGCCGAGAGCGACACCGAGGTCGCTGATACAGCCATCTTTGGCTATTATACGTTCTGGGGTTGGTGGTGGAAAGAGTGGGAGATGGTTGGTTCTAAGTCTGTGGTAGCAGCAGGCTTAGTGATAACTTTTTTTTTGAGGAAGAAACATTTTCATGCATGTGTCACGTGAAGATGCGTGGGGCTAAACCATGCACGCTCTACACCAAGCTAGAGCCGCCGCCTTGCCCACAGAAAACTTTTTGGGAAAGTGACATCTTACCATTGGCGACATTATTTGCTTTCCCAGCGTAACAGGCACTTGAGAAATTCGAAAAAAAAAATGCCGCACTACAGATCCCTCACGAAGGACCTTGAGAAGAAGGTCTTGGTTCTAGTCCGCCGGTATGTCGACGAGGTAGCGCTCGCAGAAGAACAGAATGGAACGAGCTCGGGGGAACTGCGATTATCAGTAACCAAGCTGTACCAGTATATCGTCGCAGATGGGAGTTTACCGAGGCAGAAGAAGCTCAATGTAGAAAAGATGATCGAAAAGGCAATCGAGGTTCTGAGAGAGGAGGGCGAAGAGGACGACGGAGACGAGATCGATTCGGATTTCGAGGGATTGAATGAGATGGGGCTTATGGAACCCACAGTGAGAATATTCCCCGGGTCGAACTGGAATTTTTACTCTATGTGCCAAAGGTATTAATGACTGCTGGTAGAATACAAATGCGGTCAACAAGAAGATTGTGGATATGTGGGGCACAAAAACGACTACGACCCCCGCCGTAGAGTCGACAGTATCCCCAACCTCTACAACCCCCGCCGCGACCCAGCGCGCCTCCTCTGTAGCCCCCGAAACAGCTGCCCCGCCTGTTCGAAAACGTAAGGAACGTTCCGTAAAGGATGGAGAAACCACAAAGCGAGTAAAAGCGTCAAGCACCTCCACAGAAGACCGTACTCCCCCAAAGAACATTACACTCAAGGATCTCGGCGGTGTCGACGACATAATAAATGATCTCCTCGAGCTCATTGCAATGCCACTGACCCACCCGGAGGTCTACGCTCACACCGGCGTGTCACCCCCCAGAGGTGTCCTACTCCACGGCCCCCCAGGATGTGGAAAGACAATGCTGGCGAATGCCATGGCTGGAGAGTTAGGTCTACCGTTCCTGGCAGTTTCGGCGCCATCAATAGTTTCCGGAATGTCAGGAGAATCTGAAAAGAAGCTCCGAGAGCTATTCGAGGAGGCACGGGAGAAGGCACCTTGTTTGGTATTCATGGATGAGATCGATGCTATTACGCCAAAACGAGAGAGTGCACAGCGAGAGATGGAACGAAGGATCGTTGCGCAGCTCTTGACATGTATGGACGATCTTACACTTGAAAAAACTGGTGGAAAGGTTGTCATGGTTATCGGTGCCACAAACAGACCCGATAGCTTGGATCCTGCATTGAGAAGAGCAGGAAGATTTGATAGGGAAATTTGTCTCAATGTACCCGATGAAATTGGGCGGGAAAAGTATGGGTCATGATTTCATCACTCGGTCCTTCCAGAAAACATGCACTGACGATCATTTCCAGAATTCTCCGGGTATTATCCCAAAAGCTTCGCCTCAGTGGCGATTTCGACTTTGCAGCCCTTGCAAAGATGACACCTGGTTTCGTAGGCGCGGATCTAAATTCTCTTACTGCAGAAGCTGGCACGTCTGCTATGAAGCGGATATTTGAAAATCTTAAAACACCTCTCACCAACCCCGGCATCGAAGCCCTTAAAATTACGCCAAATAATACTACTGCTGACGGAATGGACATTGACATTGAACCTCATGTCCCCGCACCTCTCACCGAGACACTGCCCCACGAGGAAAACGCTCCCGTGACTAGCATCATCCAGAGCTTCCTAAAAGCTTACCCCTCAACATTAACACCCTCTCAACTCGAACCTCTCACAATAACTCTACCTGACTTCCTCACGGCTCTCCCCAAGATCCAACCTTCTTCCAAGCGTGAAGGCTTTGCTACCGTTCCCGATGTCACCTGGGCTGACATCGGCGCTCTTGGCCCTATCCGCGTCGAAATGCAGATGGCAATCGTTCAACCAATTAAAAGGCCCGAGCTTTACGCTTCAGTAGGTATCACTGCGCCCACCGGCGTACTCCTCTGGGGACCTCCTGGGTGCGGTAAAACCCTCTTGGCGAAGGCAGTCGCCAACGAGTCTCGCGCAAATTTCATATCTGTCCGTGGGCCAGAACTGCTGAACAAGTATGTCGGAGAGTCTGAACGTGCTGTGCGGCAAGTATTTTCTAGGGCAAGGGCAAGTGTTCCTTGCGTCATCTTCTTTGACGAGCTGGACGCTCTAGTCCCGAGACGAGACGATGCTCTGTCAGAAAGTAGTGCGAGGGTGGTGAACACCTTGTTGACGGAGCTGGACGGATTGAACGACAGGAAGGGTATCTATGTCATTGGAGCCACCAATCGTCCTGACGTCATTGATCCGGCCATGCTGCGTCCCGGACGTCTCGATAAGCCCCTCTTTGTTGACCTTCCTACCCCCGCCGAGAGGGTTGACATTCTCAAGACAATCACAAAGAAGTGCCCACTTGAAGGCGTAGACCTCAAGGCGCTGGGTGAAGATGCCCGCTGCGAGAACTTCTCAGGAGCTGATCTAGCGGCTCTGGTAAGAGAAGCAAGTGTGAGTGCGCTGCGCAAGAGCTGCTTAAAGGATATTGGCTCGGGTAGCGAGGTGGTCAGTGTTCCTGTTGGACAGGTCCGGGTCACATGGGAAGATTTCGAGACCGCGTGGTATGGTGTTAGGCCCAGTGTCACGGAGAGACAGAGGGGAGAATATGGGAAGTTGGCGACGAAGTTTGGGTGGGGAAAGGAGAAGAAAAAAGCGTTGGAATCGAAGAAGAAGACGGGCGAAGAAAAAGAGTTGTAAGGGCTTTAAAATAAGACCTTATATTTTTCTTATGATTTCTGGTTTTAAATAGCGCACAGATGGACGGGGTGAATTTCTTTTTATATAGATTTATCAACTAGAAGCTTCTTTGTGCCTCCTGCCCGAACCTTATGTAGATTTGTATGGAAAGACAAAAGCAAAAGAATACAATCAAAAACACCAAAACGCTTTACAATTCATGATTGAACGTGTCCCTACCTTTTATCCTGTTTTGAGGCAACTGGGCCAGTTTTTGGATCTTGATCGATTCGATCAGCGCCTTCTTTTTTGACTTGATTTCGGTCTTATGGCCGAGAGATAGAACCTTTCCCCTGATATTTATAATTACATGTATTATTGCTTTAGATCTTGTTCTTGAGGATGCCCAGCCAGATTTTGTCGACCTTGGAATTAAAGTTAGAGTTTCGTTGTGAAACTATGCATTCTCGTATCTTGGACCTTCACGAGCTTCTTATTCGTTAAGAGCCTTTTATTTAATTTAGATTCACCCCTTAATTCACTTACAAACAATGCCGCTAGCTATCGCAATGAGGCGTTCAAATATCTAGCCATATTTTTTGGAGTTTTACTCCGCGTCCTGGATACATCTGCATTCACTATTAAAGGCTATGATTGTAGAAACCGTGAGGTAGAATAATTAAGAGCCGAAAGCAGTAATCGAAAAAGCGGTCTGTGTTTGTATCACATATATAGAGTCGGTGCGGTTTCTTGGTAACCTCTGAGGCGAGCTGTATGTAAGATCTACGAAAGGGTGCAATAATCCTTGCCCTTTCATTACTGTAACACCAGCCTCTCAGCACTTTCAGCATTGTTCGTGCGAATTGAAACACGGCCAGCTAGGAAGATCTCAAGAACTCACTTTAAAATGAATGTACCTGCGTGACTTGATCACTTCCGGCGATCAACCATATGCACCTACCAAGGTTGCGAGGTGTCTTGTGTGATTGCAGCTGCGCGTGCATAAGACCAGTCTGTGGCAGGTTGTACATACCCTATTGTACTCTGGGTTGTACGAGACGTAGGTACAGTGTTTTCCGGGTCAATGGCGAATGACCAAACCAGCCGGATAAATTGTGCAAGATCAAGATTATGGGCTCTTTCCTCTGTTTCTTCCGTTGATATGATTCCGCCTATCATAATTACATGTAGTCACACAATCGTGTTTATCGAGGCGACAATATGGGTATGACGGTATTGTCCTATTGACAGGAAGATTCAGGGCCTGGTCAGCTTGCTGGCAACTATGTTTAAGTCACTTCATCTATTTTCCTTATCCTGCAAAAGTCGCTCTATATATATATACTTGTTAGTTATTCTTACAGTTTCGCCATGGTCCCGGAAAGTGCTGTACTTTCAACACTAAAACATCCCACTACGGCCCGACTCAAGGCTATCCCCTAATTTGGCTGAGGGGGGCCGGTCTTTGTGCCAAGTTTTTGAATCGGTTAAAACCTTATGAGAGAATTGCTTGTATTTTAGCAGCGAAACGAAGCCGAATAGGTACTCTCTAGAGTAGTTACAAGCACTAATAATAATACGTTCATACCGGCCGATCAATCGATCAGGAATTGAAGGAATCGTTACAAGGATGGTCGAGGCCACTGATTGGTCGGTTCCACTAGGCAGTGCCCGCATTAGCGTGGCGTTAGCAACCGCCAACGAACGACAACAACACCTCGAGACCCAGCAGGCAAGAAAACGAGCTCGACCGACCGACTACCTAACATTTCCATGGTTCAATCTCGGAGATGTTAAAAAACAACATCGATAAGAATCTCGACCGTACAAGTCTCGATTCTCTCTCCGACAGCTACCTCTCCGATCAATCTCCAGACGGTTAATAGCCCCCTCAAAAAGAAAATTGGTGATTGCTACCGCTAACCACCGCTATCCTCGACAGACCTATCCCTCCTCCATCGCCTTAACACACTCCTATCATCCAAAGGCCTTCCGAGGCTGACAAATCTCCTCGATGTGACACCTTCGCTCCTCGTAGCTCTCTATGAGACCAATCCAACCTTCCAGCGTGTGCCCTTTGTGGACGTCACCGTACCCGATTTTGCAACGAAGCTCAAGAATATGAAGCTACTTGTGAGTAGCATTGCAGGTAGCCGGAATGGATATTTAACGGAAAGAAAGAGACGACAACTTGAGAGGCTGGATCTACGCAAGTTCTGTGAAACGGACCTTGATGCTATCAGGGATACCGTTGAGATTCTCGTCGATGTTGGAGAAAGGGGACTACTAGTTGGGGCAGGGTCGGGAACACCCGGAAGTAAAAGACTACCCCAGGAAATCTCGAGGTCTGTGCACAAAGTAGAGAAAGTTGCTGGAAACAGCATGGAAGGCCCACAAACATCGAAGAAGAAACACCCAGTGCTGGTACTCCCCACAACGAAGTTGGAGGACCAAGAGATATCGACAGATGATAAGGACTCGGGATGGGATGGTAGTATTCTCGGAGCTATGTCTCAGTCAGATAAGGTGGGCTCTTCCAAGGGCCAATTGACCCGGGGAAGTAATTTCTCGGGAGTGAGGATCTCGGATTTGAAATCCAGGAAGGTTGCTCAAGATAGTCGCTCAACGTTGGCCTCTACTTCATCTAGTAGCTCTTCGGTACCACCTGGCTATTTAGAGCATCTTTCGGCACGTGTAAACGCAATTGTTGCACGCTGTCCCGCACAATCCCCACAACCTAAAGAGAAATCGCGAGGTAGAGGTGACGTAGATGATACCACCAAAGGCACGAAGAAGCAACAAACTGAACGTGAAGATTCTGCTACTTCGCGAAGAGTATCCAGAAGATCAGCATTAGGACAACGACAAGGTCTGGACTCTGACCAGTTCGGTGGTGAGCTGAGAGCTCCTCGACCTGCAACAGCTAGCACTTCATCGTCCGGAAAATTCGAAAGGAAACCAAATGAGGCTCCTGTATCGAGGGATCAAAAAGCAACATCCAAAAATTTGAAGCGAGGGGCCGCAAACCGAACAGGAAAGAAGAGAGAGAGCTGGAAAGAGCAAGAAAGATGGGGGACAGAGTCTGAATCGGGCTTCGACACTTCACTATCTTTTTCTTCATTGGCAAGGAAAAACACCCTCGATTCCCGTACCACTCGAAGATCATCAGCACCTGTAAGAGAGACAGGCATCAACCTCGAGGTAGCCGCGCACACACCTCTCCCCACTTCTCGCCCTGGCTCCACAACCTCTCATAACTCTAGGCCAGAAAAAGACCAACCTCTTAAATCCCCACTACCACTATTCCCCCAATCCCTCCTCCGAACCATGTACTGGGCAACCAGCCTGCCCACCCCGCCACTCTCTCCAAACGCCCAGAAATGGGGCACCCGCCTCGCAGCCACTACGACACCCTCAATATCGAAACCGCAGCTTGGAAAACTCCGGCGAACAGTCAGTGCGTCACCGCTCCCCGCATCAATGCTCAAGAAACGTTCCCCTGCCAAGCGCCACGGTAGCGCAGGACTGATGGAGGCTCGTGGAGCTGTCAGTGAAGAGTGGGCTTCCAATCACTCGCATGAGCGCTTATCGGCGAAGGGATCCTACTCAACACGGGGAACGCCTTTGCGTCCTCCGAAGGAGCTGCTCGCGTTTGCGGTGCCCCCGGCGTTGGCTTCTGCTGGCAGGATGGCGAGGATCAGTAAGAACGACCCTTCAGGCCAGGTGAAGGAGCTGTATCATGATGAGTTCGAAGAAGGCGATACAGAACCAGATGATACGGACTATGATGAAGATGATGACGACGATAGGACCAGTATATACTCTGCCTCCACCGTATCATGGGGCGAAGACGATCCTTTTACTGCAGCATTGAGGCAAAGGCGACAGCTGGCGCTCGAGAAGTTGCATGCGATGGAGAGGAGCTTCAATGAGGAGATTGAGGTTAAGAAGCAGGCAAGAATTGAGAGTTGTGAACCGAGCGTGAGTGAGCAGTGGAGGCCGTACTCAGATACAGAGCTTGATGTGGTGACGCATGAAGGGTATGACACGGACTCGGAAGGTGGCTGTACGGACGTTGAAGAGGAATTGAGGTTGCTGGAAGAGATTGGGAAGAGAGAAGCCGATAGGCGGCAGTTGTTGTTGAAGAGGTTGGTGGCTAGGGGTGGGACTTGAATTTTTTTGGGTTGCTTTGTTTATTCCTTTACATGCCGGACGAATATATCCGGCATGGTAATCTTGTGCGGCGATGTCTTTTTTTTTTTTTAATCATGTTTAACACGAACTTATGCCCCCACCTTTATGCCAACTTATGCGGATAAGATATCTTAGTCATTATTACAATTATTTTATTCTGGAGTCTTTTTCCTTTTTATTCTATTTTTCTTTTTTTTCTTTTTATTTTTTTATTTTTTTATTTTTTTATTTTTTTTCTATGTCCGCCTATATTTTTTTATTTATCAATCCCCTTTGTAATTGGGGCGAGTGTAGATGAAAGAAATAAAAGCAGTTTTCCATGACCCGGGGAAGGCACAATCTCGCCCGATAGTATACCCCCCTCGTTGGATGTAATCATGATATGGTTTCTAAACCCGTAAGAGGTGTTTCTTAGTAGGCGCGACACTAAGGGAAACACTGATGCCCTATTTAGCCTGCTCAAACATCCACCATCCACGAATGCTCATGAACATCACCAATATTTAACGGTGAATAAATGCTGATTTACACCAGCATGCAGAAACAGTCGAGTTCTACCTAGGCTAGATGGTGTAAGTGTTCGAAGTCGACGGTGTGTAGATTTTATAATTCAGTCAGACAAACATGACCATAAGGAAATTTCTTATACCCAAATTCCAAAGCTCCTTACTGATTGCCATGGGTGAATGGTTAATTCAGAGCTACATAGTAAAAAAGAGACAAAACTTGCATCTAGTCGTGTTTATCGGGATTGAGTGTGGAGTGGATGTAGATAGCTACTCACTAGAGAGTTGGGAGTGAATTAATTCCATAGTTAATCTATAAGTTTATCCACATATATCTTATTTCAATCTCAAGTCTGCACCGTCATGATCACTCGTAAACTGATTGAATTTTATAGTCATGGATCATCACTCGGTTCTTGGCGCTCATGTACCTCCTCTATCTGGATCATGGTCTATGCGTCAAAACCCAAGTCCTGAAATAGATGGAGGAAGAAAGAGTGGAAAAAATTGAGAGGACGTCTGGGAAATATGTGGAGTAAAGTGTGGTTATAATAGTTGGGGTTGACATGTTAATTGGTAGAGTTGTGCACAGCTTATCGTGTATCTACTCTTGGGTGAGTGGTTTGCCACGCCATTCAATCTAATCCAAGCTTTACAAACGTATTGTTTAGTTTAAGCTCGCTGTACTCTCACCGATAGTTGCTAAGGGACTCTTGTAGGTGTTTCTAGCCACCACTGGCCAAAACAACCACCTACCTTCGAGAGGTAAACAAGCAAAATAAGTCGTAGAAGCTCGCTCACTACGTACAAAAAAGCAACTACATAACCCATCATGGGCTTTTCATTCCTTCCTCCCGAGATTCACGCTCTTATTGCCAAACATTTGGAACCTTATGATCTTGGATCCCTCGTTCGTACCTCAGCAGCTCTAAAAAGGACCTACACATTCTTTCTTTACGAATATGCTGCCCATCCTTCTGACGGTAGCTCTCCTCTTATCTGGGCATCACAACGCTCTCATATCCCCCTCGCCTCTTACCTTCTTTCCCTCGGTCACTTTATCAATTGCCCCGAGGCCCAAACCCAGCGCACAGCACTCGCAATTGCAGCCTGCAACGGTGGTTTGCAAATGGTACGCTTTCTTGTCTCCCGCGGCGCCGCACTAAATTGCACCGACAATGCCGGTTATACACCCCTCATCTGGGCCGTTATTGGCGGGCACATGGCCATCTGCCGGGTGTTGCTCAGCGCAGGTGCAGACCCGAATCTCTATCGCCTCAGCAACCAATTCATGTACCGGGCCAAACCGGCACTGCACTGGGCAGCTTTGGGCCGAGGAAGTGGGTCCTCTCCAGGTCTGGTTTCGTTGCTGCTAAAGTGGGGCGCCAACGTTAATGCGGTGAATGCGGATGGGAGGACTGCGTTGATTGAGGCGTTGACGGCTCCGGGACAACATGCGGCCGAGATCTGCCAGCTGTTGGTTGCTGGTGGGGCGGAGGTTAATTTTCGGTTGTTAGCGGCTACGGAGCCCTTTGATAGGATATTGGAGGTTGGCCAGACAGTTTTGTTTGCAGCTGCGGGGAATCCGCAGTTGTATAAGATACTGATTGATGGTGGGGCGGATGCTGAGCTGGAGGATGCTGAGGGTGAAACCGTGTTGGAAAAAGCGGTCAAAAGAGGATTCAGCAGGCATGTTCTCACCATCCTGAGTCATGGGGCCAAGTTCAGCATTGAGACAGCCCGAGGAATCTCCTTGCTTAAAACTGCCATGGCGAGGAACCATCAAATGGTTGATCTGCTGGTCTGGTATGACAGTAGCACTTGATTGTTAACTTTATTTTAGTATTCTTCTTTATTTTTAGTGTTCTATATAACGGTTAACACAGTCTTTCCTCCAACTTCTAAATTGCTCATGGTGATCATTCTGTTGCCATAGCTACCTGGAAAGTTGAAAGCCAATTATGACTATACTCTATGCTCTATAGCACTATTGAGGGCGTGCCAACCTGAACACCAATATTTTAAGTGGGCCACTCGGAAAGGACAAATGGAGATCTGTGTGAATACATATTGTTAACAACCAATCATTACTTCGAAAAAGCAGGACGTGGGTTTGATTATGCTTTAATTCTAGCCATCTCGGCGAGTGATAATTCATCATGACCATGAAGCCAATTCCTCGTTTACCATTCGAGCTTCTCAAGAATTGATTAACCCCGTATCCAAACCCGGAACGCCACTGTTGTATCAGTAATATCAAGCTCAGAAGTCTGGAGTGGTTCTTTGAAGTAGGTAATGTTGGTGAGGTGCATGTGATCTTAACTAGCTATAGGATATTGGGCAGGTTTGGAATTGGTGGAAATGGAGCGGTTGAGGGCTAGGTAGTACATGGGGAGGGAGCCGGTGACAGGGAAAGAGAGGTAGAGACTGGGGCGTTAGAACACGGGAGATAATACGTGGTCAAGAACTACATGTATCTTAACAGATAGGCTGATTAAGACTAAGTGTAATCACTATATTTCTACAGTCTTTACTATATGTAAGTATTTGTGCCACGACGAGTTCAGTTGCCTGGTGGTGTCCTTGCTCACTAGCACTATCTTGTTCTTTATATACACATGTACTTTTGTAATAGCATCATGACATCACATTCAGATACTTCCACTATAAAAAAGTCTTGTCTCGAACAGCTCGACACCAGATATTTCCCGCCTGGGATCTACTGAGTGCTAGTAGCAAAGTCGTTAGTGGGAAATCTGGCTCTCCCTAATCTCGTACTTATCCTCTACTAACATCAAGCTGCTCACCATCCCAGTTCTCCCCTTATCTTTCACTATGCTAGCCGCCCCTGAGCTGTACCAAAACTTCAACCATCATCGAGCAATATCAAGGGCCTAAAGCCGTTTATCGGCTAACATTCGAATAGCAGGATTAAAGGAGAGGCGTAGAAGCTTTTTTGTTGGATATTGGCCTAATTACAAACATTGACCCGATATTTTGAAATGGAACTGGCAAGACAAGACAAAGGAACATACGTTGGTTCTTCTCGAACGGTGTTGTGAAGAACAGTAGATTCTAGTCATGTTTAGGAATCAAAAACTATTACGAGCTAAATAAGGAACAACAGGCGTTCCTTAAACCTACAAAATTAAGCGTTCACCACCTACAGGATACGTGAAGAGGAGTTTCTTTTTCTTTTTTTCTTTTTTGTTTAATTCATTAATGTGAAGAGGAGTTCTTCGATGACAGTGAACGCGAAATTACGCAGGAACTTCTCCATCAGCGGAGGGCCTATTCATACTCCCTATCTTATTTAGCTATGTTATGGGGTGCATGAAGGACGTGAGTCGCACTTATTATTGAAACATCGTCACTGAAAAGAATATATACGCTGAATATCACAGGTAGGAATCGATCACGAAGAGGAGTTCTAGGCCGGTGGACTGACCTAGTGGAGGAATGCTACATCGCAGCAGGATACTACTCGTTCTCCGTTCTCTTACTGATGAATTAGAAGTTTGCGGAGCTGCCCACTTCCATGTCTTACGTCCTATAAGGTATGGCTCATATTGCTGGATAGTGAACATTATTGCTAATATTGCTGGCCTGATCATAGATGGTATCAATATGGAGATGAAAAGGCTCAGAAGAGATCTTGATATGTGAGAGAGGAGCTGATCAAGATTACTGAAAATACAAAACCCGGGTGATTATAGATGATGCAACATAACCCTGTGCCTCATAGAATGAATGTCTTTATGCATCTCCAGGCTCTGGGGACTGGTGGAAAAAGTAGCAAATATAGTCCTCCTGCTTCTCTCCTCGCCCATCTCTTTGGTCCGAACTTTCACCATACCACCAATACTCACTAAAGGTCTCGGTCTGAGCGACGTCTGGTATACAGCCATACATAAATTTCACCCCCATTCCAAGCCACTACCTGAACGGGTGTTATAGGTACGTTATGCATGTATCGTATCTAAGTCTTCGCACTCACTCACATCTTGGTATAGTAAAAATGCGTTCAACTCCAGCGGAAGATATAGACCCAACCCTGCGGGAAGGGGCAATCGACTTACAGAAAGATGTGGCCCTACAGCAATCACCAGTCTCAGACATATCTGCCCAATCTAAGCAGCCACCTAATGACACTGTCTTACCTACTTCTACTCCCACCCTCAAGCGACGCCCCAACTCGAAAATGAAGACCCAGAAGCCACCACTTGAACTCCGCGAACGCTATCCCTCCGGCCGTCTCAAAGAGTTCCGGCCCCGGTCTGCCTACAGCCCAGAGAGGCTCGCCGAAATGCGGAAGGAAGAAGGAGTTAGGACGGCGCGGTATAAGAACAGTTTGCGTGCTCTTGCAGTTGCTGCTGGGCATTGTGATGCAATTGGGCAAGCGGCGTTTATTGTGGAGTTAAAGAAGCTTCGGAAGGAAAAGCGGGAGGCAGAAAGGGAAGCGAGGAATACGGGGATGGCGGTCAAAAGTGAGAAAATTCTGCAGGTCCATGGTGCAGGGGGTGGAGGCTGTGAGGTGCAGGATACTGTCCATGCTAGGGATAAGGTGATGGGAGACTCTTGAGTGCTCCGTTCCTGAAAATAGCACAACCACAATCATGAGATCTAGACTTTAGAGATCCTAGGCATTGTGAGTTTTCATCCGCAATGCCAAAAAAAAAAACCACACATAGTGCAGCATCTATAACGAACCTGTATAAAATGAGAAAATCCTGTGGTTTCCCAAAGACAACTTCCTTACATGTAGTGAATATACGTAGTTAGTCTTGATTCTTTAGTCTAATGCGCGCACCGAACATTGAAATAATTTTGAGTGGCAGCCTTGCTTTTTGGTAGTTAGGAGTAAAGAATTTTCTAAAATTCATGTCAATAATTATAATATAGAGATACCATATATGGGCCTACTACCTCACATTTTGCATACTAGTGTATATTTACAATATGGTGTCGATTTGGTAAAAAGAGACCTACAATGCATGTGTGACAACGCCAGTTCGCTACAGCACTCTACGGCCTCCAATCCATAGGAAAAATGCCAAAAGATCAAACCTATATAAGATTTCACAAATTTCTCCTAGATTTAGGAAGATCTTGAGTTTTTCGGTTGCATGGTTCTTCAGAATAAGGATTTGGCTATACTCGCGCGTTCATTAAAAAGTCGGAATTTTTGGTAAGGATTTGGTTGCAACGGCTTCCGACCATTTAATGAACACGCGAGTACAGGCGGTTTATAATTTCATAGCCAGCTGGTCGACACCACTTATATCAAACGCGATGTTCTATATACGCCCTCCAGGAATGGAATTAGTTCGAGGGAAATGGGTAGATAGGTACTAATTTACATGTAACTACATGTAGCTATAAAGTAAAACTAAAAGTCACATGTCATGCTCAGCACCGGTGTCATTTGGGAGCCTAACTAGAGCGAGTGATAATCCATGATCGGTGTTATTCCACGATCAACAATATTACTTTTTTTCTCTAGGGCTATTGCATGCGTGCATAAGACTATTGAAAGATTTTTCTAAGGTTCAGTCTCGAGACCATGAATGGATTACATACTATGATT
The DNA here is from genome assembly GCA_024713935.1 of Morchella eximia. Taxonomy (NCBI): domain Eukaryota; kingdom Fungi; phylum Ascomycota; class Pezizomycetes; order Pezizales; family Morchellaceae; genus Morchella; species Morchella eximia. The sequence continues at coordinate 1,272,448 of JAMGZG010000015.1, forward strand.
GGGAAGGGGCCAGAGGACCAGGATCATGAGGCATCACTCGATCTCTTCAATCATTGATTGCTCCGTTTCATACACTCCTCCTCAAGGCCTGCAACAGCAAGAGGGTCCACCCCCACCACCATTTTACGTTGGTGACTAACATGAAAGCGATGTTGCCCAAGATGTGAGACATTTTCTGAGTTCTGAACTTTTCTAAGGAACGCACCCCATGGCTTATTTTTGGGGCTTGGCATTTTTCTGGCAGAAAAAACCAACCGTATTTCCTTCGCCCCCCAAAAATTCAGCCGAATACAAATACCAAAACTCTCCTTCTTGTCTTTTGTCCAAATCTCCCCATCTTACAGCAATAACCAAGATGGGACCAACAGACTGCCCCAGGCGGACCAAAATCAAATATCTTCCTCCTGCCAACCAAATCTCGGACAGTCCCGCCGAGTCCTCAAATACCCAAGCACAGGCTCTTGCTGAAAGAGAGAAGGAGAGGGCTCGTGTCCAAAAAAACGAAGAGGCCTATCTCAAGGAAAAAGAAGATCTCCGTCTCAGCAGACTCGAGGAGGCCCGTCTCAAAAAAAACGAGAGTTCTCGCAAGAGCTATCAGAAAAGGAGAAAAACCGATGCTCTTACTAAATTGGCCGAAAAAGAGACAACAACCAACGAAGAGATGGTGAGTAATAATGCCTCTCTCACTCCGGATACTGAGAACAATAAGCTGGACGAGGTGAAAGAACCGGAGGAGGAAAACGAAGTGGAGGTGAATGAAGCAAAGAAGGTGGGCGAAGAGAAGGGGAAAGAGAAGGAGGGAGAGGAAGAAGGAGAGAAAGGCGAGGAGAAAGGTGGAGAGAAAGAAGGGGATATTCCAGAGGAAAAGAGGAAGCTCACAGACGAAGAAGCCCTGGTCCAACGAAATGAAGAGCGTTGGCTGGCAAAATTAAAACGAAATGAGCAATGTCGAGCTGACAAAGAGAACGCCACCATTGCACGCCTACGAGATGAATATAATCGGCTTAAAATGGAGTTAGACGGGGGCGAAGAATCTATTGAAGTAGAAGCTGACGAAGAAGGAGAATCTTTCACCCAACAATCTCCCATCCAAGAATCTCCCACCCCAGAGTTATCCATCCCAGATTCCTCCACTGATTCTCCTACCGAGAGGCTTGAGGACCTGCCCAGACACAAGAGAAGAGAGGCCAAATATACGAGGAAGTACACACCTAAGGAGCTGCGGCTACGGACAGTCCATTCCGAGATCCGTTGGCTACTCAGCATTCAGCGTGCCCGCGAGGAGCGACATAAACAAAGAGCAATCGAGATCGCCGATGGGCGGCGCGATTCTATGGGAAGGTCCCTTTGGTATCCAGAGAAGCTCAAACAACTGAGATTGGAAATCAAAGCCAGGGAAATGGCTGAATCTTCACAGCAATCCCCAGACCAGGAGTCCCCTGTACCAGATTCCCCAGCTCAAGGTTCTCCAGCTCACGATTCCCCAGCCCAAGATTCCCCAGCTCAAGATTCCCCAGCTCAAGGCTCCCTAACTCAGGAGTCTCCCATCGATAAAACTCATTTATTCCAGATGCCGGAAAAAGGGAAGCCCGAGACAAAAGTAGCTCAATACAAGAGGACGTTGACACCGGAGCAGCTGATTCTCTACGAGGAAAAACGTCAGATTGAGAATGAGAGACAACGAAGGAAGCGACAAGAGCAAAAGGAAATCGAAATCGCTAATGGACAGCGCGACGCTAGAGGAAAGCTCCTGTGGTGGCCAGAGAAGCTCAAACGGGCAGCCATGGAGGCTGAGGCCAGAGAAAGAGAAAAAGCCGAATCCTCCAATCAGGGACCTTCGAATGAAGAGCCTCCAGCCCCGGAGTCTCCCATCGATGACGCTCCCCTATTCCAGATGCCGAAAGAAAAACCCGAATCAAAACTAGCTCAGTATAAGAGTACTTTGACGCCGGAACAACTGGCCCGTTTTAACGAAAAACGTGAAATCTTCAATGAGAAACGCCGAGCGGAGAGGCAACAGCAGAAGGATATCGAGATCGCTAATGGACAGCGCGACGCTAGAGGAAAGCTCCTGTGGTGGCCAAAGAAGCTCAAAAGGGCAGCCATGGAGGCTGAGGCCAGAGAAAGAGGCGAATCTTCCACTCAGCTGTCTTCAAATCAAGACTCTCCAGATCAGGAGTCTCCCACACCGAATTCCCAAGGTCAAGAATCCCCCGTCCAAGATTCTTCGGTCCAAGAATCTCCCGTCGATGAAAACCCCATCCAAATGATGAGTAAAACAAAACCCGAGTCAAAAGCAGCTAAATGGCAGAAGAGCTGGACGCCGGAACAATTGGCCCGTTATAAAGAAAGTCGTGAAATCTTCAATGGGAGGCGCCGAGCGGAGAGGCAACAGCAAAAAGAGATCGAGATCGCCAACGGACAGCGCGACGCCAACGGAAAGCTCCTGTGGTGGTCAGAAAAACGCAAAAGAGACGCCCTGGAGGCGGAGGAGGCCAGAAAAGGAGAGGCTTCCGCTGCGGGATCTTCAGCTGAAGGATCTTCTACTGAGCAGGCGAAACGGTCTGTCTCCGATGAGCTTGAATTAGCAGAGGAGTTGAAAGATAAACAGCTCTACAAAAAATATATCCAACAGCGAAACCGTCAGATCCAGAAAGACATCGAGATTGCCCAGGGGCAGCGTAGCGCCGACGGAACGCTCTTGTGGTATCCAGAAAAGCTCGCGAGAGAGGCTATGAAAGAAGAGGAAGATAGGAAAAGAGAGGAGTCTCTCGCACAGGGATCTTCAACTCAGAAACCCTCTGCTCAAGAGTCCGCCACTCAGCCACCTCCCAGTAAGGAGTCTCCCGCTCAGCAACCCGTCACCCGCAAGAGGAAAGAGTCCATCTCCAAGGAGGTGTCAGCAGCAGAGTTTGAAGAAAGACGTCTCCATATGAACCTGAAGAAGCAAGCAGATCGCCAGAATCAAGATAAAGAGACCGCCCGTGGACAACGCAGCGCCAACAGGACGCTCACCCGGTCTCAAGCCAGCATCACTAGTTCCAATACTCTGACTTCTAACATTGGTGTCCACAACAAACTCCAGGCGGACAAGATGGATGAGGGGGGGTACGAAATGATCGAGTCTTCTGAGGCCCGCAAAGATGCTGATGTATCTGCTATCATCACCGACGAACACCTACAAGCTTCTGTGAGCTTTTCCATCTCACAATCTGACCCTGATAACTCTTCCGATGCCTGGTGGCGGGCTTTACTGTAAATATCTCAGCCACACAAGTCGACTACAAATTACGAATCGACTAAAACTACAAGTCGACTACAATTTACACGTCGATTACAAATACTACAATCTACAAGGCGAATGCAAACTAAAGCGGGAAAAATCAAATTTGGGCTGCGATGGTGACAACTACATGTATTTAGTATATACTTACATAGATACAGAATAAATCAAACAGTCATTTCCCGTTCAAAAAATGTTACACGTAGCACTTCGGAACACAATACAAGGATGTTGCCTCCATATCCATATTCCCTATTACTAATATATATATGTATTCACAAGAGTGCGCAGTAATGGGAGACCAGCTAGGAGCTAGTATTTATTCTAGAATAGGAACCATTATAATTATATAACGGGATTATGCCATTCTATAGCATCTGATTATGATCAAAGACTACCGTATTTTGGGATAAAATTCATTACCCTATATGTAATTAAAGGTTTTTATTTTGACGTGTAATCTACCATGCATGAAATCTATATGGGCATATTTAAGCCACCCGGACGTAAATACATTCAAAGATGTACTATCCCATCGACTGTAACAACCGTTTTGTGGTTCAACCGTGTACCGAATTATTTAGCATGTTTACGCAACTAACCATACGTTAAAAAAAAGTATCATTATGGGATATAATTTTATTACACTCCTCCTGTATTATCTTATTTAATTTATCTTCTTAAGGTTTTTTTCTCCTGGTTGCGTTGTCAAAGATTTGGTGCCCTGATGGCCCGAATCCGCTTACAGTCCATGGGATAGAGTAGAAACACCCGCCCCAGGTACCGGTAGGAACTCGTTAACAAACCCTCCTTTCTTTTTTGTCGACGAGCAAATTTATTTTAGTGCTGGGATTTCTTTTCTTCTCTTCTTTTTTTTTTTTTTTTTTTTTTGTGTTGATCTTTGTTTTTAGGGGTGGTTGTTGGAGGTCTTGGCAGCATCGAGTGATATCCTGTGGATTGAATCTTGCTTGGCAAGTCCACATCCGACGACTACATGCAAGTACATGTATCCAACAGCTCAACTTAAATTATTCATCCTAAACCAACAAAAAAAAAGGGGGGGGGGGGGAGATTGGTAAAATTACATCGTCACATGTTTGTTCATTGTTGCATCTGTTTCACCGCTGGTAGAACGAGCGTATGGAAGGGATTCCTGAGAGAGAAGCTAAGCTGCAGCTACGGGCCAGAGATTTGGACGGTATCACAAGTACCCCACTAAGGCCCTCGGCCCCCTCCAAAAAAGAAATGGGCAATAAATACACAAAAAGTAATGCTGGGGCCATAAGCTGCTCGCGGTCGACAGGCTCGAATGAACACTGCTTCCCGTTACATTCTGTGAGAACACACACGGTCATTACTCCCACCCCCGGAGTTGAACCCACGACCCCCCGAAGGTGATTCGTGGTAGCTCAACCCACGCGGTGTAGTAAGACGAGGCATCTACCACTAGACTACCTCGCCCACACAATTATCAAAGGCCGGGAAGTAATACATAAGGGAGTGAGGGCAAAGCAGGCTAGGAAACCTAACCCTGCTATGAAAATCTACCACAACGTACTTGACATCATGACCCACTGGCCACCCACTTGTGTAGATGTACTATTACGATGTCTTAAGGTACTTGATGTACGTTGGTCAGAATATAAAGATGACCGCAAAAAACTTTTGATTTCACTCTATGGAATACTAACTAAAAAAGAAGCTAACTAACTATATACAATCCCCCCCCCCCACGGACCCCACACAACCTGGGTTTAACCATCCTTCTCGTCCATACTCTCCCACCCATCCGGACCCACATCCTCGGCATCATCTTCTCCCTCACCATCCTCACTCTCACTCTCCCCACTACTCTCCTCCACGCCCACAAGCCTATCCTCCACCACCTCTCCCCCTTCCACGACCGGTGCCACCGCCGCAACACGCCCGGCAAACGTCCTCCTAATACCAGCATTGGTACTGGTATCCCACACGGTCACCGCACCTTTACTCCCCGCAACAGCTAGTCTAAACCCAACCACCGCATCCGGCGCAAACCTCGTAGAGAAGATCCTTCCCATCCCCAAGTCCCGGCTCGACACCATCGACGGACCCCCAGTCTCTGTGTGCGTATTCCACAGCTTCACAGTCTTATCCGCCGACCCTGTCGCAAGGAACCCAGGCACAACAGGCGAGATGTCAAAGCTGGACACGCTCTTGTCGTGCGCTTGTAGTGTCCATACAGGCCTGCTGGCGGCGGGTGACGCCGGGAGAACACGAGTGTCGAAGAAGTGCACGGCACCACCCTCGGTGGACACGTAGAAATAGTTGTTGTCATGCGGATCCCACTTGAGATCCTCAACATCGCTCTCGAGCCCCCAGCGCGGAGGTGTGGCGTCTGGAGCACGCATGTCCGCCCACACAACGGTGCGGTCGTAGGATCCCGACAGCAGCGTGGTGGAGTTTGTGGGGTGCCATGCGAGGGCACAGACCTTGTCGGTGTGGTGGGAGTATGACTTGGCGCAGGTCGTAGTGTTGAGGTCCCATAGCTTCACTGTCTTATCCGCTGACGCTGAGGCAAGGAGGTTGCGGTGCTGGCGGTTGGCGGCGAGGGAGAGGACGGCGTCGATGTGGTGGGTGTCATTTGCGACGGGGGCTTTGCGCTTGCTCTTTTTCTTCTTCTTGGTGATTTCGGTGGGGGCGGGGGCACCGCCAGCGCCGAGGATGGCGTTGGGGTAGAGGGTGTCAATGAGGTCGAGGTTCCAGACCTCAATGTCGGGATCCATGGTACCTACGGCGACGTAGTTGCCGCGGGCGTCAGGGGCATTGGTGAGGTTCTTGCCGACGGGGATGTCGAGCCATTCAACGCAGAGAGGAATGGCGGGTAGCATGATGTCGTGGTGGACGTAGAGGTTGTCAGCGCTGTCTTCGTAGACGTAAATCTCGAGGTGGCAGACGTCATCTTCAGATTTGGCGGCAATGAGAAGGTTGTCTGTGGGCAAGATCTGGAGCTCTTCGCGCTCTTCGTCGTCTTCGGCCTGGAAGGTGTGTTAGTGGGGGTATTGGAATCGCGAGAATATTAGGATTGGGGAAATTAGAATTGAGGTAAAGAGGGGACTTACGTCGTTTATGGTGATGTATGGATCTGCTTCGCCGGGCTGGTAGTATGCTAGGCCCTTGATGTTTCCAAACATGCCCATGACTGCGAAGAGAGTGTCAGTTATCCAGTTTATAGACATTCACAATATCCCCCAGGGATCCCCATACCTTCACCTGCCTTCTTCTCCTCTTCTGTAGGCTCGTCATAGTTCTCGAGATCATACTCCTTGAGGTCATCATCGATCCTACCACCGCACACTCAAATCAGCACCACAATCCAAATTTAAATATATAAAAGCAATAAACACTGACTCCTCTTTTTCCTCTCTATCCTCATCAGCATCCTTCATTTCCACGATCTCCTTCTCATCCTTCTTGCTCTTCTTGCTCCCCTCCTCGCCAGCCTCAGCGCGCGCATCGTCAAGGTCCTCCTGCGCATCCTCGAGCTGCAGGCGGGCAAGGTCTGCAATGCGCTCGTACTCCTCCTCTGTGACCTCCTGGCGAACGGGGAACTCGGCCGCAAAGCCGCGTGGCACCCAAGTTGTTGCTGTGATCATTGTTGTGGGTATTTGTATCTTTCTGATACTATTCTTATCTAGCTGTGCGGGTTGCCATTTTGTTCACTGAGAAAAAAAATGTTGGAGGGGTGCAGGGCGTCATGCACGCCAAGATTTCATCCCACAAACGCTAGGAAGAAAAAAAAGCTGTCTCAGCAACGACGAACATTGAACCTCACCTCCGAGAACATCACCACATCCACCGCAGAGATGGCACGAACAGTAAAGAAGACCACAACCTCCCAAAACACCTCCCGCACATTCAACATCCCCAACAAGCTGCACCGCCAGTCCCACAATGTACGCATCAAGTCGGCCCTCGCCTCACAGAAGCGCTCAGAGCGCTTCGAACGCAAGAAGGCCGAGGCCCGCGACCCCGCCCTCCGCGAGAAGCGCATAAAGACAAACATTCCCGCTACTATAGAGCGAAAGCGTGTATGGGATGAGCGAGTCGAGGGCGCAATTCCCGGCCGCCGCGAGACAGCCATTGAAGCTGCTGCCGCGGAAGCAGCAGCACCACCACCGCCGAAGAAGAAGCAGAAGAAGCGCAGCTCAGACGATATGGATACGGACTCTGACGCCGATTTAGAGTCAGAGTCAGAGGAGGAGGACGACGACGACGACGACGACGAGAAGCCGAAAGAACCAGAGCCTGAAACACCAGAACAGATCGAAGCCCGCCTGTTAGCAGCCCGCGAGAAGGAGCAGGCAGCAAAGGCAGACTCAGAGGAGACACAAGCTCTGTTTCCCACGCTTCTAACAACCCCCGCAGCAGAAAAGACCTCCTACCCGGTACCGCGCATCCTAATCACCACCTCGCGCAACTGCCATGTCCATCAGCCCGCTGAGGACCTCACCATGCTCTTCCCGAACGCCACTTACATCCCGCGCGGGCGGCCGGGCACACACGCGCACAGCATCAAGGAGATCTGCACCTATGCCGCTACACCGACAACCGCCAATGCTGACGGCAGCCCCAGAGAGCCATACACGCACGTCCTCGTCGCGAACGAGGACCGCAAGATCCTCAATGCCCTCACAATCATCGTCCTCCCGGCAGGGCCCACGTTCCACTTCAGCCTGACAAACTACACCCCCGCAAAGCACATCCGTGGCCATGGTAACCCAACGTCGCATATCCCGGAGCTCATCCTGAATAATTTCCTCACGCCGCTCGGACGTGTGACAGCGTCACTGTTCCAGTCAATGTTTCCACGGCAGCCGGAGATACGTGGGAGGCAGGTGGTTACGCTGCACAACCAGCGTGACTTTATCTTCCTCAGGCGACACAGGTACGTGTTCCGCGACCGCCGCGAGGGAGAGAAACCGGTTGGATATGGGCTGGAGGATGGCGGGAAGGATGGAGGGAATGGGAGTAATGGGATGGAGGGAGATGTGAAGGTGGGTTTGCAGGAGCTGGGGCCGAGGTTTACGTTGAAGTTGAGGAGAGTTGAGAGAGGCGTGAAGGATGGGGTTGAGTGGGAATGGAAGGGCGGGATGGATAAGGATAGAAAGAAGTTCCAGTTGTAGGTACTGGTGCTGGTACTGGTGCTGGTGGTAATCTTTGTAGGATAGGGAAAAAAGCTTGGGTTGTTTTTTGTCTTATCTTTTCTTGCCTTTGCTGCGATGTTAATGTAAATAGTTAAAACAGTTTTCTTGCTGCATATTTTAAAAAAAAAAATTCTGATCTAGGCATGGCATCTCACATGAAAGAGGAATAATCCTCTCTGATGATTTCAATTACAACCATCGCCGGTGCAGATTTAATGATGATGACGATGTATATTGTGATGTCAAGGTGTAGGCCTAGGTGACATCTTATCAATAGGTACCTATGTACAGACAGAGTACATACATGTATATGTAGGTACATGTACATACATTTACGTGCCCTCAAGGCAAGACTAAGTCCAAAACAAGGAGAACTAGTCCTAATCTGCTGTGCCGGAAGGCACTAATTGGTATTCGTTGCAAAATATATTTCTTCAAATGCCGCCATATGGGACAAACCCTCCTCCCAGCCGAGTAAACAAGGGCATGGAGGACTCTCTTTTAGATTAAATCCTCGATGTATGGCTCGACTAGCGACGTCTAAAGCCTAAAGAACTTAGGGGTTTATCTTTATGGGGGTTTCATTTGTAAGATCGGGTCTTGGTTCGGGTTATAATCATGAAATATCACTCGCGTAGCAACGAATCAAATAATCAGAGAGTGATAAACGGCGATTGGTTATCTAAGTAAACACTTGATCGGCATCAAACTCCAAAGAAAAACAGAAGCTAGTTCAAATGTGTTTGATAAAGGTCCTTTAAAAGTGCGCGAAAAGGCTTTGAACTAAGGAAATAAACCCTTGAAAGAAAATCTCTGTCTTGTAATAATTAGTACGACAACGTACTCACTGAAACAGTCCGGCAGGATCTCAAAGAAAGCAGTTAACTCCCCAAATACTTGTATATTCAACGAATTCTGTAAATAAAGAGACCTACTAAATAACCCCAAATAAACTAACTCCATCTCGCAAGAAAAACATAGTCCATCACAGTCGGCAACCAATTAAATCCCCACACAAAGTCCTCAAAACATCCCCTTACTGACTATCCTGTTGAACATCCCTACTCTCTGATAACGGCACTCTCTCCATCTCAACCCACTCATCCTGAGTCTCAGCACTATGCCAATCCTCATCGTCGACCCACTCATCGTTTTCGTCGTCCTCCTCCCCATCGATGACCGTCCACTGATCTTCAGCCAGCAGTGCTCCCAAAATACACTCCAGTGGATCGACCCACACGCCCTCATCTTCTCTATCGCTCAGGTGCGACTCCCGTATCTGCGCGTCTTGCCACTCGCTCTCATCATCCTCGAATTCCTCAACCGCTGGCTTAACTTCCTTCCCCTTCTTCTTCCCCCTCTCGTCCTCGCTTCGATACAAGGGTAGGATGGGTGAGAAGGGCGGCTCAACGTCAGGGTCATCCCGGGCTTCCACACTCTGCGAGGGTTGCGGGGTAGATTGCGGAGTGGGTACGTGAGTTGCAAGAATAAGCGGGTGAGCTCCCATGATGGGTGGGCTTGGGCTCGCAGGAGGTGATTCGGTGAAGGGTCGTGGAGTGGGAATGGGATAGTCGCTGAAGGTGTTAGGCGACTGGATGCGCGGGCGGGAGATAATACGGCGGTTTGAGGTCCTGGCAGTTGACATCATGGGAGTGGCTATTGGAGTAGTATTGGGAGCAGTATTGGGAGCAGTGGTGGGGGCAGTATTGGAAACGGTATTGGGAACGGTATTAGGAGCGGTATTATGAGGAATATCAAGGTGGGTTTGGCTGTGAGTGCTGGTGCAGTTGGGGAGTGTGTTGGGGAAGTATCTACGCTGGAGCTTATGAGGATATGATGGAAGAGATGGCATTGTATTCAGTGAGTGGGAAGAAGGTGGTGGGCTGGTAGGGTTATGGAATTGGGGAGGAGTCTGGGGTTTCACAGAGTGGACGGGATTATATGGCGAAGAATAGAGTTTGGGCGTAGAATTATTCTGAGGCCAGGAGATATTATTGGAGGGGGTGGTAGAGATGTCATAGAAGGTGTGCTGACTGGTTGCGAGCGTGCCGGTGCAAGAACTACATCATGGTACGTATAAGAGCAGTTGTAGAGCTGAGAGGGATAGAATTCGCTGGTTATCAAATTCAAATCAGAGTATATATCTGTGCTCTGGTAGCGTCACGAGTACAAATTTTGTCATTGTACGGTCTCAATAGAGGTTTAGGATGTGCCAGATCTCTAAAATAGGCCATTATATCAGTATAAGTGCATGTATTTGTGGTGAAACATGAAATCCAAAATCAAACGGGAAGGGAGCTCCTATTAACCCCTCGGATGTAACTAAACACGGATGGGGCAGATTACTCTTAGGGAGAATCGTAAGTAAGATATAGGAGTCCGAGATCCAGAGCGCATGCCAGGTAGTCCGTCTTCAAAACCGACGGCACCTTCAGGTTCCTCTGCATCTCTAGGCTGATACCGGAAGCATGTAGACGGAATATCCGAAGCTCAATACCACGGTAGCTACTACATGTAGTCAGGCCCCTTACATCGTTAACCTTAGCGTGATATATAGACACCAGCTTTTCTCCCAGTCATCTTCCCATTTTCCATCTCTAACCGTTATCACACAACACCCATTCTTGATCAGTTGCTTTTCGTCAATAGACGAACCGACGTACAACGCATCATAGCAACCTCAGATCAGTCATCTTTAAATCCCTTACTTAACTCATGTACTTACCCACAGTCTAATACATGAAGGTAAGTTTAATTTAAGGTTGCTATACGTCTAGTAGTCTAACAGCCCGAGAAAGACAACGGGTTACGGGAAACGATCAACGCCCCACAGAACACCAAGAAGACTTCTAACAGATACCAAGTAGAGAGGCATACGTAGTAGGTCATCTAGCCAGGACAAGTGACCTCGTCCTCCGACCCAAGTTACCCACCCTGCGAGGCCGATACAAACCGACACACTAAAACACCGCATCCTGACAATCCAAAGGCATCCCGGTCTTCTAGCTAGGGGCTGTCTAGAATCCATCCGTTGGTAATGCTTCTCCTCGAGGCACCTCTTCAGGTTTACTCCCGCTCCATATTCTTCTCAAGGCAAGGGACCTTGTTCGGTTTTTTGCTTCTAAAGCTGATCCACAGGGTCGTTTTACTATTATAGCCGCTGTAAGCACGCTGCCAGTGCATATCTAGAAGATTTTAGTCCCCCATGCTTTAGTACTCGTTATGCCATCACCGGAGACTCGGATTTACACCTTATTTGCCCTATATGTATCCTTTTACCACTAATAGACAGGGGTCAGTTTGCTGCCTCTCAACAATCTAGCTTAGACGTCAATATATACCTGCTGCCCGTAGGCCCTACGCCGTGTTTTATTGAGGGACTAATTCAGGCCTAAATTGGAGCCCAATAAGACATATACTCAATGCCTAACCGCCAACCCAACCAGCACGAAAGAAGTGGCATACTAGTATAAGAAGAAAAAACATTTAAGCCCCAATTCGCAACTCGATAGCTACTCTTCTCAGCACATATATCTATTTGGGCGCCAATTCGTCGGGGACTGTTATCTAGGCAAATATTTATATGATATGGAGCTTATGGATACCGACCTGCCAGTAAGAAGCGTTATAAGAAAGAGGTTCTCGTTTACTATACCCTATCATAAAGGCCAAAGCGATCAAGGTGCAAGTATGAATGTAAACGTCCCAAGACGAGAATGCCATCCAAGACAAAAGACAGCAAAATTAAAACCGAGTTGGCGCCCACACGAGCTTCAAATATCAGTGGTCCGTCGTCTGAGCGAAAATTAAGACACCGACCCACTTTCCAAAGACAATCCAAAGAACCAGAATCTATACAGGAAATAGGGAACGAACACATCCACTCACACTCAGATACTCAATCAATAACCAAGGTGCAAAAACACTATCTATGGCTATCGGGTAGCGAACTGAAGCCTATATATAAATCCATGGAATTATGAAGTGAAGCTGAAAACACAGATCCACCCATGTGTCTTTGCGGCCGCGGCCCAGCGCAGTGCTACCCTAATCAGAGTGACGGAAGGGAATATACTAAAAATACTCAATAACAGAATATACACTATTGAGCACAAGAGATAAACCCCAGATCAGAAAGTGGGTGAAGCTCACCAAGGCAAATTTACGTCATTGATACGCCCGGATGCGACTCCTTTATCAATGGTGCGCCTCACCTTTACTCACAAGGAACTCTTTACCTCGAAGTTACGGTTAATATTACATACATAGGATATAGGGCTCGGTTATTATAAGAAGGCTATCTGCCTCAGTAACTAGGGTTTCGAAGGCCCAATCTTGTTAAATATCACCAAAGACAGGACTATATAATAACGATTCGCACTAAGCACATAATATATATATTTGCCAAGCATACAGACAAGTAATCATAAATTCATATGTATGTGACAGCCTAACACCTTGCTGCCGAAACTCGATAAATTGGCCAGCTCTCGTGAGATCAAGGTTACTTCTATGGCAAATTTCTGATGCAAATCGATGCCTTTCAACCAATCACTTGATGGGTAATCCCTGGATGGAGATAACCAATTTTTGGAGTTTTTAGCGGTATTTATCGTTTAAGGCTCGAGAGCCCTGCTCTTCCTACTGACTTGCCGTGCGCGATAGTGCTGGTGAGATACATTCTAGTAAGCTGAACCCCTTGCTCATAACCGCCTTCATAATATTAAGCGCAACCGAGCATTGTATCACTTATATACATAGTGAAACTTTCGGAAGCAGAGAGCAACTTAACAATAGGCTCATTGGATAGCCCGATAGGGTTTACATAATGGAAGGGTATCATGATTGGGCTATCAGTATCGCCTAATTAAGCAATTACATGTACGCACTTCATATTATGCAAGCTGCACTGCATGTGTTACCATACTCGGCCGGGCCTATCATTATGAAACTGCTGTAAATATCAGCCTTGTGTTGTAATACATGTATATCTGGCAGAAAATCACATGTTGAGGAGTTCGTATGACTAGAAGACGCTGAACAAATAACTAGTATGAAAGCAAAAAGATTAAAACTGAATCAGTCAGACTTCCCATTAACTCCCATTATTCTCTCCATAGTTTTCTACTCCCATCAATTATGCTTCTACTATCCCCCCCCCCCCTCCCCCTTCCTCCTCTTAGTGATTTCAACGATAACTAATATCAGCTACATGTAGGTCGATCAACACTCAATCCTAACCTCCTCACTCTACTAGCCTCAACTCCGCCGCGCTGCATCAAAAACTGCTCCACTACAGATCCAATTTGATCTGGGGTACTACTCGTACCGATAGATGAGTGGCAATCCTCAGAATCGTCATCGCATTTATAGCAGCGAACGTGATCGCAGGATCCATTCTGGCATAGTCTACTGGATTCTGAATTACGGCTGCCACAGAGATGGCACATCCAGCTGATGTATGGGAAAGGAGGGGCCTGTGCCGTAGCAGCTGTGGTAGTGCTAGCTATAGGAGATATGATATTTGTAGGGCACATGATTCAATATCGATCTGAGGGTGTTGTTCTGAGATTATGATCGTGCTTTGTGATTTTTAAGATAAATGAGCTGTGTTTCTGACTTATGTTTGCAGTCTGAGGAAGTCCAAGGCCCGGATATCAAAGACAACGAGAAGAAGGGGGAACTGTAGGATCTTTTATACCCAAGAGTGGCCCCTGTGAAGTAAGCTCACTCCCTGTAAACTGCGCGCCAAATGTGCGTACACGCCTTCTTACCCGCGCCCCATATAATATACTGCCTCTTGCGCCATATATGTACATAGTTCCACGGACCTTCTTTGAAGGATATTGTGATTATTCCATTCTTTGTTTTTCTCATGCGTGATGCTTGTAGTACAATGCCTGGTTGGAGGACGTTTTCGAGTGAGAGTTGGTGATTCCTAAGGGGGCCAATGATCCTAAACCTCGGCAACCTGATACATGACAGATTAAAGTACCGATTGGGCGGTTTCAAGTCACCTAATATTTGGAATCACCCAACTGGGTACAATCAATTGTGGCTGTATATTAACGATCCCGTATCGTATCGGGCCGCTTTTAGTCTAGCCTTATGATGCAAATGTCATCGTCACCGACCTGGTTTAAGTCTGTTCCAACTTCCAAGTTAGTAGGGCAACAAAATATAAGACCGCCTGGGGTATTTGCAAATTACACATTTGAAGGATGGCTATGTATGGTATATGCCTGAACCCTAATGTACTCAGCTGATTTTCGAGACTAATTGTTGTTACCTGAGCTATCTAGTTGGTGATTGGCACGTACATGATATTATGACCATGATAATACTCGATCTCAGGTGGTACACAGCTGCACAGTACGTACTGCACGAAGGAGGCGCGCGCGGTGTTGTTACTACATGTACCGAAGCACTGCTGACACAGCAGATCATCGGTCTTCAACTTGGTGGGGCACGCAATATGCAGGACCCAGTTACCCGGGCTGGAAAATTCTTTGCATCCACAAAATCAGACTACACCTCCCCCGCAACTCATTAACATCACGATGCCTCCCCGACCACGGCACAATCCGATCCCTTCCTCTCTCTCCTTATCCTCTCGCCCCGCTTCCCAACCTCAAAAATGTCTCCTCGCGCACACCCGTTGCTTCTCGGCAACGCCCTCGACCGCTGCACGTAAGGGAGAACCGCGCCCCATAGGACCGGCACAACGAACGGAATTCTTCAATTGGATCAATGGGCCTGGCGCGGTCTTCAAGCAGGCGGGCGGGGAGGGCCCAAAGTACCTCAGCTCTTATGATAAGCGGACGTGGGAGCGGAAGGACAGGGCTAGTAACGTGCCGTATCCTATGAACCCGGCGTTCAAGAGTACGCCGGTGTTGAGCAATGAGATGAGGGAGCAGATCTACAAGAGAGTGGAGATTGAGGGGGCAAGTGTCAGGAAGGCTTCTGCGGAATTCGCTGTCAGTCTGGAGAGGGTTGCGGCGGTCGTGAGATTGAAGGCCGTCGAAAGGAAATGGCAGAATGAGGTTAGTTGGTTTTATGCATTCATATCCTTGCTGGCGAGCTCCCTATATTCTTCCTTTCTGTCATATTGCTATGAGGAGAAAAATCAAATTTTCATGATCAATCTTGAAGACTTTATAAATGGTTAAGCAATTGAACGGCCATCTGAGCAATCCCCTTTATCCCATCTTTTATTCGAACCTATTCGCGTCATCATTTTCGCAGCCGCCATATTTCTACAACCCCCTTTACTAACCCTCCTACTCTCCCAGGGCAAACACATCTCCTCATACCTCACCGAAGCTCTGGAACAGATGCTCCCCATCACCCAGTTCGTCCCCGCTGACCAGGGCCAGCGCCAAGTCCACGAGAACATCCAAGAGCTGTTCTCCCACCCCTTCGCCGGCCGACAAGCCTTTGTCCCCACCTCCGAATCCCGTGAATACACCCGTGCTGACGCCGGTAAAGAGTTTGGCCTCCCCCCCGCCGACGAGGCAGTTCCGCACCCCGAATTAGTCATTGCCAAGCGTGAGAGAATGGAGAACCTCTCGCTCGACGAGCTAGAAAGAAGACAGGCGGAGCGGGAGAGGCTGGCCCAGGTTCAGCAGGAAGAGAAAGAAGCGAAGGCCGCGGATAAGTTAAAGAACGCGGGAATCTTCGTGGAGCAGGGCAGGTGGAAGTGGAACCTGAAGGAGGCGAGGGCTGGAAGTGTTGGATTCAGATATGGGTTCCCGCATCCGGATAGGAAGAAGGGCCATGTTAAGATCCCGACACATGTTATATAGGGTGTGTATAGATAGTTGGTTCGGGCTCTTATTGTACAAAGTCGGCGTTTAGAAGCCTGGTCTAATAATTTGCTTGTTCTTGAATACTTTCCCTTCCTTCCTTGCTAGTTCATGTGATATCGCTCGGGCCATTAGTAAGCTGTCCTTGGCTCAGTCAAAGGGAACCTGAAAAGTGTCTACAGTACAATAATTCCCGAGAATTTTACCAATGCTTCATCTGATATCATCCTATGCCTCTACCTACTCCTCCTATTACACCTACTATACAGGAATGGTTAGGGTGGGTAGCGTTTAGACGAAGGGATAATTTGTCTCCATCTTCATTCTCCTTACACGAATCCCAGTATAGCTCATAACACAGTCGACATATTGTATTCCCAGTGATTTATATATCCCCGCAGCTAAATAGAAAATAAAAATAAATAAAAAGAAACAGGCCTCGAGAGGACGTACGCCGATTGACAGCTTCTGTTTAGGAGGCCCCTTTCTGTGTAGACACCGCTTCGGCGAGACCTCTCACTGGATGGCATCCCAGCGGAATGGTCAAAGTATTGGGGAATAAAGTCAGTCGGTACCTGAAAAGGCGCTCCAAATATGATCACTATACATGGTTATCTTTTGGTATTCATAGAAAAGTTTTTCAACCCCACTAAACCTGTCGAGTGATGTATTGTGATGGAGTTTCGCCGAACCCTAACCCTTATTATTTCGGTACAGCCGGGCGGGATCTACGTGGTATTGCACTGTCCTTAAGTGAGGTATAAAGCGTGAGTCTGTAAGCCTTTCTACCCCATCGCTTTTCTCTTCATTCTGCACGCCTTGTACCGATTGCATACACCCAGAACAAGCAAGAAATGGTAGATCACTTCATATTTACAGGTGGATTCATTACAACATCAGGTTTATCCTATGTTTTTCACGGCATACGCGGGTTGTAGGATCACCGAGTACGGAAGATGTGCTGGGTACGTATCCCATGAGACTTTGTAGGATTGAGCGAGACAGCAAAGCGAGTGATAATGAATGATCTTCTATATTAACTAACGTCCGCAATGAATTATAGAATGTTGGATAGCTTATTTTTATGCCCAGTTTGAGATCTAAGATACCATTCTATCCCGAGCACAAGTGGAGCTATGGATATCATCAACAACTAATTCTAAGCTCCAACCTCCGCAGAGAAGAAGCACTTAATCGATCCCCTGTACAAGTCATTCTTCCTACCTGAACTATAATACAAATACCTCCCCTCTATGCCTCCACATCCTTCTTAAGTCCCCTCTGCCTCTCAATATTCTCAATCATGAGCTGTGCCGCCGTCTTCTCCTTCGGCTTCAGCTGCTCCTGCGCAGCCTCCTGATCCCGCATCATGGCCTCGTACTCCTCTTTGTCGATACCCTCGATGTCATGCCCCTCGCTCAGGGCCAGCATCTCGGCCTCCTCTGGGTCAAGTGCGCTCTTCTGCGGCATCGCGAGAGGTGGCAGTCCTAGTGCTTCTCGCTCCTCCGCAAGCTGCTTCTGGTACCGTGGGGAGTTCATGACACGCCATCGCAGACGCCACCCGGTGGGACCGAGAGACTTGATGCGCGCTGCCTTGGTGCCGGTAAGGTATGCGTCGAGGCCGCCAGCTTTATCAATGGTGCCTAGAAAGCCGCTATCAAGTCAATGGCCAGTCACCACACCCCAACCCAGACACACAACCAGGGAAAGACATACGGAGGACGTTTGTGGTGATATCCAGCGAAAAGTACTGGTTGAGAGCCCTTGAGAAGACTGTCCTATGGCGCACATTCGGCAGCCATCTTCGGCGGGTGGTGTAGTTTGACTCGGGGACGTTGTTCCCAAACTGGATGTGCTTTCCGCCGTAGAGACCGAACCACGACTGCTTGAAGGTGTGCTTGATCGGATATGGGTACTCGGGGACGTTTCGGAGCATGTGCTGCAGGCGGCGCTTCGAGTGCTTCTTCTCCGCCGCGGCCGTAGCCGAGAAGGCGCGTGTAAACGTCTGCAGAAAGGGGCGGAAAGCCCCCGCGCGGTTGAGGGGGTTGAACTGCGTGTTCATTATGTGGTTCGTGACAATTACGGACTTTACGATTCGCAGGAGCAACGATTTTTGGTGGGGTTCAGATTCTCGACGTCCACGCCAGCCAATCGTGTGCTAGTGCGGTTGCTACTCTAGGAAGAAGATGCTTATGTCATTCCCTGCTGTCTGTCGGCGAACTTCTTTTTTATAGTGTGGGCTTGGCGGGGGCGGGTCGCAGGGTATAAATTCCCGGGAAGCGATTCCTCTTCTCTTCTTCTTCTTTCTTTCCACATCACGGGTCTGTGCTTGTCGTCGCCCTCTGGGAGACGGCCTGCAGTTCAACGATTTCAGGAAGCACCTCCGGGCTCTCTCGAGAGACTGGTGTGTGGTGTAGCTCCGCGTTGACAGACCCGAGAACAATCTTTTGCTTTCCTGGAAGCCTTGAGGTCCCGCAAGGTGATCTCGGTGGATGGGGAGGTGAAAAGAGGCGGTATATTCCATTGCGCTGCGTAGGACGTCGTCCAATTACGCTCGGGCTAAACCATACCTGCAGACATTCTGCACTCTCTCCCCCTTTGTGTTTGTTTTCCCCTTCCCCTTCCCTCCGTTTTCCTTGTTTTTGCTTGTTTTCGTCGCTCCTGGTTGAGGCGCGATGGAGTACAAATTGAAATACGGAAGTTTGGAGGGAATCGGTTCGGGGATTTTATTTTGTCTTTTTTTTTTTTTTTTTTTTTTTTAGGAATGAGGCTACTGTTCTTTTTTTCTATGTTTATAGCTTTCATCCCGTGTCCCTTTTTTTATAGCGTAGAATAACAATAGTAAAAATTAATTCAATCGTAAACATACATCCTCACTCGTCGTAAATTCATGTGCATCACCAAAACAAAGTCCAGAAAACAAAAAACAAAAAACACAACCAAAAGCCAAAAAGTCCACCACACCCCCCACCTCGCCTCACCTTGCCTCTTCACCTACAGCTCTACAAAGCCTTACCCAAGCCCATGCTTCTCCTCCTTCTTTTTCCTCTTCTTGCGCTTCGTCGACACAGCCAGAAACTCTAGCTTCCACGAGTCGATCGCGTCCAGCAGCCCCAACTCGTCCTCGAGCGGGCCGTACATCATCGCCACACGCTCGATGCGCTTCATCCCGTCTTTGAGCATGTCGAGCTCGGCTTCAGTGTCTTCTTTGTGGTGTTTTCTGGGCGGTGTTAGTGTTGATCTAGAGGGAGAGGAAGAAGGGAAGGAGTGATGGGGGAGGGGAGGGGAAGAAGAAAGAGAGCTTACAGCATCTCAAGGGCTTTGACTTCGCGCTGGAGACGCTCGATTTCGCGGCTGGCGAGATCAAGCTCTTCTTCTGCGGCGCTTTGTGTTTGCTGCTGTGTGTTAGCACCTTCCCTGCCCTAATACCTCCGGCACCACCAACCACCACCACCACGACAACAAGGACCAACAAACCTTCATCTCCTCATTCCTCATCTCCAACTCGACCGTCACGGCCTCCATACTCCTCAACATCTCCTCCCCCACGCCACCGCCCACGCCCCCACCCGCCTCCTCCCTCGCCGCACACCTCGCACACTCAGCCTCCTCCCTTCCCCGCGGCCACACCTGCCACTCCACCTCCTCGCGCAGCCGCCGCTCCTGCAACAGGTCCCGCAGCGAGTCTGTCACCGCCTGTTCCAGCCCCCACACCCGCGCCGTTAGCCCCGCTTCCCGCCGGGAGAACCCCTCGCGGTCGGAGATGAGCGACTCTTTGAGCGTGCGCACTTGCGCGAGTGCCTTCGTGGCTTGTGCGGTGGCGGGGCGGTCGTCGCGGTTAAGCAGGTGGAGTAGCTCTTCGTTTTCTGTGCGGGGTTAGATGGTTCGCCTCGTGGGGGTAGATAAGCAGGGGAGCGGGGGAAGGGAGAGGGGGGAGGAGACCTTTAAGTAGCTCCGCGTTCTCGGCTTCCAGGTCCCGGATCCGCGCTTCGTAGGTATCTGTCAAGTTACGCTCGCCAAGGGTAGCACTGGCAACGGTCTCGAGGAGGCGCACAACGTCTTCGTAGCCGCTTTGCGGGGCCGTGGGGGTGTCCATGGAGTTTGTGTAGCGGCGGGAACGGCGCGGGGAGGGCGTACGGTACTGCATGGTTTAGAGTAGAGTGGTGAGTATGTGTGTATGTAGAGATAAGATTGGATTGTAGACAATCTAGAGTGGCTTCTGGTTTGCCTGAAAGGCAGGAGTGGAGATACGTACCGGAGGGCTCTCGGGGAGAGGAGGGAGGTCACCGCCGTCGGCCATTGCGGGCATCGGGCATGGGGACTCGAGAGTAGATTGGCAGACAGGCAGGCAGGCAGGCAGGCAGGTAGGTTCTGTAGTTAGTTTGGTGAGTTTGAATTGGACTGGATTGTCTGGAGAACTGCGCCGTCGTACGAGAGGATCCAGAGGGTTTGGGTGGTGAATGATGATGATGATACTGCCAAGCCAATGATTTGCTGGCTGGATTTCTGCACTGCGATCAAGTGAGGTGAGCTGGTGGCATCTAATCTAATCTAATCCAGTCACGGCTTATCTTATCTCCCAGCCCCACCTCCTCAAAACAGCAACCTGATCCATGTCAGTCAGCAATCTGATCTAATCTTATCAGATTTTGACTAGCAAAGAGGCTCTTCCCAAACTTTTTTTTCCCAGTCCTCTCAAATAAACCCATACCTCCACCACCGTCAAAAACCCGCAATTGACACACAATGGCCCCCGTAACCTCAAAAAAAAGACGTCTCCCGCCTCCCAGCGAGGACCACGAGCACTCCGACATCTCAGAAGACGACTTTCAGGTCGGCCTTCTTGACGGCGCGCTCTCCGGCAGCGAGGACGAAGCGGAGGAGGAGGAGGACGAGGACAGTGACTATGACAGTTCCGGCGAGGGCAGCGAGGAGTCTGAAGACGAGCCAGATGAAGGCGACGAGGACGAAGAGTCCGATTCAGAGGACGAGGATGTGGACCAGAAAGAGAAAAACGACGCCGGGGCGGCCGCGGCCGGCGAAAAGCTCAGCGACCTGACGCTCGCCGGCGGGGACAAGTTCGCGGCCCAGCGCACAATTGCGATCGACTCTGCGGGCAACGAGCGGTACATGTACCCCGAGATCGACCCCGTGTATGACAGCGACGACACGGACGCTGGCGCGGACGGCGCCAACACGATCGGGAATATACCGCTTGACTTCTACGACGAGTATCCGCACGTGGGGTACGACATCAACGGGAAGAAGATCATGCGGCCGGCGAAGGGGGCGGCGCTGGATGCGCTGCTGGAGAGCATCGAGGTGCCGAAGGGCTGGACGGGCGTGACGGATAAGGAGACGGGGTTGGGCGTGAAGTTGACGGATGAGGAGCTGGAGATGGTCAGGAAGATACAGATGGATGAGAATGCGGCGGGGTATGATCCGTACCAGGTGAGTAGTAGCAGTGATGGAGTCCTGTCCTTGAGTGGGCGGTGGTGTGTGTGTGTGACTGGGGTACTGATGAAGTGCGAATGGGGTAGCCTACGGTGGAGTACTTCACCTCAAAAACAGAGATAATGCCACTCTCGGCCGCGCCGGAGCCCAAGCGCCGTTTCGTCCCCTCGAAGCATGAGGCAAAGCGCATCATGAAAATTGTCAAGGCCATCCGCGACGGCCGCATCGTCCCCAACAAGCCGAAAGAGCCCGAGAAGCCCTCATTCTACGACATCTGGGCCGACGAGCTCCCGCCCCGCCCAGACCACATCATGCACATCCCCGCGCCGAAGCTGCCGCCGCCGACCCACGACGAGAGTTACAACCCGCCAAAGGAGTATCTGCCCACAGAGGCGGAGCGCAAGGCCTGGGAGGAGATGGATCCTGAGGACCGGCCAAAGGACTACCTGCCAAGAGCGCACTCGGCGCTCAGGTTGGTGCCTGGGTTTAATGGGTTTATTAAAGAGCGCTTTGAGAGGTGTTTGGACTTGTATCTTGCTCCTAGGGTCAGGAGAAATAAGCTTAATATCGACCCTGAGAGCTTGCTGCCAAAACTGCCGAGTCCCCAGGATCTGAGACCGTTCCCGACTACGACGGCGACTGTGTATAGAGGACATGTAGGAAGAGTGAGGACGCTATCCTGTGATCCTAGTGGAATATGGCTAGCGACTGGTGGTGACGATGGTACAGTCAGAGTGTGGGAGATCTTGACTGGGAGAGAGGTGTGGAAGATACAGGTTGGCGAGGCCGGAGAGGCCGTGAACACCGTCAAGTGGAGGCCAGGCAAGGAAGCTGCTGTTCTTGCTGCTGCTACGTATGGCTCTCTCTCTTAATTTCATATTGGTTTTTTTACAGTGTGTTAACTGACCTTGACAGCGGCGACGACGTCTTCCTAATCCACCCTCCCATCTTCGACCCCGAGACCGAAACCGCCACCAAAGACCTCCTCTCCGCCGGCTGGGGCTACGCCGAAATCGTCAAGAAAGACCCTCTCAAGAAGGAGCCCCCCGCAAAATGGACCAAGCCCACTCCCACCCAACAAGACTCCGGCATCGCTGTCATCATCACAACCAAGCACACCGTCAAACACATCTCCTGGCACCGCCGCGGCGACTACTTCGCCACTGTCTCGCCCGAGGGCCAGAACCGCGCCGTGGCCATCCACCAGCTCTCAAAACACAACTCGCAGTCGCCCTTCCGCAAGTCGCGCGGCATCATCCAACGCGTCGAGTTCCACCCCTTCCGGCCACACCTGTTTGTCGCCACGCAGCGCTACATCCGCGTGTACGACCTTGCAAAGCAGGAGCTGCTCAAGACGCTGCAGCCGGGGTCAAGGTGGATATCGAGCTTCGATATCCACCCGGGCGGCGACAACTTAATTGTGGGCGCGTACGACAAGCGGCTGCTGTGGCATGATATGGACCTGTCGACGAAGCCGTACAAGACGATGCGGTACCACCAGAAGGCGATTCGCGGCGTGAAGTACCACCAGGGTGGGCTGCCGCTGTTCTGCTCGGCGAGTGACGATGGGCAGATCCAGATCTTCCATGGGAGAGTGTATGGAGACCTCATGGAGAATGCGCTGATTGTGCCGCTGAAGGTACTAAGGGGGCATAAGGTGGAGAAGAGCTTAGGTGTGCTCGATGTGGAGTGGCATAGTAGGGAATGTTGGCTGTTTAGTGCGGGGGCGGATGGGACGGCGAGGTTGTGGAATTAAGGGGGCCGAGGGGGGTATGTACCTTATTAGTTGTGTGTGCGAGACTGTAAAATATCAGCAAAAAAGTAATTTGATTGTTTAAAAGATATGTTCTTTCTATTCGATAAATAACATTCCCTGCATAACCCCTTCCAGAGGGCACACCAAGAGACTTCGGGGCAGCAGGCAGCAAAAACTTACCAATATCGATATATCGCCCTTAGCACACCCAGTCCCCCCCACCCTCGCCCATATATCCCCCTCTACCCCACCCGCAACCCGCTAATTTTCCTCTTCTCTGTAACGAGGATGCACAACCACCTCTTCGTCCCTGGGTTCTCACCGAGGGTTGAGAGGAGGTTGATAGAATCTAATATCAATTTTCTTTCCCATAGTGACTTACCCACAAGAGTATCTTTCAAGTACGAGTATGATTGATGATTGTATTCAAGGGGAGATCCTTAGTAGCTCTCTACTTAAGTGGTCTTCTAGCTAGCGTGTCCATAATATAGTACAGTTCTCTTTTGAAGCGTGGCTCAAACCGTGTCTTTACGTTGTCTGCCGCGAGTCAATACATGTATGTATCTAGCCTTTGGGAGGGTTTTTTTCTGTCGAAAAAGTTGAACGAGGACGAGACAGTTAAATTAAGTGACTTGATTCTGATCTCGACAAAGAAATTACATGTAACTACATGTAGCTATATAGTCACGGATCGGACAGCTGCCATTAGACAGCTGCATTAGACGTGAAAAGGACAGATCTCAACATGATAGATCACCCATATCCAAATATCCAACATTTTCGTACAAGACATGTGCGAGTGATCCCCCATGACCCAAGCCTGGCCCGTGCATCCCTCCCAATGTACCATCCCCAGGTATATGTATGTAAAAAAGAAGCCAAATAGAGCAGATTTTTATAGAATGAATTGAAATTAGCTATACTAGTATGATGTCCTCAACTACTACGAAGACATTATTTTTCACCAGTCCCCCTTCCCATCCGCAGCCCTTGACTTAGCATTTTTCCTGCGACAACTAGAGCTGACTATTACATGCCCAATGTTTAGTCCCCAGGCTGATACTGTGAGGCGCGGGGTGGCGGCAATGATGTAAATGAGAACCCATCGCATCCAGCTAGCCGTAGCACGCACGTGAACGAGCACAAGCCCAGATATAGAACAGCAAATCCTATATAGAAGAAAGAGACCTGTCAGACAGACTGAGACAGTAATCCATCCGATTCCATCGGCTATGATCATGAGATGGAAATACCTGCAATACCGTTATATCTCAGCCTTTCTGTCATAGGGGGTGCGCCATGCTCCCGATGAAACGGCGAAATCGATGGAAGTAGGCAGAATTCCAGAAGATCGTAAACGGACATTATATTTCGCCCGTTCCGTACACTCTACATCCCCATTGGTGCTGTGACGTAGAAGGCGTACCGCCGCAACTCCCAAAAGATTTCAACGTCTGGAATACTCCATGCAATTCGTCGATATTCTATCAGAGACAATGCAGTTCGGGTCTGAGTAGAACTGTCACTGCAAGCCACAGGCATCGCCCAAAATCCGTCTCCTAAGCAGCGCAGCCGCCACTGTTTCATCCATGACAAGGCTGCATCATCAGCTATCACTCGGTCGTGGTCTCTGTTACACGCGCAGCGCCGAGAGTGCTGTATGTAGGTACAACGCACATACACCCAACCATATATGAAAATATGAAACAGTAGCGAACAATTCTCCGATCAGCCCGCCACTTACTGTTCCTGGCCGTTTCACCCCAGCAGCCAATCGGGTCCCCCGATCCGAGTTACAAATCAGCCCGCCTGCGTAGGCCGCGCAGAAAAGGTGGGCTGTGCTGATTGATGAAACTCTCGCGCGGTTAATTCATGATACCAAAGGGAGGACGACGGCAGCAAACTTGTATCGTGGCAGCGTGGGGCTGGAGAAGAAAGAAATATCAAGCTGTCGGGGATTTTCCGGTTTAGGGGACTGGGGTGATTAGAAGTGAATTCAGTATACTCATAGAAGAGATGTTATGAGGGAGCTGTTATGAGGGAGCAAGTACCCGAACTAGCTGCGGCTCCAAATGAGAGAAATCATCCGCTTTTGATAGAGGAACAATCAAGCTTCCAAACCACTGATCCGCATTTGTCTGAAAAATGACCGCATCCGTCTCTCCCGTCCAGGGTATCTACCTGTAAAATATGAGCCCCCGCAAAGTTCGGCACATATGGCGACGCGATAGACGCGGCAGGTACAAATAGGAGCTTAATTCTCAGTGCCCCGTAGTCGGAAAAAAAACCCCGCTATCTGATTGATGGATTTACCACGTTGCTGTGCTTCTAGCGCATCAAATGATGTCTGCATTCAGACATTAACGTAAAATGCGCAGTAGGAGTGAAATTTTGCCTTGCACACCCAGTGCGCTGTATTAGTGAAATGTGCACACAAGTGCAAGTGTAACTTAACCTGTACACCCCGCCATTGGCGGGCAGGCCGGAGTTAATGAAATATGTGCGAATTCTGCTTGGTCGCCGCGCCTTGCAGCTTTGCCTGACCCGTCTTGGCGGGGTCATTACTGGATTGTGATATTCTGGGGTTCTGATGAGTATCAGAATTTTATGGTGGGAGGAATTATAAACTTTTGGAATTCTTTTATAAAACCTCCGGGTCATCCGTTCTAGAGTTTTTCGTATTCTATCTCCAGAAATAAAACACCAGTGAATATTATCATCAATTCCGAGAACGCACGCACAGACATACCCGCAAGCGTCTAACTTAAATTTAAACACCATCACTAATCGATAACTCTAAAGGATAAATCCTCACACTTAATCATGGGCTGCGTTCACTGCCATCACCACACTTCATCCGCGTACCACCAGCGCTCCAGGGCTCAAGGAGGATGTCGCCCGTCAAAGCTATCCTTACGCCGTAAGTGAAGTCATTACCAATGCGAACTCTGCACCACAAGTACTAATTGCAAAATTCAGCAATCCACAATACAACTGCACTAAACACAAATTCTACATCAGGATCAGGGTGGAATTTAAGCCTCTGGTCTCAAAAAGATAGCTCAGTTGCGACGATAATGCAAAGCCTAGGTGTATTTAGGTTCAATACGCCTGTGGGTAGGATTGTAACGAAAAGAGTGATGAAGATGGATAGTGTGACGGGGACGATGATAAGCGGAGTAGAGATCTCAGAGGAGTACGCGTAGACTCGGGCTTATGTGGTTCGGTGGGGGTGGTATATTTTATTTAGACATTCGTTTAGAATAGCAAATCTCTTTTGTTTCACGGGGTGTTAGCTCTTTTTAATGTTTGTGGTATTCATGCAATGGGCTTGTAAATATAACAATTGGATTTTTCAAATAACTTGAAATGAAGTGGGGCCTCTAACCGACAGTGTCTAGCGGTAATCTCATATATCTTTTTAGTAGCGACTATAACTCCAAAGAGACCGCAGCAGCACTTATTATAACTAGACCCCCTAAACATCGTCCTACTGGATAGCGACAGCTCGTGGAAAGTTAAATCGTTAAAATCGCAAGAGCATCTATTCTTAATCTCTTTGTTAAATACTTTTAAATTGAGTGCTTTAGTGGAGTGGTTTACAAAAAGCGTAGGATCAGGTGATAATGATAAGTTTTGAGACTGACCACCATATACATATATTGATGAGTCGACCAGCAAAACCCTGTCCTTAATTACACCCTCCAAACCCCACGTGGCCACCTCCACTAGGAATCGAAGAGAGAAGATAACGGGAATCTGAGGCGGCCGTGCTAGAGATCTAGATTTGAAGTGGGGAGTTATCGGAACCTATAAATTCGTAGAGCGGGGACTCTTATATAATTATCATAGCTACAAATTTCTGAGGAACAAAGAAATAGGATCCGGAGGGGCTTCTATCTCTTAATCGATACGGCCCTTAATGAAGTACCTGGCATACCTTTATAGGAAGCTTTCACTGTAGCACGTTAGTTCTCAACGAAAAGTGGGGAGATGGACCATGGTG
Source organism: Morchella eximia (assembly GCA_024713935.1). Classification (NCBI taxonomy): domain Eukaryota; kingdom Fungi; phylum Ascomycota; class Pezizomycetes; order Pezizales; family Morchellaceae; genus Morchella; species Morchella eximia. Next base: position 1,299,938 of record JAMGZG010000015.1, read on the forward strand.
TGCATAGAAACCCATTAATTCCTTAGACCGTAAACCACACCTGAGGAGAGCTCTCAAATTTTTCCGAGGTTTTCCCGGAGCTAGCACTAATAACTCTTTTCACTCGTATTCTTTCTCTAAATATGAGAAGCGGAATTATATTAGAAAATAATCCTGATTTATATAGAGTCCTGAGGTCTCTGAAAGTGTAAAAAACCACACCTGTGGATGGATCAAATGCAGCTATACCCTCTGACCCAGTGAGTGGACATAGGATCATGGTAAAGATTTCCCAATTGATTGGTTTCAATATCTCTCAACAGGGAGAGGAGTCCGGCCTATAGTATACTTACACCAAAAGCCAGTATTTCCTTACTGAAAGGGGCATTGTTATTTAGTCATGTATTCAGATATAAGCGAGGCCAATCAGTATAGAAGATGCTTTAAGTAGATCAGGCTCTTATTCAAATAAGAAGTCCCTTCCAATTTTTCGAATCTCTGAGCAGCACAAAAAGCCTTCTTCCGTCATCATGGATTATCACTCGGTCGGTTTCTGAAAGAATAGAAAAGGAAACACGAACCAGTTGGGCTTTCCGTTCTCAGTAACGCTTGAATCGGCTCAAATATTCTGTTTTCTCAGAATAACCTAATTCTCCAGCGCTATAGTTGATCTTAATAGGGGGTATCCGAAATCAAATTCAACTCAGCTCACTAGTGATTATGTATCAATTTTATCTCTCGACCGCGGTACCGGCTACAGCATATATAACTGCTGAAAACCTGACTCGCTAGTCTAGCTGCCGATCATCCCGAATTTTGGTTGGAATTAAACCAACTGCCAAATTACGCCTGGTTCGGGTATACCACGGGCACTCTCGAATGATATTATTACCCCCTCATAATAACCATAAATCCAGGTTAATAACGTCTGCAGTGAATGAAGTTTGTTTCGTGGTAGAAGGAGCCTGTCGTTGGTAAGATACCATTTAAAGTAGCCATTTCGGAAAGGTCTACTGCTACATTCGACCCTGCAGCAGGCAAGAAAACCGATCAAACGCTCCCAACCAAAAGCAAACCAAAAGCAAACTTGGCGTTGCTATATGGAGGTTTTTCACAGTGACATTGGTATTTCAGATACCACTTCACTTAAAGGAATGTATGTCACCCGGCACAATCACCCCAGGCGTACCTCCTAGGCTATGGATCACCACCAGAGGTTTAAAATCTGTATTTCTGGATCCATGAAGCTCGTGTATACCCCGCATAGTACTAGATCACTCGATACTCGATATACATAACTTATGACATGACTTAGGTCTCATAATCAGCATCAATAACAATAGAAGCTGGCTATGAAAGAACCGTCTGACGGTGCCAAGATAAGAGCCATGCACCTGCTCTAGGGAGAATTCCTGCTAGGAGATGAGGTATGATTTGCAGACACTGGAACTCTCCTATCATTGGCTATTCCCAATTCCATAGATTCGGTAGATCAAAAGTATGTATTATTGTGAGGATTTGTACTCGTTTATCAAATTATCCCTCACAAATATATACGTGTACCGAGGTTCTCTGGGGATTTTCGATGGCTCCGACAAAACCATCTGCTCGTATCAAAGATAAGACAGGTACCTTTGCGTAATCCTGTTGCATCTCGAGCTCCTCGGGCCCCCCTGCGGGTCATGCTCATACCATACGGTAGCGGCACTGATATTTCAATTAATCCAGAAATTTGCGTCTAACTAAGTACCAGAATTCGAGTCCAGGGATATTTTAATGTTAGTCCGAAACCCCGTGGGTGACTTCGATTGATTTTTCTATATCGGACCAGGGAACTCTGTATGCCTATAGCTATTGTTCACCTGTAGGGCGTCAGATTCTCTATATATAATAACACCAACCATTGGTCACTCACAAGTCCAGCACATTTCAATCTAATCTTCCAAGTCCTGCCCACTGAATACCAGTTGTGTGTAGCTCGCCTCATTTGTCCGTTATAGTGTTTTCTTAAACTTAAATAGATCGTCTCGATGTTGGATAAGTATCTTTCACTCTTGCACTTTTAACACGTCATTTAGAGTATCACTGTAGCTTATGTAGTTCGATCGTTGTAAGAGGGCTCCTGGAAGTACTGTAGTGGATAAGGTGCGGGCGTGGGGAGACATGAGAGAGTAAAGGTACATGTATGCCAGCTGATGTGGCGGAGACGTGGCTTTAGAAATAGCGCTAAGAAGAGGCTAGAAGATTATATAGAGGAGGCTCTCCCCGAGTGTCTATGATAAATCCTCATCATATATATCATTATCCATGCCGCTGATAACAGTTACATATGTTACCCGATTACCTGTATACCCCCTACTCACATAACCTGACCTCTAGAAAGTGTCAAATTTTCTCTAACAACATTTACAATAGGTTCCCAAATAGATTTCGATAGCTGAAATCTAGCGCAGCCCGCTCTTTAACGGCCCCTCTCAACTAGTGACTTGGCCTCCTTAGAACTATTCCAGTAATACCTGGCATAGCCAGCTACTCGAGAAAGGGAGAAAAAACTCATGAAACCGGTATTCTGCGTCATTCTTAATTTTTGCTGTAAGTCCGTACATTAATTCCCTGAAAGTTCACCATTGCATAGTTACTCTACTAACGATGCCCCCTGGATATCACTGTCCGAACGGAGTCCCCGAAATTACCTTACTGCGTGCAATTTAGGACTCTTTCCCCCCAAGGCGGAGGATTCCGGCTGATCGTTTTTAGTCGAGTGACACGATGTGCGTGCGAATAGAAGATTTCTCCTTTGCGTTATTTACAAAGTCTTAGCTGACTGAGTACGTACGTTACGCGTCAGTTCCAAGAACAAACTAATGAATAAACGGGCGCACTGTAATCTGTAGATACTTTGTAGCCCAGATTCGCCAAGTAACTAAGGCCGTTTGATTGCGAGTTTGGCTTGGAGGTGGAATATGCACGTGGATGATGCAGGGTCGAAAGGCTTGGAGACTTCAAGACTTGGTTAATGTCCCTAAGGTCCTAAAAACACATTCTAGTCAATGCTTAGCCACTTCATCTACCCTGAATACGAGTACCTACTCAGACTCAGCTATGGGGATGTCTTACCTCGTTACTTTCAACCATCAACCAAACAACGAAAGCTCCGGATATCCGTAACCAATGAGAGAATTCAAATCTCGAAGAAAAAGGAAGGCAGTAAAGAATGAAAGAAAAAAACCACTCGCCCGTTGGTGGTTTGGTGGTTATAATAACGCAGCGTCATCCTTTCGCCCGCCAACGCACAACCGTCTTATGTATACATGTGTACACATAGAATTATCTGAGCCGCCGGAAAGCACATCAGATCAGATCAGATCCAAAATATAAGTATCTATATTCGCTACCAAAATAATGAAAGAAAAAAACTAACTGCATCGGCGGTTAAATACAGAATTGGGAGGATACCGACCTCTTTTATTGGGTCGCACATACACGGCCTGGTTATATTTTTGGACCTTGGTGATCATAGTTATTTGATTAGTAAACAATCTGCTCATAAGTCATACACATGCTCACTAGTTGTACCGGTAAAGTCAAGACAGGTTCTACATACTATATGATTTGTGCCTTTAGATCGGTGCTACCACCTGCCAACGCTTACCTGGCACGATCCATGAATATTGGACCAACCACAACCCAGAAATAATTCTAAAAGCACAATTAGGCAAATAATACCACTCTATAAATTCACTATAACCCATACCATCTATTCTCTACGAACGGCAACTGTTGTACCAGTTATGGCATTGCCTGTCGGGATCCCGAGGATACAGTTAAGGGGCATAGTGCCTATATTCAGTGCGTCTACCCATCAATTCAGAACATAGAAAATAAGCTAATACGACGGATCAACTACATAGGTGGCGTGACGAGCCATCCCGCAGTCGATAGGAATGGTGATACGCACGGAGGGCTTAGTACAGTTATGTACCATTTGCGATTCGGTTCAAATGCCAGCCACACCAGACTTCAAAACCAAACCACTGTATCTCTTGCAAAAACATGTTTTACCGGCGGCATATTTACCACTCACCACACGGGGGCGTTCCTGATTTTGTACACCACCACGACGAGAAAGTAGAATGTCGGCAAACAATAACACGAGCGAGCACTATATCCTAAACACCCTATCCTGCCAGCAGCTTCCAAATCTACACATCGCCTTAGATTTGTAGATTGCGCCCACACAGTCTATGGGGATATAAATTAGGGTCGGAGCTGTCCGTGGAAAGTGGTCACTCAGGCGAATACCTGCTTTCCGCAAAGCACGCAGCTGCAGAAGGGTCTGTAGTTGCTGTCCCGAGTGATCCTTGATGCTTGTACCTACTAGCCACAGTCAACAACAACAACATCTGATCTGCAAGCCACGAACCGTCCATATATAGAAAAGCTACCCCTGCCGAGAGAAAAAGCAAAACTCGCTTCCACCGATAAGGTCAATGAGCAACCATCCAAAAGGGAAACGGTAGTGGGGGTGAAATAATCAAGAAAGGTCCCTGGCGGAAAAAAAAAATAAGAAAGTGCCTAATTATCTCAGATTCCTATGTGTCAGCAATAGGGCTGGTCCGCTTCCGAGAAAGAATACCTTCTCATTTTTTGTGGGGGGATTTCATGTCATCATCGGTGTCTCCTACAATGATCGATCGGTAGTGTCGGCCAACTCAACCTTAACAAACTGTGCTCGTAGGACCACAATTGCAACGTCACAACCCCTCACTCGCAGCATAACTCTCCCGTAAAAACACGAGTCTTGGCGGTTAATACGGCAGATCAAGGGTTAACTACCCCGCATCTCGGCCCATTCCGTTCTAGAGTATGGGTTTTCCCAGGCACAGACACTTGTCACTCGATGTCCGCCACTCCGGAACTGTGCCGAGTACATCACCGTTGCTGTCCAGATTTTTTTTATTTTTTTTAATGCCTTTTCCCTAAATGACGAGTTCACACAATCGGGTTGTGTTGTGTCTTAAATCAAGGCGAGCTCTAAATCAAGACTCTGGATCTTAAGCATGTACCTAGGTAGGTACTCACACATGTGGTACTCTAGATGACAAATGTAGGTTTCAGTTGAGATGGTCACGCGGAGGTCTGGTGTAGGGCATCAGATCGCGACTAGAGCAAAATATTACTTAGTCATGCCTGCATACGTAGCAGTGGCCAACAATATGTGCTGTATTTGAACATTACTTGGCATAGGTTGTGTAGCATATCCATTTTAGACCTCTTGAGACTTGCAGTCAAGTCTGCATCAGGTTACGTGCGTCTTTGCTATGCGCTACCGAATAAGTACATGCAAATCGCTCATCCTGCAAGGAATATTATGAGGGTCTGTAAATACCCCACACAGCAGTAGTGTAATTGATGAGACATGAAGGAAAATTCGTGACAGACATGATCAAAGGATGGAAGTGAATGCGCCAGGTAAAGGCACGGGGGGATGGGGGGGTAGAGAGAAATGATATTTGACAAGAGTGAAATATGAAGCAAAATAGGAAGGAACATAAAACATTAGAGAGTAAAAACTACAGCCCAATCCTAGATGTGAAAAATGAGCAATGAAACGGACTATCAACAAGGGCAAAATAGGAAGGGGTATTGTAAAGGGGGATGAAAAAAAAGGTAAAGGAAAAAGAAAAAAACCGCCGTTTTCCCAAACCGAACCGTGAAAGAAAGAAAAATATACACATCTCGGCAACTGCGTGCCCATTCAATTCCCTTGATCATGACGCACACAGTATTAAGAGTAAGAAACATATAAATGTACAACCCGGGTTCTTAACTCATTAAACCGTGATTATTGGTCTATGAGCTATTAAACAACCCAAGCAACCATGGCAGCGATTAAAACCGCAGTAACGATTCCAGCGCTCTTCCTCGGTGCAGAGCTCTCCTTCTTATCATTTGCATACACAGTCTGGTTGTTTGTCATGTTCCCGCTCGCAGCTTGAGAGAAGAAATGGACATTTCCAGCTGTTGGGGGACCCGTTAGAGCAGGGATTTCACAAATCGCATTCGCAGCATTTGGATCTTTGCAACGCGTAGCATGGTCACGAGCACGAGCAGGATCCGATGAGTTAAAATATGCTTGAACATATTGAACGGTGATTTTTGCGTCGACGGCTGGTGGACCACCAGACCAAAGGGGGTTTCCGTTGGACCAGTGAGAGAGAATAACCTTTCCAGCAGCCTGAGGGACATATCTAGCGTCCCTCATTGTATCAATCCACTTTCCATCGGCGTAGAAACTAACACTACCAGGCTGCCAGTCTATGGGATAATGTTAGCCCATCAAACTCTCCATACTCAATATTATAGGCGACCAAAACTTACCAAAGCGGTACTCGTGCACCTCCTCTGCCGAGTTGAATGGAAGTGGGATAACTTTATAGGTAGGAGTGCCCTTTGCATCTCCCCCGTGACTCTCAGTGAGAGCGGAGTGAAGTACAAGGTTAACAGGAGAAGAAGTCTCGTTGATTTGCGCAGAGAGAAATTCCATGTCGATCTCCTGGGTATCATTGAGGTACCTAAGCAGGGGTTGAGTTAGAGCGGGTTCAGGGAATAAGGACAAGCAAAGGAAATCCTACCAGAAAAAAGCTCCACAGGTGCCAGAAATGTCAGTAGCCTTGATTCCCGCTCTGAAACTTCCATAACGCATATCAGTCCTCCTTGAATCAACCTCCGCAACACTGACATGGTCCTCATTCTCCCCAAGCTTCCTGACATACAGCTCCAACCCGGCCTGATCTCCATTCAGTCCCTCCGAAGTATTTGTAGATTTTGCTGGGTTCGAGACAACATTCCTGGGCTCTGTTATGCGCCCGTATGGCCCCTTTGAAGCCTCCTTGTCAACACTCCATGATTGAATGGCCCAATCAGTGTCCTCAGTGATGTTGCTGAGAGTCAAAAAGTCTGATTCGAGGAGATCAGTGAAGACAGCGTAAGTTTCATCGGTGGTTTTATTGACAGAATAACCACATTCACAGTCGGCTAGAATTTAAGCAGACGTTAGAGTGTATCGGACACAATGACGAAGCAATTGTGATAGCGGCAGCAGCAGCAGCAGCAACCCATTAATGCAGGATTAAGACGTTGAGAGGCTTACCTGCTACAAGGAAGGGTACGAGCATGAATGCTGCTGCACCAAAAAGAGTTGCAACTCGTACAATCATTTTTAATGATTGCGAATATCAATATCTCAGATGAGTGATGTGTAGATAACGAGAGTGATGATCCGAGAGTGAAGGAAGAGGGAAAGTTCTTATTGAATTGATAAGCTTCGAAATTCTCAATGCAAACTGTAAAGGTATATGAGTAAACGAGTGACTGGTTGAGCAGGCAGTAGACTGAAGGGTGCTACAGGTGACAACCGACAATACTGTGTTGTGTAATGACAGGTTGTGGTAGCACGATACTACTACTACGAAGGATTGGAGAGAGCTTAAAGAAAAAAGAAAAAAGAAATGAAAAGTCGCAAGACCTTCTTTTCAATGAGTGTGGAGAGAGAAGGTGACAGTTAACTTGTGCTGCAGTGTTGCGGGGGAATCCTTCCTTCAATTTCCAAGGAAATGCAAGGTTCCTCAATGTATGTGTACTCCTGTGCACTGCTATTTGTGACCACGCTGCTACCACTGCTATTCCTGCTAGTTCCCGTCTATTCGGTTCTGGACTGGAGAAAAGTGGATTTCGGAGATTTTTTTCAACGAGAGTGGTGGTTTGTCAAAACGAGCGACTGAGGTTGGCTGGAGACAGCGGGGTGAAGAAGACACAACCTAAGATGCAGGAAAGAGCATGAAATATGGGTTTTCTTTGCTTTCTCCGTAGCGGGAGTGGAAAGATGGATGAAGGAAGGGTCGGTCTGAAGAGCATAAAATGGAGATGTTGCACCGGTAAATAAGACAATGAGACCTTCTGTGGTTCACACTGCTAAGGCTCCTAGACAAACCTGGGCAAGCCTTTTAGGATGAGAGATACCGCATTATGTAGACTGGCGATATCGGTCATAGTCCCAATTTGGCGCACACATCGGTTCTAACTTCATTTTTTACTTTTTCTAGACCTGGTCGGTTTTTTTTCTTGCCTCTGATGATGCATACATAGTGATACTGTCTTAAGATGTTCTAGTAACATTTTGGTGAGGTTGACACGGGCGAACCAGAGCAAGCAAAGCCATAAAGCACGCACTTTGTTTAAATTGCTTTTGTCACCACCAAAAGCGCCTCTGATTATGTTAGGAATACCCGATTTTGAAGCGTACATGAAACAGAATCTACTTTACCAAAGTGCACATATGTGCACTCTGTGGTCTCCATCAACCAAAAAACCGTTGCTTGAAAATGACATCGAAACAAATTAGTTTGCCCCTTTGCAAAGGGGAAGTCGGATCAGCTTCACGCAGCGCGTGAGCAGAGAAAGCCGTAAATGAGCTCTGAGACAAATACGAGGAGAGGCCTTCTATGGTTAGTAGGTGGTAACGGTAGAGCATACCCGCTCCCAATTCCCCCAGGTCCACAAACAAACCACAACCACAAACAAAGCCTCTCCCGAATACATAGCAGCGGATACGATGTTATCACCACCATCTAGCGGAATGACCATGCAACTGCAGCCGTGCTTCATCCTTCGCCCCAGAATTCCCGATTTTAAATCACAGATAAGGGTAAAGTTGCTAAGCATTTCCAACGTCTTCCCTGCACTGGGGCCAAGTGCATAGCTTCTCCCATAGAGTGCCCGGCCCAGCAAAGCCGCGCTTGAAAGTTCAATCCGACGTCATTCTTTACCCCCGAAACGCCGGCGCGTGGTTCGAACCTCCCGGATCTGTTTAGTCTCTTCATATATAAGATGAAGGGATGAGGGTTCTTCGCAAATAAAGACCTGGCCGACTCTCCCGTAGGCAACCGTACCAAACCAAACCATACCAGCTCGTAAGTCTATCTCCCCCAACGGAACTTGGCCTCACTAGATGCAGTCAGTTTTTAATTCACAGTGCCACGCGACTCCAGCCTAGATGCGGTCAGCAGCTCTTTCCCCTTGGTCTTTGATGTCCAATCAACGTAGTGGCGATCATTCTTGCCGCATGCTTCTTGTGGCGCATGAGCCAAATCTCTAGCACGATTGGTGGAGCAAAGATTACCGGCGGCAAATTCCAGCCACAGATCCTCTTTTCAGGAGGTTTCACCCACTCATTCCACCACTCTAATAGGGGGTGTACTTGGCACTAGACTTGAAAAAAACGCTGTTTCCGCTATCACGAGGTGCTTTACAAATGTTTGAGACCGGAACTCTTCTCGAAACCGTTTTCTGCTGAGAACTCTCAATGGAAGAGTTAAGGGGATAGCCTCCCCCCCCCAAAACGCGCACGGGCAGCAAAGCAGAAGCCCGCTACATACATTTTTTAAAAACTTACCAGAAATGGTGACATGTGTTAACTCGGTGCGCCGGGACAGTCTTTGCCTGAAGAGGAAACTCGTTGTTCAGGGAAAATCCTCTTCAAACTCTATGGAGAGAACAGAACCCCTACAGACAGGTCGGGATTACAATTCGCAGACCAGATGTAAGGACGTTTGATCCGGCTATGCAGGCGGTACACATATAGAGTACATACATATACCTACATAAAGATGTCCCCAGCATAAGAAAATTTGTTTTCTCCTGGACAAAAGCTTGGCCAAATCTTATTGAGAAGAGAAGGGTCGGCAGGCCTCATCGATGCTTTACGTAAATGAGTAACAGAGATTATTTAACGTTAGAATAGAGTTCAATTTATGTCGGCTATATATTTAGGGTTCGTAATGATCTTCTGGAGCAGAGAAAAGTGGAGACAGTGGGCTCAGAGCATGAGGTCAAAGTACCGGTACGAGAACCGGCCCTATATCGCGGTGTTAATATGATCAGCCTGTCAGATTTCCACCTTAGCACAAGACCTTAGGGCCTTCGGCGTGCCGAAAATAACCCCGGGTATGTCAAATCGTATCCGGCGGGGAGCAAGCAAGGCCTTAGACGAACATGAGCATAAGGAATGCAAGGCAGGGATGGAGTCGGTGAGTTCCCCTGGCGCGATGCATACAGAAGCCGTTACCAGAGAAAGCCTGTACCTACGGATTAATTGGCGTTGTCGCGTATCGAAGCCACAACGTGCAATTGTCCAATAATATGCATCTTGACTTTCCGATCCCGAACCACCTCTCTGAAATCCCCCGCGGGGTACAGGAACAATAGCAACGGTCACCTGGGCCTGGATTTTTGCTAGCTACACAGACAAACAAACGATTGCTTTGTGGGATGTTCAACATGTTTTAAATCTTTTATTGGCCTTTTCTGGAAAATTCAATCTGCCAGTCGCTGACTCACTAAATGACCAATCTTCTGTTGCGTACTCTACTACTAACTAATGGCATGAGCTTGGATCCATGTATATATCCTGTATAACCGTATAACCATGAGAGCAACACCACGCTGCACATACCCGATAGAAGTAGGAGAAAAAAACAAGGAATAGAAGAACCACAGAAAGACGATATCAGAACCGTGGTCCGCGGATAGAATCTATTTCACAAGCAAGGCAAAAAAGGAACTATTTGGAACCCCCTTATACATACAAGGCCTAATTATGGTCTCATGATCCCACAGGAAATCCGAGCTCATTTCGTTTTGATACCAATCTGGTAATACTGGTACACCTACTATATACAGTGAGAATCATGAATAACAAGTGTTGACAACCCGTAAGTACCGGTACGAGTTCACATACAGGGATGGTGACCTGTGATAAAAAAAGGTTCTCAGAGATAACCGACTCTTTCTAGGCTATTCTTACTCACGTGCGGAGCTTCTTTTATGAGGTCCGTGGCTGAACTCGTATGGCCGGGGGTTTGATTACGTATTATCTGGATCATATAATCTCACCCGCCCTCGTTCATAAAACGGAACTCTATATGGTATATATATCGTTAGGGTAAGGCACTACTCTTCCTCGGGTTCGCTGTCAGCATTCCTCACAAAAATAAAGGAGATTGTGCTATTGACATGCGGTACTGCCGTGACAAATTATTTATTTCCTAAAATAGTCCGTTGGGGACTGCGAGGAAAATTCGAACACTATTAATTGCTCAAGTATATATATATCAAGTTGGTTGAATCCTGGGGGAAATTAAACCGACCATATGGCGAAAGCGGTACCTTCTTTATCCGTGGGAATGTGCGGAGCTTAAGTTACAACTGTATTTCCGTGCTCGAATGTCCAGAAAGTAAACTGGCGCATACATGACCAATACGGGTGCTCGGGGTTCTCTACTGCACATAATCTTTCGACAATCTTGGTAGCCCCCTCGAAAAATTGTTTGAGATTTCCGTGATTCCGGGCTGCTTCCTGGTTCTTGCACAAAAAAAAATAAAAGACCACTCGGGGGAGACCAGTGAGAGGGCCTGAAGTTCTCGCGTGGGGAAGAAGCAAGATCTCTCTTCTCTCGAGCTTTTTTTTTTTTTTTTGGTTCATTAATTGCATGCAGACCAGAGTCTATTCTCTTCTCTCGAGCGTCTCTGACCCGAGACTCCTGAGTTTAATAGATGCGTGAAACGTACCCGATCGCATGAATTATTAACCTGCAGCTAGCGGTAACTACGTGGAAGGAAAGTGACATTCCACACCCGAGTGTACCTGCATTAGCTTGGTCAAATAATACATACATGTACTCTACATACATATGCCTATAAGGCGGGTCCAGGAAATGAGCTGCGTTTCCCTTACCTACATACTTGTCTCCAGGACTCGTATTGAGGACTAGAGCTTAGGCTGATGATCGATCACAAAATTGCCCCCACTCTTCTGCAAGGAGTACAGTGGAATTCACAATATAAGAAGATGCATGTTGGCAAATTTAAGCACGTCTATATATATATGCGGTGGTCACACATCGACCAGATAAGTACCGGATCCCGGCCCAGAGATATTTCGTAGGGTGTCCTAATAGAACAGCCCGGGTGGGTGGTACTAGACTACATTGCTGGACCTGTTGGGTCTTTCTGGCGTGACCTGTTCAACTTTAAAGAGTACCCGGCCCTGCCCGTTCTTCGGACCCTCCAAACGAAACGCCGGGGGGACTTTAAACATCCAGGACTTTAAACCGCCGGACTTTAAACCGGGAGGACTGCCCTAAACTATACCAGATAATTGTAACTTTAAATTTACCATTGGCTTCCAGCTTGAGTTGCCCGACAGAGCACGTATGTATCTCCGGATGGCACGAAAAGCACTGGCGGATCCTCAAATATCAGGATATGTATATATCGCCGTGGGGTTCAAATACACGGCGCAGTACTAGGAGCTATGCGGAGTCGCTCCCGGAATACAATATATAATGTTTAACAAACCCCGTGAGGTTGCGATGGTGTTACGGGCGAGAATCTTGGCTGGGATGCCGCATCTATGCGGCGCCGGACGTACCGCCACAGTGCCGGGCATGTCCGCATTTTTTTCTTTGGCACCGTAGCAATGGTGACGAGGAGTTCCCCGCCCGGGATGCAGCTCGATCCGGGGATGGCTATTGCTCCGGGTGCGTGGTTTAGCTGGGCAATTGGACTGGCTGGTCGGTCATTTAAGGTTCAGCTGGGCCCACCCCGCTCGTTCGTGGAGATGTGATAGGCTGGGACAATTAAATGATATCATATGGAATTGCCGGTAAGAAGAAGAGTGCTTATTGGTAGGCCGATTCAAATACTGACGCGCGGCGGGAGAGACGACATTTAGGCAATTCATTCACCACATATCACTCGCAGGCTTACCCCACATTCACATACGATAGGTATTTTCAGAATGAGTTGAAATCGAGGTATCCCATAAGCCATCAACGCTGACACTCTCTTGTGAAACAAAATGTCCCAGAAAAATCAACTAAAGGATCAATAAAACTATCAGAAACTATTGGCTCTAGCCACGTCTTGGCCGTGTGAAAATGGTGTCAGCATTGTCTCGACGATTTATGGGATAATGGTTGAGAGGCCTAGACTTTACTGCGAAAGAGACATTCTCGATGCACCAGTAAGCAAGGCCATATCCACAGTCAGTATGCGTCTCTAGCGCATTTTCAGCATGCCCGGCCGGCGATCGAATCCTGTACCTCGTCGTGGGCCGCAGAAGCAGCATGCACAATAGAGTATTCTTGTCCGCCCCGATATCATTATGTGTGGGGGCGCGCCCTAAGCTATGTAATTTGGGGCTGGAGCCTCATGAGCCCAGCGCGCTGGGGCGGGTTTTCGACCGCATGGTACTCTACTCTGGTTACTCTACCGGTTTGTGTACGTCCGAAGTTCTTCCTCGACCGGGTGGCATGCGTAAAACCTACTTTGACGATATTATGAGGAGGGTAATGTCTGAAGTAAGGGTTGACGGAGCTTATCTTAACTGCATTAATGCGCGTGTTGATATCATGCATTGAGTGGCTGCTTTGAGGCTGAGATGTCTTCGATGATCTGCTCGTTCATTTCCTTTCCCTCTCCCCCTAGCTTGAGCGGCTTGCTCGTGGACCGCATATTGCTGTCCACATGAAAGTGTGCGAAAAGTGACCAAGGTAGTGTGGTTAATGCATATCTGTTTCAGCGTCAGACAGGTTCCAGCTGGCTGGTCGGGCATGTGAAGGTAGACCGGATCGTCAACTAGCGCGCCAGCGAAGGACTAATATTTGAATAGGTACCGGATCATAGAATCAAATTTACTACCTCTCAGCCGCAAAATTAGAACCAATGCGACAAGTCGAGATCAAGTTGCTATATACATAAGTACCATGTCAGGTTAATGCAATATCTGCACATGCTGATGTCAAATGTTTGGGCTGCCCTATTATAAGCTCAGGAGCGATCGAGAAAGGTCACTGTTAATTCAGGGGTACGTCTTATGTTTTGTTGAATTGAAGTAACTTTAGACGTGACTGCGTTTGCAGTTGTCTGAGTTTTGTTGAACAGTTCATAAGGGCGCGCTAACGGCGGACCGGAGCAGATATCTCATGATTACTTCAAAAGCACCAGCTACGTTGCTACGTGTGCTGGTGACATACAACCTACTGATTATGAAATTACTATCAGTGGCGCTTCATAATATCGTCCACCAATCATAGGAGAATTAGTACTCCCGCCGTCCATATTATGAAACGATCAACTCAAATAGTTTCTGCTGCGCATAATATTTAATGTGCTAGAATATAGTGCCTTTAGAGCACCGCTAGCTACCTGGCCAAACTATTTTCTTTCAAAGGAGAAAGCTATCATTCAATATATATAATATATTAGCGTTCTCCAATTGAAGACATAATGACTTGACCCGGTTTACGAGATCGAGCGACATTGGTATATATCCGCGATTTGTCATAATAACATGATGAATGCAGAGATACTGTACTACGGATCCCGCAAACAGTACCGTAACCTGAAATTATTTTCTGGATCCAAATTGACTGCCAATTCGAGGGCTGGATATTGTATTTTTACCAAAATCATTCGCGGAAAACCTGAGGATAGGGCTATGGTACTACAACACGGGGGAACATCAAGCTTTCAAGGCTCGCCTAATTATAAGCGCTAGAAACGATACGTCGAAATATACTAGTTTCATGAAGTTTCTCATGTTTGATAATCACGGACTGTGCCTTGAGAGGAAAGAGGTCCGAAAATCCTGGCCTTGCATGTTAGTCGCACTACTATTCCTCAACATATGGTGTATCAAAGCGTTCGATGTGGGGTCTAGTTATGAATAGACTTGGTATGATTTATAAGATTTCATCTCACTGGTATTTGGGAGCTTAATAGGACATATATATTTGGTGATTCGAAGCTCTAGAACTATGTCTGGTGGTATGGAATAGGATCTGATGTGACTTAATCACCAGATATCACTCGATACCGGGGTTCATCCAGTTTGGTCGAATTGTGGCCTCTGCCATAGGGACCTGGGGTATTTATACGAAAGTTGTTAGTATATATTTCATATGTTATATTTATTGGTATTTAAGGGCTCTCTGTACTTGTGCTACAGTTAGTAAATTAAGAATTAACAAACTTGTCATGTGAATTCACACTCCTAGGAAGAATATGTGCAATTGTGGGGTATACGACACTCTAAATAATAGCGGAACCGACTCCGAAGATCGACAGACGGCCTTGTGTTTGTTGTTTAAATTGACTAAAATTATTGTACTATAGAAATATTAACGTGGAACGTATGATTATGGTCCACATCTTCCCCCTGGACATTAAACATTCTGCAACATTTTGAGGGATTATTTCTGATGTTTCGTGGGGGAGAAAGATTTATAGATCTAGGTGTAGAAAGCTCAATATACCATTCCGGTCTATTCGTCGTCTCCAGCTAATGACTAACAATGCTCCGATTCTAGTCACTGCTAGCCCCCCCACCCCCCGTGGGCTCGATATATTCTCGAGTCAAGCCGAAGATAATCTTGAGATAGTTCATCTCATGCAAGGCCTAGTCTAATAGATTCCAGCCTGCTATTCAAGACAAGGCTATAGACCGGCCCCACAATAACGAAGACAATTCCTCTAATTCGAGGGCTTTCTCAATCAGTTGGATAAATATATATTCCTTGAGTTGTCTCGGTGCTTCTCAATGTTTTGACCTGAATGTCAACCGTTATGAAAGCGGTAACCTAAACTTCTCTAAAGCGCAAATATTGCAGGAGAGGTAAATATCAATTATCCTAATTGAGGCTAAATAGAAACCAAGCACTCTCTCCGACGGGTTCTGTTACCACCCAGCGGGGCGCGGCCCTGGCTGGTATGTACCAGTCGTGGACCTCCCTGGGTGGAATAGAGAAGTCATATGTCACTGTATAGTACGAGCTAAGTATACCAGCCGTGATAACCGCGGTTAGTATAAGGAAGTACATATAAGTCTACGTTCTCGAAAGTCCATTCCTACCAAGGGCACATTCTGTGCTTTTTTAACAAGAAACAAACGCCTCCCTCCAAACTCCATCTCTGATAATTCCAGCGACAGCTGCGCAGTGTAACATAATTCGCAAATACACCCGCCCCCCAAAAACAGTCGAGTGCCTGTAGGATTTCCCAATCTTATTTTATGGTGAGGCCTTGTGGGTAGAAGCGAAATTAACAGAACACCTATTAGGTTTTCTTTGTACTGCCTGGGGACGTCCTTGACTGGCCTAGTTAGCGTATACTAACCAGAAAATTATACTATTCATGACTGGTATGGCATAACCGTGGACGTCCTTAGCGGGAACATACCAGCCAGGGACGTCCCTGGATAAGGGCCGTCCATGATTGGGGCGTAACAGTTCCGACTCTCTAGGTTGAACTCACGAACCTGAAAGTCACTGAACCAAGGAAGATGGAGTAGAGAGGTTCCTCGATCTCTAGTGAAATTTACCCTACACTGTAGTTTTATTTGGGGGTAGGGAGGCACGGAATACTTCGGCCTCGTGGATCTGTATTTAAATGTGGTGAATGAGCGATGCGTGGGAAAGGCTAAGGGAGAGCCCTACTGCCCACCGCAATACATACGGTATATATGGCATCAAATAATGTATATTGCGAGGTATTAATTTGCACTTAAAGCACATTTCATGATTCATTTCTACATAATAATATGATACATTTCAAGCGTAAATTTGGATGACTTTATAAAAACTTTTACGATGGTACATTTCACACTAAAAAAATACGTTGAAAATTGGATTCATTTACTGATGCATTTATAGAGCTTGTAGAGAGACTATACTGCTTTATATGGGAGAATACTATGGTGGTCTTGACGTATCCCACTAGCTTTATGACCTCTTGGTCTTACTAAGGCTCGAGATTATAACATCAAAGTAACTAAGCAAAGAGATGATTTTAGAAATTATATAACTTTGTCGTGATCTACGCGTGTGTGCGCATGTGTGTGGAAACTACATGTAAAGCCCCTGCCTAAAAGTTTTCGTGAAATCCCGAAAGTAAGTGAGTCGTGGAGTCCCATACAAAATCTACCTAGCAACGGGGTTCTCCACTACAATATTTTATTACACCTCAACCACTACTTCTTTTTAAGAATTCAAAAATCTGCAAAGGGCTTCTCCCGGGAGTTAAATTCTTTTTTACCTGTGTTCATCAATGTAACTAATCTTCTTGTGATTATATACTGGAACCTGGTTCTACTTAGTTTGGGTGGTAATTGGCCCTTTCACGAAAACTTTTGGGTAGATCAACACAGCAACCGACAGGGGTACCAGACAACACAGCTAAGATTTATAAACAAACCACACGTAGGCTACGGATATTATCTAGAAAATGGCTATGTATCTATGGGCAGGAAGGCAGATCAATAAAATCAATGGTTACGGGAAGCTCTACATCAACATGTGAAATTAATCGAGCGGGTTTATGTAAATCACAGAACATCACTCGGACAGATAATCGGACTTTTACTTTGTAATTATTCATTGACAAGCGGGTCTGTAAGGGAAAAAGAAAAATGAGAAGAAAGAAGAGAAGAAAATTTATTTATGACGATGAGGTATCGCGTGTTTACATGTGAATACTCAGAAATGAACTTGGATAAACGCTCCAATGTCGCGCATGCTTGAACTGCCCCCCCCCCCCCCCGGGGGGACTTCTTGACATCATTGAAATCCCGTGCAGAATCCTTAGCAATGCTGAACAGCATCATACCAACCTCATCGAAGCCGAACACAGAAACCTTAATAGGCCCCTCGGTGAAGCAAGCCGAGTAGTGACCACACACAGCCCTAGTGCAGAGACCACCATTGCGCTCCTTGATGCCGGCCATGAGGAATTGGTCGATTCTGATAATTTCGCTGGTACGGAAGAGCCTTTATTAGACTGGTGGATGTGGTCCCTAATGGGCTCGTTGAACTTCTTATAGGCTCCGACATTGGCAGTGAGGGAGAGGAGGACGAGGAGGAGGATGATAGAGAAGCGTTTGATGATGTTCATGTTTCTTTAGTTGATGCTAATAAGCAGATGAAAGGGGCGTAGATGAATGCTGATGAGCAGATTGGAGGAAAGTAAATGAGCGTGATGATTTGAATTGATGGTTTGTGCTGATAAGCAGTGAGGAGGGGTATGAGGTTTTATTGACGGTAGTTATAAGAGGGAAGAAGAAAAAGATGCCTTAGTTTTAGGTATCTATACCCACGCCTAAGCTAAAATGTGTGATAAAATACTATTTACATGGGGATACATATACATCCGTCTATGTATGTGCCGCCCTATACAAATCTACACACTTCGACGCGATCACAGCCTTTCTTTTTTTTATTAGGTTTTATCTAAAGACTGAATCTGGAGAATTTCATTGAGCATTTTGATAGGCCTCATCATTAGAAGTTATTAAGCTAAATGAAGTTGGATGATGAGCATTTGGGAGCCGGCCTCATGGGCACATAAGTTGTCATTAGACTGGCTATCGAGGTTTCAACCGGCCGTACATAGCCGTCCAATGTGTATAGCTAGATTCTTTTCCCAGGCAGATACTCTATGGTTGTTGTTTGCTTTACAGGCACAATAAGAACATGACTCTCTTTGGTATTTCCCCTCGAATCTTGATGAATCGAACCCTTCAGCTATGTAGTATCACAAATAAAGGTGTATGATGCCCTGATGCGTACGTCAATCACAATAATATTTTTTATGACCTTATTGTCTTATTCGAAGCTAGAAATCAGTCGCAGAATATTTACTCTAGATAACACTTCCTGGTTTGTTGCCTCTGCGTCCAGTTTGCCGGTCCTATTACTATCATTCCCATGTTTTGATGGGTTCTTTCAATCTCTTTGTTTAGCTCGAATTCTCAGCCTATACTAAGACGCTGAGGCACTAATTGGGTCACATAGATTCTTGATGCCTATAATCAACTCCTCACGCTTGTATTTCTGTAGTAACAACAAAAGTGATGCGGTGTTCGAATACGTAGCATGCTGAGAGAGAGAGTTGAATGCAAAGTATTGACTCCATTTACTACACCAACACTGTATCATGATAGAAGTATTTTGCTACATACTACTACTGGCCTCATCCAAGTATATGTACTTGGTATAGTTCCGGATCTCTTAAACCTGTGGCGAGATTCGCCAGTGTTGGGCTTGTTTTCGAGTGCCCTTGCGCCTCCCAACTCCCCATTGGCAGTGCCACCAAAGGATAAACCCAACCCTGGTAGACATCGTAATTCGAGTTCCAGGGTCTTGCCACTGATTAGACACTGTCTACCACTGCTCAAATTGCCCCAGGGAAAAAGGGGGGGAGTGGATGGTAAGGGTGAGGGTCCTCAAAAACGATAGGCATCAAGGTGTCCCTCCTGTCTCTCTGCGTAAATATTCGATTTGATAGGCTGTGCTGTGGCAGAGCAAGTCCATTAGGGCCTATCAGACCCCCTCTCACCGTTGCCTCGGGTTCAACTAAGCCTCTCGGAAAATTTATCTTGCCAAGTAATTTTCTCGTCAGACGCCGAGATCTTGCCAAGGAATGTCGGCCCGCTCGGGTAGGCACGGTAGGCACGTAGATCATTGTCATCGTGGCAGACGCCTTACCGCATTCGGCGTGGTAGTCGTGCTTAGGTGAAGAAAGGAGTAAGGAATCATACTTAGAGCGACCCAAATTTTTTTTTACGCTCCCCCCAACCTGAATTCTTAAACATACAGCTTTTGGTCCTAGACACTGCCACTTAATAAAAAAAATCTCCAAGACCGACTACACTTCGCCTATTACCTTCCGCAAAGGTAAAGAGGATAAAGGATGGGTAAGTGATTAATTTCTTGTTGCTTTGCCGTTGGTTCCTTGACAGAATAGGATTTATGTCGGCCGCATAGCGCCCAGGCGTCACAGCCTAAGCCACACTATCGCTCGGTGTATGGTAACTACAAAGTTTAGTGCTGATATCCTATTCTAATAAGTAGAACTCAGAAAGGGAGGCTTTTGCCATTACGTGATGATCCGATGGAAGTACACGCCTATCAGATGTATTCACTGGCAGTATATTTACTACTTCGTGCTGTATCTGGTCTCATCCCTAGCTTTCCTGATTGCTGGTTTAAGGAACGAGGAAAACGTGGGGTACCTCAACGCACTGTTCCTGTGCATCAGCGCAGGGACCGGAGCTGGGCTTAATACAGTAATCTGCCCGTTTATCCATTTTCATGACACAGGTTTAATTCTGACTATATAATTTGTAGGTTAATTTGTCGTCCCTCAACTCGTTCCAACAGGCTATACTTTGGCTAGATATCATCATGGGTTCGCACATGTTTGTATTTGCCGGGCTTGTTATTACACTCCAGTTCAAATATAAAAATCGAAGTAAACCACGGATACTTCACTCGTCACCCCCAAATATTGTCGTTGAAGAGGCCAACGATGACACCGCTGTCGCTGCGAAACTAAACACGGAAGGCCCAGTTAAACCTGGTATCGACCAGGCATCAATTACTACCACAGTCCTAGAACATCAGACGAGCCGCGAATATATTAAAGAGCTTAGCACAAGACACCAAGCCTTTGTTATACTCTCCTGGATTGTTCCACTCTACATCATCGTAGTCCAGCTATTGGGGGCGGTCGCCCTAGGTTGGTACATATCCTCCCGTCACCCGGTGGTGCCAGCAGAGAACCACGTCAACGCCTGGTGGGCGGGGGCATTTCTGAGCATTTCTGCATTCAATAATTCGGGTATGAGTCTTATCGACAGCAATATGACGCCCTTCCAGCGGTCATATTTCATCTTATTGGTGATGACTGCCCTAATCCTATTGGGCAATACCATCTTCCCTATCTTGCTACGCGGGATACTCAGGGTGCTGGAAAGAGTAGTTCCAAAGACGAAAGAGTGGGAAGAGATAATGGACGGACTAGAGATCCTGGCAAGTGAGAAGGCCAGGATGCTCTGCCCGTATTTGTTTAGTGGTAGTCAGTTGGCTTGGTTGGGGGGAACCATCATTATCTTCAATGGCCTTGACTGGGTGAGTTTGTTTGAGCCAACTGATTCTTTCCTCTTCGTTGCATGTTCTAATAAGATTGTGCAGGCGGTTTTTGGAATTTCCTCTATTACAAAC
Source organism: Morchella eximia (assembly GCA_024713935.1). NCBI lineage: Eukaryota > Fungi > Ascomycota > Pezizomycetes > Pezizales > Morchellaceae > Morchella > Morchella eximia. The sequence goes on from JAMGZG010000015.1 coordinate 1,321,036, forward strand.
CTAGCGTTTAAAGACTTCCCGGCTCCGGTTCGAGTGGTTGACGGCCTTTTCCAGGCCCTTGCTGTGCGAAGCGGTGGGTTTGGAGTTGTGGGCATCCCGTCTTTGAGGATGTGTGTTCAAATCACCTATTTGGTCATGTAAGTCTCTCTAATCTGTCTTGAACTTCTGGCGACAATAAAAGGAAACTCATGTTTCTAGGATGTATATTTCCTCGTTTCCTATTTGCGTAGCTAGTAGCTATGAGGGCGACCACATCCCCGACCCAGAATCAGCAAGGAAGATTAAGCCCAGGTATCAACAAGAGTCGAGAAGACAGTTTCTCAGATGCCAGATGAGGAGAACCTTTACTGTTGATGATTTTTGGTACCTTTCCTTTTTTATCTATTCTCGAGTATAGTCAGCTGATATTGATAGGATGCTGTTTTTTATTATCTGGGTTATTGCCACTATCGAAACACCGCATTTTGATGCGGACCCCGTGTCGTACTCGATCTTTAATATTACGTTTGAAGTTATCTCTGCATACGGATGTGTCGGTGTCAGTATGGGGCATCCGGACATGTCAACATCTATGAGCGGAGCTTTTAGAGGAGGAAGTCAATTAGTGCTCTGCATCGTTATGCTTCTTGGTAGAACAAGAGAGGCAAGAAAGGGTGTGTGGAAGGGGGATTGGGGGATTGGGTCGGAACCCGCAGCAATGTGGGTGAATGAGAGAGAGGACTAGACTCTTTAGACAGCTATTGGTCCTGGAGTACTCCCATCGGGTTTGACTTGCCTTTATGGATGACATGAATTTGAAATTGGTTGATGAATTATGAGTGATGCAAAGATGATTTTTGTTTTTTATTTCTTTATTCTTTGATGACTTTATAGATAACGTTGGACTTTTTTCTTTTCTTTCTAAGTTATAGAATGCTTAGCAGGTAGATCTAACACAGGGGTATGCGCATATATGTGGGAGCTTCAGGGATAGAGATAGAGAGGTGTTGAAATTTATTCTTATTCAAATATGATCTGCGGTGAAAGGTCCCTCCTATGGTTCAGTAGCAGACAGGATCATGGGCATGGGGTCTGTTCCCATAGACAGTGCTTTGAATAGCTACTACTATACGTGTCCAAGTTTGATTATGGTACTGTGGTTGTATACGTATATCCTACCATATCTAATACATGGTGATTTCACACTTTTTTTTTGTTATCGTGGCTATATATAGCCAACATGTTCTGCGTTAGTCGCCCATTCCATAGAATAGTCAACAAGCTCTGCGTGTATGTAAGCGATTACAGATTATAAAATGACGCCAATTAGGTAGATGATTGGGTTTTCATCCCACGTAGACATTCCTCTTCTTTCCCTCCTCATTATCGCAGCCCAAACCTTCCCCTTCACTACATATATGTACTTATTCTCAGCAGTGATTTGAACATGAGCATCCATGATCACACGGGATTTTGTTATAGAACCGACAAAATCTAGGGTATTCTGCATAATAGAGGGTACCTCGAATCCTTATTCATGTTTCAAACTTTGGTTGAAGTTTAGTGCCACACTAATACACTAAGACATCCCACCGTTGAACAACATTTATCCGCCTCCATTCAAAGCACGGTATCACAGACACGTGTTCCTCAGGGCCTATCAACTCTGCAGTACCCTGTATGTTTCGGCGTAAAACAAGGCGATAACGTTTCTTCTTTCCTCGGATGCTAGCAAGGATGAGCAGCACTGTCACTGCACCGGCGTGTACTCAAAGGTACTGAGCTCAGCAGAATCTTCATTCCGTCGCCACCGCCGACCACACCAACCCAACCCTGAGACACCCAGAAAAGCACACACGCGCTGCCGTCAACCGCACCTCTCCCGCAGAGGGGGTGGGATAAAAAAAATAAAGTTTAACCTTTTAGCCTTTCCGACCCACCACCATCATCGAAGCCAAGCCCGTTCCCGGTAATCTCGGTTAAGCTTCTTGGAGCCGCATGACGCAATTTTAGACGCATGCACGCACGGACCAGGCGCTATCGATAAGACAAACATCGGATGAACCTTGGTGGATGGGGGTGTGCGGGTTCGGGGTGCGGCGACTTCCAACGGATGTTAGGAATTAATCAGGACGGGGTGTTTGTGGAGGTATATCCAGCCCTTTATCTCTTCATATGGTATTATGGATGACGCGCGCAAACAGGTTGCGCTGGGGATTGAGTGATTACGAACAGGAATCACTCAAGTCGGTCAAATCATATTTTATGATATCGGCAACTCTAATACAAAAGTGCGATTTCATTTAGTCAATAAGAAAGACTCCTGATTAAGGCATGCTATCCTCGCGCTATCCTCGCGCTATATTATAGATAGCTTAACATCGAACTCTTGTGGATTCAAGGGAAGCTCCCCGAAAATATGCTAGGGCAAATACTTAAGGAGATCAAAAGAAAGATAGTTTAGCACTTGGGTTTTACCGGTAATGAGCTAAATGTCAGAACTAGAGAGCTTAAATACAGCGGCGGCTATCGATAGCAGGTTAGGTGCCTTACCCTAACGTAAGAAAGGATACAGCACAGAATTTCCAGGATATATTCAAACACCAACTGATCTTATTATTAGTATTCCTTCAAAGGCGTCGAGTCTTAGGACTTGGCATACTCAGTAACAATTTACCCGAAATCTAAATGAACGAGCATGACCATGGTAAACACTATACCCATGCAGCAGGGGATTTTCTCATGGTCTGGTATCGCAGTTCCTCAGATCCTCAGTGGCTCCCGAGAAAGTATAGAGGTACTCTGGGAGCCGACATCAATTGGCCCCTAAACTTCCCGCACCACGCCCAAGGGCAAACACTCTAGTTAGATACACAACACATTGTGCAGCATTTATAACCCTCCATATTTAACCCACACACCAGATTTCTATGACATCATTACAAAAATCAAGCCTTCCTATTGGAGGCCCGCTGCGCAGAGTGCGCAAATCTTACTTAATAGTTTTAGGCTACTCTCATCATTGTTATTCCTAGAGGGATGTGAAACTTCACTTTGAGGGGAGGCAATAGGGGTATCATGAAACTCGATAATAGGTCGCGCTGTGCTGATGGCTCATTATATTCCAAATAGAGTTTGATCACAATTCCTCGGCGAACGCTCATCGGGTTTGGAACAGTTTGGGGCGCATCAAATCATATGTAGAGCAGAGAAATATACAACAACGACAACCAGTAAAAGGAGTTTGGAATGCCATCCAAGTTTATGACGCCAGCAGTCGTGCGCGCAGAGCTTCCAAGTATATTACCATAGATATTTTACGGGGCTAGAGAGCATAGGACTGGGGCCCTATCTGGGTAAATCATAACACTCCATTCTCTTTCATTTCGTCCGAGTATTACAACATAGGAGGGTGACAACCTTCACCGAGTGATATCTTGTGCAAGAGGGCTAGAAAAAAGCGGCTCTTTCAGCGACCCCTAGAGCGAGTGATCTTCCGTGTTTGAAACACTTTAGACTCCACTAGATGATAGCCATCCAAGTTCGACCTATGAGAAATGTGCGAGGTTGTATATGACGCTATGGAGGCAGAAGCCGTAGGGATTACTGATACGATAGTGAAATGTAATTATGAATTATCCTAATAACCGCCGTAATAACTATAGAGCAATATATACGGAGAATATCTCCTTCGACGATAACTGGATCATCCTCACAATAACATCTTTCACTAGGAGGAGGAATAGAAAGGCGATAGGACATATTTATACTCACCACAAATACATAATTCACAAACTTCTGGATTCCAAAACACAGGTCTCACGGGATATTGACGAGGTGGGAGTGACAGAAAGGGAAACAATTAACCGTATAACATTTCAATGCAGCCGGGGCCTGCAATTAAACACTTTTTTCCAAGATTAAGCCCAGACACTTCGACCCCCCAACAGATCTGCGTACTAATCTCACCCTCCCGCCCGGTGAGAAATTTGGAGAGGGACGAAACAACATTGGCATCATGAACAGACGAGGAGATCTGAGGAGAAGGGTCAAAGTCCCTCCCCCACGTACTCGCTCCGCCCCGCCACCACCCTCCGCCCCGCCATCCTCTCCCGCCCCCCCCCTCCACTTCCGCTACATGTAGGCAATCAGTTACAACTGTGGGCAGATACAGTAAAGGGGCCACAATAATCCTCTCTCCTGCCACCCCAGTTTATTTTCATATCTGCGCCATGGCCAGCCGCGAGCGATGAAAGGCCCTCCGGCCAATCAGTTACTTTGTGACTACCATCGACGGCAGTGCGTAGAGATGATATTTCCTATTGGCCGCCCGTCCATTCCGAAACCACATTTTCCCCTCTTCCTCCCGAGGGTGGTGGTGGTGGTGGTGGTAAAAAAAAAAACTGTTCTTGTGGTTGTGCGTGCGTGTGTGCCTGCTGCCACATGGATATACCTAGCTACACTAAGCTCCGCACTAGGGCTAAACATGTAATGGTGATACATACGATGTATCAGTATCATTGAATTCACCCCGAACCTAGCATTCTAGAACCTTTGGGGGTCCATGTCTCGAGGGGACGATCCATGCTTCCGTGGACGATGCTTATCCCACGCCCTTGCTCGGAGCAGGTTGGGATTGGGGTTTGAGGCTCCCTCTCGGCGACTCAATCGCACTCGACCTCACGAAGTAAACACTCATTGCTAACTCGGGGTACAAGTCTTTTCACGATCATAGTGAATTTTTTTATTTAGCTTTTTATTTTTTTATTTTGTTTCTTAATAGTCTTGGTCCTATGTTCACATGATAAAAAAAAAAAAGAAAAGGAAAAAAGGCCACAACCTCGCATCTTCTCTTCTCGTCCGCTCATCCTCCTCCTCTGACTTTAAACTCTCGTTTTCCGCCCTTTATGTCCCAACCTGTATCCGTGACCCAACAAAAATAATCTGAAGAGAGAAGAGAGGTGTTGAATACATGTAGCCCTTTTAGCTAAAATAAATAAATAAATAAAAAGAGATAAAAAAAAGAGACATAAAAGAAACAGTACAAAAGAAAAAGGCTAAAAAAAAAAAAGGCCCACCAAAATAAATGCATAAAAAGAAAAATGACAAGAAATTCCCTTCCAAAGCTAAAACAAAAGAAAAAAAAAACCAAATGCATTCCCTTTTTTTTCCCGCAAAATTCTCTGCTGTTGCTGGTGGCTCTTTTCTGCTTCTCCGACAAAATCATACATACCAACATGACATTCCCATCTGTTTACAGGCAACCACACAATACTCATCAGTCCCTAAAGTATCATCAATTCAGTTGTGAATTCAGATCTTTTTTTTGTGTTTTCTTTTCTAGGTTAAGGCTGTTTTTTTTTCTGTGCGTTCTTCCAAAAGAAAAGAGAGAGGAAAGAATGTCCATACCATACCATACCATAATCCCAAAGTAAAGCGTAAATATAACTGAAAGTGTAGAGAGAGAGGAAAGAAAAAAGACAAGATATACCTACCAAACCACACACGCAATCAAAGAAGAAATGGGCGTGCCCTCCCTCTTTTAGAGAAGAAGTGTTGATCAGAAGTGTCAGATATAAGAGCCTGACACGATAACAGATATAGAGAAATGGACTAAAAACCCCCAATGTCACCGACAATTAAAAAGACAAACAGATATGGAGAGACAAAATCACGTCAATTTCAAACCACAGGGACAAAGAAGCATTAAAAAAGAACGAGATTGATAGAAAAAGAAAACAAAAAGAGGAAACCACTGAAATAGGAGAACTTTTTGATATGAAAACCCCCCCCGCCCCGCCAACCCATATGCGCCCAGCAGAGGAATGAAGAAAGAAAAAAGAAATAAAAACAACCCCAAGAGACTCAAAAAGAGAGGGAAATCTCCCGCAATTGTAACTCAACCCCATACACGAAACGCATTGAAGGAGAGCCTACTAATAGCGATCAACTTAAGATAAAAAGCAAAGAAAGTGCACAGCAAACAACAGCAAACCTCGAATCACTCCACCAAGATCTTCTTCTTCTTGGTCTTGCTCTTCAGTTTTCCCAAAACCCCTACTCCACCTCCAGCAGCGGCTTTCCTCGCAGCGGCAGCTGCCTGTCGCCCCCGCCTCGTCCCTGCTTCATCCTCAGAGATACACCCATCAGCTCCAATTCCTGCGTCCTTGCATCTTTGGCACGGTCGTGCTCTGTCACAGCCCTTCTTGGATTTCCGACAGCGTTGGCATCGAGGCTTCATTGACGGCTCGTCAGGTCCGAGGTGGTGCTGGTGCGACCGATCATCCACTGGGGTCGCTGTCTGCTGACCGTATAGCGAGGTGGGCGTAGTGAGGGTGAGTGTAACTGTGTTGACATTGCCTGAGTTCGAGCGCGATTTGGCATTTCCATTAGAAGAAGAGGCAACGGATGGCTTACGGCTAGATGGTGGAGACGCAGGAGAGATAGGCCACTGTGTCTCTGGCAAGGGTCTAGGCTTCTTGAGCCCATTCGTCTGCAATGTGGGTTGGTTCTTGCGCTTAGTCGCTCTAACGAAGCCCTTAGGTAGAGCAGGCTTGGTCTTTTGACTGATTCCCGCATTGCTTGGCGGCGCCGAAGGGGCTGAGGGTGCGGATGATAGCTTTCTTCCACGAACTGTCTTCATCAATGGAACATCATCCAAATCTTCATCATAATCAGCATCATCATCTTCTTCTTCCTCCTCTTTGCCAATGTAAGTTTCATCAGCATCATCATCAAGTAAGTCCTCATATTCTTCCTCCTCCTCGGCACCAATTGCATAGGGTCGATGTGATTCAACCCTTGGTGGGTCATCCCTGTATGAGTACAACTGCTGTGTGTGTGGGGATGGTATTGGTGGAGATGGCAAGTCTTCGTTATCGCTCGGTTCAGTGGTGTCGAAGCTCGGTAGAATCTCGTCTAAACTTTTGAACTTCATCTTATCCCTTGAATATGAGATCGGGCTGTTTGGCAACCCACTGTTTAGTGGGTCGGGTAGCTCAGTGGTGTCGCTTCGTCCATCGTCACCATACTCGCCTCCGCCCGAGGAGAATCCCTCTTCCTCCTCCTCTTCATAGTTATCCTCTCGTGTTGAAGTTGTTACGGAGCAATTCTCTATCCTATTACCACCAAGTCGCATAAGTTGTACAGCAACTTCTTCATCTGAGATACACGATGCAATTGTAGGCGCAGGTGTGGGGAAAGTGCCGTTTCCGCCCGTTCGCGACTGTGGCCAGGGGTTCTGCACTTGAGCGCTGTTGCTAGGGTAGCCACCGTAGGCAGATGGGGGAGTGGGATGGGGATAACCATAGTTTCGATGTGTGTATGGAGTTGTGACTTCTCCAGCTGGACGTGTAGGACTAGCAGACGAAGCACTCGAACCATCATTCCTGGGCAACGCTGTAGGGGGGTATAGCGGAAGTTCCTATATAACACTTAGCAAGATTGATAGTACTAGCAGAGTCGGGTAATATTCACGTCTGATGAGAACTTTGGCCTTTTCCTTCTTGAGCCTTCAAGGATATTATCAAGACTGATTTCCGCACTTGCAAGAGGCTCAAGTCTGTTTCTCTGTTCCTCCTCGTAGGTCATGAATCCCAATGGCGCTATGGAAACACCTGGTAAATGAGCTGGCGCATAAGAGTCAAAGCGCTCCTGCTTATACTCCCAATTGTGACTAGAAGCCGGACGTTTGAGGGCCTTTGAGCGACCACCAGTACTGGCGCTACGTCTTCCTCGGGCAGCGCTGGGGGAGACGCTCCTCGTAGAAGGCTCTAGATTGTTTAATAGCGACGGATGGATTTCATATGAATAACGGTGGGGGGCTTCTTCGACACGGACAAAGACAGTCATGCCATCCTCAAAATTCTCGTGCTGTAGAATCATATACCTTCCTTCGGGGTCTTGAAAACTGAGGGCAGAGTCTTTGTGGGAGGAGAGAGCAAACATGTTCTTGACTGTCGTTGTGATCGATTCCGTTGTGTCATGCGGGAAAATGTGCAGTGTTTTGGGCTCCGATACCCCGCCGCAAATTCTAAAGTGGACACTCTTGCAACTAGAGGCTGGTGACAACGACTTCGGAGGCGTCATGACGGCTGCACTGTTGTGGTAAGGAGTAGTGGCTTCCGGTGCAAAGCTGTTGTAAGTTCGGGATGTTCGAACGACCGGTTCGTTTGACAGGAGAGTGTTGATGTTCATTTTTGCTGAGTATGGAGGAATGATACGACGGCGATAGAGTGATGCGCCAACCCGTTTGTGTTCCTATATGGATGGCTGATGATGGCAAATGTAGCCAGTTAGTCAAAAAATGGATAGTTAAGGACAAGAACTCGGTGTGATGGATTCTGAGATGCGGGGAGCGAAAGGAGATGGATAAAGAGATGGCGACCAAGAAATTTACATTGGGGACAGTGGGGGGAAATGAATGGTCAGGAGCGACAGGAAGTTCTCGGAACCACGCGATGGATTCAAGGAAACCAAGCGGGACAGGAAAGAGCGGGGATATGACGAGAGAGACACAAGATGGCAAAAGATAAAGGCAGTTTGTAACATACCTTGTATAGATGCGTTGTGATCAACGACTGCGCTCAGCGCTCAAAGCGGGATGATTCTTTCAATCCAGCCTTCGAAGCGCAAAGAGTATGGGTGAGGGCAGCGACAGCGGCAGCGAAAGCGAAAGCGAAAGCGATGGTTGAGGGTTCAGGCAATCAAGAGCAAACTCAGGAGGAGAAATGGGAGGGGGTGCTCGTAAGATAGGATACTGCGCTCACGATGGCGAGGAATGAAGCAGGTGGGTGGTGAGATGCGAGCAAGGGTGAGGAGTGAGGGGAGTGATGAGCTGGGGTATTGATGAGGAGATAGAGAGGTGTTGGAGATGATTGTATGATTGTAGTGATGAAAGATTAACTTTGAGAGGTGTTGTAAAGGAGGGCGCAGAGATGGAGGGGAAGGATGAGTTCGAAGGCGAGTTGTGTTGGTAGTAGAGCGAGAAGAGGGAGTGGGTGTGTGTGTGTGGGTGGGTGGTGAGTGTGTAGGAGTGAGTGGGTGGGTGTGTGGGGTGAGAGAGAGAGGTGTGTGAGAGCGGAACTACTGGTTGGGTGGGGATAGGATGATAATGATGATGGATATGAATAGGTCGCTCGCTCTTGGATTGAGTCCGGGGGGGGGGGGGGAGTGGTTGTGCTAGGGAGCAAAGCTGTGTGCTGGGTGTAGGCGCAAGCAAGCGTGGAATTGCTCTTGGGTTTAGGGAACTGGCAGAGGATAATAATGGGTAAGGTATGGGAGGTATGGGAGGTATGGGAGGTATGGGAGGTGTGTAGGTGAGTGAGTAGGTGTGGTGGGCGGGCAGGGCAGTTGGGTAAGTGGGCGGAAAGTCAAACGAAAGGGCGAGGAGCGGAACAAGCTAGGAACAGAGACAAGTCCGACAGAGATGTGGGAAATGGTGATAATGCGATTAAAGTGAGTGAGCGAAGAGGAAAACCAAGCTCTCTGCCGTTTCGTCGTTGTTCGTGCTCGTCCTTCTCGTCGGCGTCGCGATAATGTATAGCTTTCAAAGGTTGGTGGTACCCAATACCTGTAATGGTGGGCGGCGTAAAGGTAGGTGTGTCTGTCTCTCGCTCGCTCGCTCTCTAGCTCTCGCTATCTCCTACTCTTGCTACCTGCTTGTTCTGCCTGCTGACTGGTCAAGAGGCCTTGTCTAGCTAGTGGATTATGGAATTATGGTCGCTGAAGCTGCTACTGGCGCTACTGTAATTCCTGTCCGCGCTTGCCTTCGACTTCTTGATCTATGATAGCTGCTAATACTGCTCCTGTGTGCTCTCCTTCCTACCGCTTGTCCTGGACCTGGTGCGCGAGTAGTACTCTGGTATGGTTATGGGGTGTGTGTGTATGGATGGGTATGTATGTGTGTGTGTTGCAGCAGGAGCAGCAGAAGCAGCAGAATCAGCAGCGCAGAAAGCAAGCAAGCAGCAAGCGTACGTCCAGCTAACTGTAACAACGCAGACCTCTGGAAAGCGGAGCTTGGAATATGAAAGCCAGTTCCCAAATACCCTACATACAGTAGATACATGCCATACATGAAAACCCTCCACCCCCCCCAAGACTCTCCGGCGCTCTGTGCTCAACTTGAGGGAACGTGCGAACTGAAGTGGCCAGGCTAGTCCAAAGTCGGAATTAGGAAGAGGTTCGACGGGGGGCCGCGCTTCCCTTCCTTCCAACCAACTGAGATTACCTACACATTTCAACGCTTGCAAGTTACAAGCCAAGGGTGGGCACTTTACATGGACAGCATTCAATTGTCCTTTCTGCCTACTGCGGTACTGTACTCTCATATAAAGTGCCATACATGATGTATGTGTGTAGGTACATTATGTGATTTCTACCCCTCTGATATTACTTCCTGCTTGCGCTCACTACGAGTAACTGTCTAAATAGAGGGGAGCAGAGAGAGCGACGGGTGTGTTTCTATCCCGAAAAAGATGGTGGACCCGGCCGTGGATCGCCGCCCGCCGTTGCAACATGCACTGATTGGCACAGACACGATACGATATCCTTCCTTCAAGATGCCTCCTCCACTCGCTCGCTAACGAATCGCCAGCGGGATGCGATGCGGATGAGAGTAGCTAGAACGGGTTCAAGATGGTGAGTGGTGGGAACGCTCCCTCGGCGCAGAGAGGGAGGGGGGGGAGGATTGTTTGGGGTAATCATCATACAGAGATACCTTTCCTCCTCCTCTTGACTTTCCCTACAGCGCCGCGATCGCCTTAAAAAAGTGAATCCGTGAATGGATGCGCGATGAGTAGTTCAAAAATGAAAACGTCTCAAAAAATGAAATAAAAAGGTCGGGGAAAAGACGAACAAACAAAGAGCGTAAAACACGGGGATCGCTTGCGTCGAGGATCGGGCGATGTGAGAAGCAGAACGAGTATGCAGTTTGTCAGTTTGCCCGCAGCTCTTCCTCCTCCCCAACAAGCAAGAAGCAAGAAGCAAGAGAAGCCGAAGCCGATATCCTGTGCCCTGGGCGAGGGAAAATCTGCGAAAAATAAAGTGCGACGGGTTTCTCGGAGAGGATTAAAGGGATTTATGGTAAATACTTACTCGAGTTAACAAGATATGGAAATTGCGAATAGAACCGGATAGGGCAACCAGGGCTGGAGATGCTTCCGTCGCTATCTTTTTTGGAAAATGGCGACTCGTCATTCGCAAGATTTGGTATGGAGCACACCAGAATATATGCTAAGGAAATCCTTTCCCCCGATAAGAAGTGGAAGGGTTGTTTGTAAACTTGGGAAGCAGACTGGGGGAGGGATGGGTGTGAAAACAAAACAGTAAACATTCACACAACCTACATCCACCACGGCTATCGTCGGCGGCGTCATAGATAGAGTAGCACCCACGAAATGTAAAGGATATAAATAGTGCCGCGGGGGGGGGGGGGGGGATAGGAAACAGTGAAGTTGCCATCGCCTGGCTAGCTGGCTGCGCGCGACCGGGCGACACAGCCAACGGCGCCTCACGAAGCGCTCTTTCAACCCTAGGATTTCGCATTAATCCAGTGAGGCGAAAAACAGAACGACGTCAGAATCAACGAAATAAGCTACTGGAAAAGAACGAACGAATAGGATGGAGACAAGAAAGGGCAGAGAGTGCCTGGCGAACCGTTTGGTTAATAACAAGGGCGAAAGCGATCAGAGTCGCTCAAGTCTCGTGATGACGCGTAAAGTGGTTTTCCGTGACGTGCCTAGCGGTCGGCCAAGGAAACTTAGAAAGTTGGGCGGGAGGGCGCGGGACGACGCGTTGGCAGGCATCCAGTTCTGAGACAATGCGACCATTCTGGATGTGGCAGTCCCAAACCCGACTCCATGGAGGACCACGGGGGATGAAGTGGGATGTGGAAATGGCGCAAATCATTTGGGATAAACACCGTCTAAAGACATCGCAAAATGGCCATAGATTTTGGGAGCTTGTTTTCATATCCTTGACACTCGTACTCGTTTTTCTTGTAGCTAGCCGTGGTCGTGAGAATGTTCTAGATTTGAATTTCCCGAGGGTCATTGCGTCACATGGTCTGAGGCCGGGTAACAGGTCAAACAGCACCTCATTACGGCAACCGCCGCTGCTCGGAAACCAAACGAAAACAACTGGACGGAGAGAGGGGACCTTCTTTCCCTTCAACATGAGAGCGTTTCTGGCTCAAACTTTTGAGGAGCTACATATCGCAAAACGATAGTCAATCGACACACAGAAATGCCTGCAGAACCTTGGTGGTTAAATAAAAATAAAATGAATAATGAGGGAGGTAAGCTCCCGGTCAACAGTGCAAAAACGTCGGACAGAAAGGAGGGGAGGGGTGGTGGCCGTGGGGATACGCATCCAGTCTAGCTTCACAAACCGCACCTGGTGATGCTTCTGCCTGGTTCTGGTTCTGTTCTGCGATGGGTTCAGCGACGGACGGGTTCAGGCCGTTTTCTTGATGACCCAGCGATCTGTCACTCTTCGACCTGTCACAACCCGGGTCACTGATCCCCGGACCCTGAACCCTTTTACATTGGGGGATTCAGGATCGCAAGGTACATGTATGTATAAATTACCTCGAGAAAATTCATAGAAGCCTTCGGACCTCCCTCCGATATTCTTATCTCTTTCTAGAACAATTTACTTTCATACTGCTTCCCTCTGTTACCCTTGTTTTTCGAGTTCGTGATCATTCTCTTTCATATCCAAACCACACTCCTCCCCTGGCTTGCGACCCGTGATCATCAAAAAGATAGTTGCGACCACCCCGGTGATACCAACAAGAAAGAATGGCCCGCGCGAGGCTCGGTAAAGGCAGATATGGGCAAATGCGATGGAGAATTTCCCTCAGAGGAGTAGGCAATCCCGGATCTCTTTTTCGCCCCACACCCACGTTTCTTCTAATATGTCTCAGAGTACATAGACCACCCACCAGTTCCCTTCCACGAAATCTCCCATTTGTGGTGGCTGAGCGCTCCTTCTCGAATCTTACCCCATCACGAAATGTTCACTGCCAGATTCAAACGAAAAACAAGCAGCTTCCAGAATTGTTCTCCTCCATCATCATCAAAGCACCTAGATTCAATTTCCCACGCTGGAGCAGTTTATTTTTAGCCGTGTCAACGGGTTCCATAGACTCCGATTGCCTTCCGGAGGTTGCTGCAATTTTAACCGCAAAGTTGTTCATTCCGGAGTACCCACTTGTCCCCCCACCAGCTTAAAGTGCGTCATGGCTGGTTGTATCACTTACAGGAAGTGCAATCGTGTTGGATGTTTGGTCCCAAATCACCTCGATTTCTCGATAAGGTTCGCAGGTTACGGTGGGGAGTTTCGGCAGGCTATCTGAGAGCTCGTTTACGAAAAGCCTCTCGGCCGGGGCGAGCAGTACAAGTATGCGCAGGGCTGCTCTTACAAGTGAGCGGTTTTCGGAGCCCAGTTTGCGGCTGCTGTGGAGAGAGCTTTCCCTCTCATGGCTGCTGGCAACAAAGGTGTTTAGGACGGAATTGCGTGTGTTTGCCCCTATACTTTCTTCCCGGAACGTTCGAAAGGTCCAGTTCGTTTCATGACTCTAGTTCACGCAAGAAGCACACCATTGGTCTGAGGAATAGCGAGACTCATGTTCAGGGGCCCATTTCAGACACAGTGTACTCACACTACCTACACAAGATACCACGGAACTATGTTCCGATAGGGGTTTTTTAGGGCGTGATTCGCCTCCTATATAAGAATCACTGCCCATCAGTTATGAGCTGCGATCCATCGATACATTCCTGGGGAAACTTTTTGCGCGGAATCGCTAGTGATATACTCTGCAGGATATATAGGGCGCGATCAGACACCGGATATGATAAGTCGTCGAATATGTCTGGTTTCAAGGGACTTTGGCTGGGCAAAACAAATCATTTGGGGGTGCTAAGTTTAGTTCCGCCAAATAACTTTATTCGCCGCCTGATTTGACTTTAATGCCCAGGATCTTTTCAGAACGTTCGGTGAAACGGCATTATTTATCTAGAAAGCGGGATGCCCGAGGCCAACGCGGCCGAATATAAGCGGTGGCTTCTTCATAGTTGATAGTTGGCCCATAGCCTTCGTCGCATGAGCAGGAGCCTTCACATAACGCGATACAAGACGTCGACTAATGTCTTCTTGATAACAGTCGCTGGGGGGTCAATAGCTTTAGGTCACGATCGCACGATTCATAGAGCGCAATTCCACTCGACAATTTTACTCTTTGTTGCAATCCGATCTTTTTTTTTGCGCGCGCGAGCATTTAACTTCAGTGCAAAGCACAGACAGGACGCCGGCAATTTTCATTACTTTCATTTTGATATCGAGCCAGCCCTTGCGTCGTCCCTGCGTTACTGCTTCGGCATCAGGAGGGTAGGGTAATCGGTGTTACACCTGGGTATCCTAAGTATAATTTGCTTTCGTCGCAGTGGTTAGAAGGCCAATTCTTCACCGCCAGCCCGGCGCATTTCCTTGGGTATATAGAGCTCGAGATTAGGAGAGGTACCAAATATATCAATTAAGGATCCTTAATACCCATTCCAACAATCGGCCTGGTATAATGGTTAGCGTCTGTTGAATTGCGACCCTAACCTTCCCCTCATGTGGCGATACCCTACCGACCTTCATTTAGAGTGTGCCCTTAGCATAAATAGAGAGCCGCTGTATATCGATCAAGCAACTGCAATTGACCTTGTATCTTACACTGAACAACCATAGAGATGGACAGCATTGAGTCGGGTGATATTTTGTGTCTCGTCACGGCGACTTATGAACGAACACATGACTTTTTCGGCGGGGCGCTTGTTTGGCGAAAGTTAATTGATAAAAGGTTTGATAGGACCGTTTCGTTCCAGATTGGTGAGAGACACCGTAGGAGTAAACCAAAGATAGGATGGAAACAACCCTTGGATAGCTAGATAATGGCCAAGCTGAGTACAAGAGCGCACAGCATCTTGACCATCTTACTAGCTATGGATGCCTATCCAGAGTTTCGCCAATAACCAAATCACAGCCTCCATTAGGCCCGACATTTGCTTCAGCGACAACAGGAGGGGCCATCTCCTCTGTAACAGGCAGGGATGGTGGGGGGAAACATGGAGCTATGGTCCCAACGGCTTATCTCAGGCTGCCGCGTGGAACCAGAGCACAGGCCTGCTTCTTATCCCGCCACCATAGGGAAGCCGTAGAATTTGTGATATAAAGGTACAACCATTCTCGCGCGGTCCTTTAAGTTTGCTTGGTCTAATTTTCTTCAGGATGTCAGTACTGTTGTTGGTGTTCCGTCACTTCAAGTTATTGAGATACATATAGGTCAACTTTTCCTACGTCTCAATTCTAGTGAGAGTTTGCCCTCTCTTTTTCAAGGCAATTCGCAGACCGGTAGATCTGGGGTGATACTTGCTGTCGGCACCCCCTCCATTCTACGAGGTACTCGCGACCAGCAACAAGAACCCGAAAATGCACGTCCTAATCTGCAATTTCCATTGGAGTAGAAGTCAAAAATACACCAAAGACTTGCAGCTGCATATTCGGGTTCTTGTTGCTGGTCGCGAGTAGTTAGAGGCACTTTCGGATGTATGTACATTGAATGTACTTATGCACAGCTAGAGTCATGCCAGGCAGACAAGTCCTGTACATATGTCGTTGTCGTTGCCTAGCATGCAGGCGCCTCTGTCCCGCACTCGAGTTTCAGTGTGGTTGACCGGAATCGACCATGGATAACTTGATGGCGAAATTGGGGATATTAGAATCGCTGTTAAGAATCAATACGTAGTCGTCATGGAGAGGATCTAGAAAAGATGAAGACTCGCAGGAAACGGTTTGTTTAATACTTCGCACTGGGTATATCTGGTCATGTGATGTCGTGCGGAGTAACGCGAGCTAGCGATGGCACAGGAGACGCGGCGAGTGGATGGTGTAACATTTGGCTACAATCGGTGGAAGCGCGTCCTAGAAGGGAGCGCACACCCCTTCGTGAACTGACTGGCAGCGGTTGCCTCGACAACAACTGCATACGCGAAAACGGTCCTAAACAACATAGTTCCATGTAGTTAACGTCTTCTTCTCTCCGCATCTCAACTGCATGCTCTTCTTCCTCATCCTTTAGTCAACAATAACATTGGACGGTTATTTCCCATTCGCTTTCTTTTCTCCGTTCCTAACAACCATATATTCGAATAAAACAGGTCCCTACATATCTGTTTATCTTCTTCCCTCCATCCCTTTTTTTTTTTTTTCCTGCAGCAGCGTCGCGCCCCTCCCCCGCTGTTTTTGGCAACTTTACGCCTCTCATTTTCAAAATTCAAAGCGTTATTTTTTCTTTTACATACTAACCTTCAAATAGTGCAATGGACGCTAAAGTGAGTGTGCTCCCCCAAGAATTCTTGTATTCATACTATGAACTCTGTACACTTGGATGTGTTACCAAAATTCAAGACACATTCCATGATCTTGATACATGCCCACATATATGAGCACCACCACCCCATCCCCCCATTCCACCCTTACCGATCATCGATCTATTATATTCATCACAAACCCCGTGTCCTTACAATACAACCTCTTCAGCTCCGCTAACCTTACGCGTTAAACAGCCACAACGCCCTCCTCGTGCGATCCGTGTTCGTCAAGACGAGAACGCTATCCGCGCTGGTACCAAGAAATTAACAACCGTCGCCGCCACTGCAGCATTGAAGAGCATGGACTCTCAGAAGGGAGCTGTCGGCCTCAAAGCTGTCCCAAGAAGGACCGCGTTTGGTGATGTTAGTAACACCGTGAAAAACGTTTCGGAGGCCGCAAGGCATATCAAAGGTTCTATCACCATCGATGAGAAGCAAATTATCCAAAAGACTACTGGTGCGATCTCAAGGCCGGCTCAGAGGAGTGTTAAGAACATCCCCTCCGCAGTCCAGGCTTCCCATGTACCAACTTCCCGAAATGTTCGAAAGCCAGCTGTCTACCAGGATAAGAGACCAAGCCCAATACGGCCTAGCCCTAAGAGGACTAGTCCCCCCAAAGTTTCCAGGGATGCTATCGCAAAGAAGGAATCTCAATATGTTCAGGCAACCCGCCAAAACGGGGTCACCAAGGCAATTTCTCGACCTTTATCAAGCCTTCTCAACTCAAAGCATAGCTTGCCCAAAGACGAGGCGGCTGTCCACTCGGATCAGCACCCCAACCTTTACTCTGAATATATTGACGAGGAAGATGATGATAATAACGGTGTCGAGATTGAGGAGTATGAAGAAGATGATTACGCAAGTGATGATAATGATGAGAGGTTGGAAGGCGGAAAACTTCGCATCAGGTCTAGGAATGAGGTTATTTCCGATGTTGAGAGTGACGAGGGCGAGGACGATGAGGACTTCACAGCCGCTGTGAGGGGCGATAACACCACCGGTGTTACGTTTCCTTTACCGCTCGTTCCTAGGTGGACGTCACAAGCTAAAAAGGAGATCCAAGCTGTAGGCCAACAGTTTAACGCCTATGATGAGGAGGACGAGGGTGACATTTCAATGGTTGCAGAGTATGGGGAAGAGATTTTTGAATATATGCGTGAGCTGGAGGTATGTAACACCGGTGCTAAACAGGAGATCACTTGCTAATATTATGTTTCTGCAGATTAAACTATTACCTAACGCGACTTACATGGATCACCAATCCGAGATCCAATGGTCTATGCGCGCCATTCTCATGGACTGGCTTGTACAGGTCCACACCCGCTTCAACCTTCTCCCAGAGACATTGTTCCTCTGCCAGAATTATGTTGACCGCTTTCTTTCATCGAAAGTTGTCTCCCTTGGTAAGCTGCAACTTGTTGGTGCTACTGCCCTGTTCGTTGCTGCCAAGTACGAGGAAATCAACTGCCCATCTGTGCATGAGATTGTCTACATGGTTGACAACGGCTATACCGCGGAAGAGATATTGAAGGCGGAGAGGTTCATGCTGTCAATGTTGAATTTTGAACTTGGCTGGCCAGGGCCAATGAGTTTTCTTCGTCGCATCAGCAAGGCTGATGATTACGACCTTGAGACGAGGACCCTTGCAAAGTACTTTTTGGAGATTACCATTATGGATGAGAGATTTGTGGGCAGCCCGCCTAGCTTTTTGGCAGCTGGCGCACATTATTTGGCGAGGCACATGTTAAAGAAGGGTGAATGGGTGAGTTTTCTTCCTACATACATTTTGTTTGATCTCCTCGGCTAACCATGATCATAGTCACCCGCTCATACCTTTTTCTCCGGTTACACTGCGACCCAATTGGAGCCACTTATACATACATTGGTTGAGTGTTGCGAGAACCCAAAGACCCACCATGGCGCCGTTTACGAGAAATTTGCCGACAGGCGATACAAGAGGGCTAGTTTGTACGTGCAGAACTGGATTAACAGGGAGAATTCCGAGGGCTCAGAGGGAGAAGTAGAGCAGTAGTCTTTGACTTCTGTTCTTTCCTGCCTTTCCTATTCACTTATCCTAATTCCGGTTTAAACTTCCTTACATCAACACGACGATTATCAACCCTAATTACATCTAATGCGGGAAGTTTTTTTTTTTGAAGAAGGATAAGGGGTAGAGTACAGTACATAGGTCATGCATAGTGGGGTGAAGTTACGCGCATTTGTGCTCTCATCTTTTCTTGGCAGGAGTTGGTTGGTTGTCTGCGATGAGTTTTGTGTTATATCGTTTTCATCTTCACCGAGGGGGCTGTTTGTTTTTGTTTTTTACATTACTAACGTAGAGCAACGATTATGGACGTGGCTAGTGTGCTCAGTGATCAATAGCCACTTATCAACGTTTATATACCCGATCTTGCAAATTACAGGCACGTGCTGTAACGCTGTACTGTATTTCTCAACCTCATCTGCAACTGGCATTTTAACATTATTTTTCACTACGCGCACGTTCTGTGCACTTTTTTTTACTAATTCTTATTACGGGACGGATTTCGGGGTCGGATGCGCGGGGGGGGGGGGGAATTGGGGTATCTGACGTCAAGAGCGATAGAAGGTTAGGGATGGATTATTTATCATGAGTATACCAATACTCGCGATATGGGGCCGGGTTTCTGTCAACATGGGGGTTATTCTTCCTTAGTTTCGCTACCCCTTTTTTCGTTCATAAATTCTTTCTGTTTCGGATATTATTTGCTTTCTTGGAGTTGGCCTTCTTGCTTCTGTCTTTACAGCTGAGTTATTTGGGGCTTTTGTTTTTATGATTGTCTTTTTGTTTTGGGTTATTGGGATAAATCTGGATTGTAATTGTTGGTTTTCGCTTTTTCTGATACTTCTTATGAGGGTTATGGACTTAATGAGTTATGGCTGGATTATTGAAGTTTTTTTTTTTTTATTAAACTTTTTTTATTTATTACTTCCCTCCTATCATTTTAATATAAAGGTAAAAAAAATAGAATGCACAATTGCCATTCCATAGATCCGTGAGGTTGATGTTTTGACGTGATGATTGGAGGCGTGTTTGTTTACGCGTCCTAACTCGCCCTACAGCAGCTTCGGTGGTTGTCAACCAACCAATGTTATGACTGGGATGGTTGTTTACAGGTTTGTTGTGATGATGCCTAACTATGCCTCGTGATGGCGACGCCGCTTCTCGTTCGGGTGAATGGGATTCGATTGCGGGGTAGCTGCCGCGGGGGTGCGTTTGATAGGGAGGACGACGATGACGCAGTTGTATTCCAGGGGTGGTTGTCTAGGTGGGACTAGTTTTGGGGGGGGGTTCGGTCATGGGATCTCACTCGAGGTGTTTGGCGGTGGGATTTGGGTGTGCGCTTTTTTGGTGGTGGGAATGGCATTGGGGGTTGGTGGGCTTAATGAGGAGGGCTTTAATTTGGGATTGCGACTGTAAATGTGGACGGATTTATGGTCATGTTTGCCAATGCTTGTGTTTGTGCCAAATCTGAAAACCGAATATCGTTAGACCCGTGGAGGTAGTGCCATTGTTCTAAGCTGCCGATTGGAAAAGCTATAATTACTTAATATCAAGATAATGACACGTAGATTCTAAAACTGATGATGTGCATGAAGGGATATGAAAGGGAATACATGTAGATATAGCATTCGAGATTACATATACATCTGCTCTTGAATATGAGACATGCGGCCTATTTTTCGAGAATTAATCAATGCACGCACTCCATATGAAATTTGGATTACTAGAAGCACAATTACACGTGACAAATTAGATAGAGATGTGAAGGAGTAATCCAGAAAGTTATTCGACAGAATAGCGGTATTTTTTTGATTATACGGGCCTATATGAGGATTTGATATCTCTTTGTAGTTTGTGAAAGTTAGGATACTACATAGTTACATGTACTTATGACTTTTCAGCTAGGCTATGAGATACATCAAATTCAATTGGGTAATTATAACTGGTAAACCTTTTAACTACATAAAATATTAAGATAATGGCCGATAATCTGTTATACGTTAAGTTCTGGCGATCAAGTCTCGTTATACTACTGATGATCATAGCTATATATGGATACATCGATGATCTTATTGAAGTCTGTTCTATCCAGACATCTAAATAGAGAAAGTATCTTATCGTATGGTATAGTCGTACGTGGAAAGGAGGAATAAAACGGTCATTTTATGAGAAGGACAGAGACCCTATATCGTGTGGTCAACATGAGAGTTGTCCAATACTGTCAAAAGGATAAGTACGCAATAGTAGTGCAAATATAAACAAATCTCACACTAGTTTACCTATGATAAATAGTGAGGAATGTGGATATCTCAAGTAGAGTGTTTCGGTGACCATGAGCTTCTTATTTTAGTGACATGATAGCGAGTATACTTATGAGAAGCTAGAAGTGTTAGATACGGTTTTCTTGGGTAATCAATGATCAGGATTTATCATCTAGATATGCGCTTTATGCGCTATTATTTGTACGTCAAAAAACGGAAGTACTGTAATCATATCATGCAGGAATTGCGGTAAATTTACTATTATTATCCTTTGATATTACGAACCCAGTAGTCGCAAAATATATCGTTTGGCGCTGTACATTCTCAGCAGTCTAGTCTGATATTTATGATCAATAGAGCAGTCGAAGAGTTATGGAACATAATTCTGCATGTAGTTAGCGCATATAAGGCTTTTGATTAAAGATCAGAATGAGGAAGTATGATCAAAGCCAGAAGGCGCCAAAATAGGCAAAACCGGGCCACTTACTAGCCTTTTCAGGCTACAGAAATATAGAGGGAAACGGTATTACCCCAATTCGGAGCCTTTTCATCTATATTCAGAATTCAATCTCAAGGTATGTTATTTAATTACTAATATATTGCCTGTGTCTGTAACATAGAATCCACGCATACGTGAAGTTAATCTATGTTAGATTATAACCGCATAGCACATCCTAGCCCCCTCCCCGTGTACATATATCTCAATATCTATCCGTCTAATAGATTGGGGACAATTGAACATCGGACAATTATTTTTTAGAATGTCTCGATATTCTGGTATGACACATGAAACGCTTAACGGAGATCTTATTGAAAATTAAGATTCATTAATATAGGTATAGAAGATTTCCACAGCGATCACTCCTGTTCTTTCTAATACTGGAGGCTCGGCCAAAATTGGTCGATATAAGAAACGTATGTAGAATATATGTATCTGTAAATGAGGTGCTAGTAAGGGACGTGAAGATCGTTGAGCCATGGTTGGTAAATATATTCCTGCTATCCCCTGGATGTATGAGACAGTGGGAAAATCTCTCTCATGCATGAACGTCATGTGACCGTGAATTTGGGTGAGAAAACGTCTGGGTAAGTAGCTTGCTGCCTTTGTCGGTCTTGGGAATACTTAACGGTGCCATAAAGTTCGCAGTTCGCTGCCTTACTTCAGTAAATCATTTCTTCGATAGGCCACGCTAATGCATGAGAGAGATTTTCCCACTGTCTCATACATCCAGGGGATAGACAATTAAAGGCCTATTGGCGTGGTGAGTCTATCTTTCAAGACACTTCTCTTGTCTTTCCTTTTCTTGCTTTCGGTGCGTTAATAGAATTATATCTGGTCATATGGCACGCGCAGAAGAGATAATACTTATCAGGTTAAGTACTCTATGTAGATCAAAAAAAACATAGATGTCATCCAGTTAGCTTTTGTACATAATGGTGCATCTGCTGATCCATGAACAGGGGAGTTCCGTCACTTTGTAGGTGCTTTTTTTCTTCTTTTCTTTTTTTTCTTTTTGCGACGTGTGCTCAATTGACGAGCTAGTTCGCTCAGTATTTTTATAAACGTCCAAGCACGTAGGGGAGCTAGCAATTTCCTAGAATATACTACTGAAAGTACGATTGGGTGTCAGTTTCATATAAGATTTCTGGAAAAGGGCTCACCGTTGGTGGAAGGAAGGTTTTCCAAATCGCGTGGCTGGTCTTGGGACAAACCATTGTCAAGTAATGTTCTTTGACCATGTGCCCAAAAGATAGGTTTATAGAAGACCGTAATTCAGGACTGGATACCGCAGGACGATCGTCGGGGCAGATAGACGTCAGAAGTGACGTTTACAGTGTTCTTGCAAGCGTTGTGTATGAGATTGGATGTTTGGCGCGCTCCAAGACATTCCCCGCTGCTCGTTTCGGCCCCCGCTTGCTCCCGCTGTCCTAGGCGGATATCAGCCATTGGGTTCATACTGTAGTCCCTTCAGCTAGGTGAAGGTGAGGGCGAGCGTGAGGGTGTTATGTAAAGCAACGTTGACAGACGCGTGGCCACAATGTGAAAACTGTGGCTGTGAGGTATGTCCTCATCCAGATTCATACCCAACTCGCTTGTCACTCTAGCTATCTCTCAGTTCAGGTGAAGCAAGGAAATTAGCATGAGCACCAGCTTCATGAACAGCGTCTATCTGTAAAAATGTTACGTACTGACGATCACCAGCAGATTTTAAGAGGGTTGCCTTCTGCGTACATCATTCACCCTGTGAATTTGGATAGGAGCTTGATCTGATACACGCCGAGACAAAAGGGATACTGAAAGAAGATTGTTGTCTCCGAGTCTGTTATGACAAGCGCTCGAGTTTACGTGACCTTGAGTATTTTTGGACAACTCAAGGTAGATCATTCTTCAAACCAAACAGCCAGCCTCTACCATGGCCTGTCGAAAGTGCTTTGTGGAGTGTTAGGTCACCATCACCGTTCAACCTCGACCTTTCATTTCTACCCCGCGTCTCAAATTTGTAGCTGCGTAATTACATAATGCATCCTAATAATGTGAGTAATATACAGTACCTTTAAATTATTGAGCACTAACCAATTACATATCATCCCACTGGCAATCCTTCAAAGTCTCTCGACGAATCACAGTAAAGGATAGCCGCGTCTTAAGATCAGTTAGTCTATCCAACGTTTCTATTGGCTCAAGTCCCTTGTTAAAATCTCTACTGATAAAGATCTTATCATTCCAGGATTGCCTTGCAAGGAGTAAAATCATAACGTATCACTCATGTATCAAGCAAGCATGTGACCTTGCCTATCGCTTGGATCATTATTGGCTACTTTTAGCCTATATGTAAAATGGCTACAAAGAGTATCGGGGATCTGTTTTAGCCAGTACAGAGATTAATTGGGATTGGTTTCAGGGTTTGTTACGCATGGAGCCGTTGGACTGCATAGAACCCTCAAAGTACCGTAGAGTCGACACAGGGGTTGTCAACCAATCAGAGATGGCATTGCTCTCGGAATCACATGTAGGGTGCATTGAGATGGATCTGAGATGAGGTATCGAATGCGGTCCGATTCGGAACATACTGCTATCTACGAACTAGGTAGAAGGCTCCAAATACGCAAAAAAGGAGGGGATATCAGACGTTCAGATATCATATCGACCGTATTAATCAATTAATATGCCCTAGCTTAACTAGCTCGGCCGAAATACCTCTCACCGCCTCTAGTGTACTTTCAGGAAACTCCATCGGATATATAGTAATATGATGCTTTTTTGGAATATCTATCTTACCTGATAAGGCGTCCAGTATGAAATTAACTCCTTTGGTATGTGTCCCGGTACGTTAAATCTTTACTGCTTGCTAGTGCTTTGAGTAGAGGTAGTTATGTGATCATTGCCTAAAAATGCTGACATTCCTAGTAGTGGTGGCGGATCAAGGTTTATAAAAGAGGTAGTGGTCTAGTTCATGAGGGCGGTACTTGTAGAGGTGTGACAGCGGATCTGTGGCGTGGGCTTGTTTAGTGAGATCTCGACCGACGATCTTTTGATTTCGATGCCCCAAGAAACTTCCCCAAAGAGTGTTAAGTTGCAGATGAGGTGTTTAGAACTGACTTAAAATTAACCCAGATAGTAGCCCCAGTTGTTTGAGACCTTTGTTGTATATAATCTGATATTTGGGCCTCGTTGAGGGTGAAGGTACGTCAGTAGGAGTGTACGAGACTGTATTTGTGCTAATGTGCATTCACGAACTATCACTCGTACAATCAGCCAGCACCTGTCAGTGGCCTAAAGGTTACAAATACATGATCCTTTACTTATCCAAGTAAGATAAGGTGCTCTTGTCCTGAAATGTCAATCTTTTCGAATTCTCTCGCAAACTTCTGTATCCTCCATTTTGACTCGACCAGTTGTTACCCTGATTATGTGCCTGATCGTCTAGTAGCAGTGTTTTAAACACTAACGAACGGCGACTTCGCGCATCGTGTAACTCGCCAAAGATATATTTAGTGAGACATGCGTCTGCCTGTGCTTTGGCTATCGCCAATCACCATCGTCTTGGCAAATCAAAGTGCCGATTCCGAGAGGCCGAGAGGCCCAGAGCTTGGACTTTACGATTTTTTTGACTACTCTTTTGCGGTTGTCAAGTACTCTCTATCTTCACGTTTCTCCTGTCAGAACTCAAATACGCCAACCGGAATCAAAATATTCGGAAATTAAATTTAATTAAGCGAATATAGACATTGATCATACCCACGATGGCGGACAAGACACTCCGGAGGAAAAACCCCCGTTTTAGATACCAACGGGTCCATCTTATGTCAGTCTTGCATGGGCGGGCGTAAACCGGCAGGTGAAGGCATCGGGCATGGTCCGGTATTTTTCCAAAAACAGTCCCCTCTATCCATCGCTCCTGTCAAATGCAGGTGGAGGCCCGTGATACCATGACGTTGAGGAAGAGAAGAAGCAGCGATTTCCAGAACATCTCGGCGAATACGAGATCCAGCGAAAAGATCATCAGGAGGAGTTATGAGCGGTTCGCTGATGGCTGGCTTGTGGGCTGTTATCCCTGTCTTATCTGAAACGGCGGAGAAATGTGAATTGAAGAAGCGAGCTCCCGTGCCCCACACAATGGGCTCTTGTGTTAGTTAGTGAGCGTGTTGGGTTGTTTCTGGATGCATGTAACGGGGCTTAAGCAAGCAGGCGGGGAAAGGGTACGTAAAGTCGTAAGTAGAGTAGGGCCTTCTGGTAAAATCTTCCGACGGATTTCTTACTCCTCTTCTTATTCTCGTGTACCACCACCTACTTTATACTGTGTTCCAGCCCTCTTTTCTTTTCAGTTTTTTTTTTTCCCTTTTATTCATTCCTTTCCCATAAATCCGTTCTCTTGTTTCAAGCCCAGCAAGCCTAGCTACTCCTTCCCCTTCATTAGTCTTTCCGCAGAGCGGGCATGCGAACAGCAATATCCTCATAATAACCAATATCCACCAATCGCAACAATGGCCGCCGACGAAGAAATCGCCCTCATAATTGTGTTTGTAAACTTCTGCAGCGCAATCTGGAGTTACTTTTGCATCACCGCGTCGCTGGACCGGCGCAATAGAGCCTACGACGTTATCCACGACTCTGAGTTAGCCTGGCATGCATTCTGGTCCTCTTGTCAGGTATGGGTTCCTGGTCTCTTTTTTACTCACTCCTGATATGAGCCAATAATTCCTAACATACCATAATAAAACATGTAGACCTTTGCAATCCTCGTCTCAATAACCAATGTCGCCCTCGTCATCTACGTCACAATCCGTACTTTTGGATCCTTCATGGACAGGCTCAAGAGCACACAAGGCATCTCTCGCAAGGCCATCATTGGCTTCTGTGGTGTTGCTGCGCTACTTTTGCTACTGCCGGCCAGCTTTATTCCGTATAACCTTACGAGAATCAATACTGATAGGCTCGATGAGAATATTTTCATCCACTGTGAGTTTTTCTTTTTTCTCGTTTATTTTTTCTTCTTTGCTATATTTGTGCCGCATTCTGTGTTCGTTGCAAGGATAATCAGGTTCTAATGGTTGCGAAGGGGATGGTTAGGTACGGTTAGGAGGGAGGTTGTATCCCGGAAACGGGGCCGCCCGTTGAGGTGGGTTTGATAGAAACTAGCTAGAGTGCCTTGCCCAGATGGAGTGGTGGTATGGACGGTCCTAACCCGGCCGGCACTTCCTTGCCAAGACAAAAACACTCTATCTGGGACCCGTACGTCTGAGGGCTCGCATTTTGCGTCACCACTACTGCCTTTTTCGCCTTTTTTTGCTTTTTGTTGTGTGTGATGGCATGTTATTTGCTCCGAGCGGCTTGCCGGCGGCCGGAGGGGCTGCTTTCCGAGTGTTGGCCTTCGGTGTTTTTTGGTGGTGGTGGTGGTGGTGGGGAGGTTGTTTGAATTGAGTGCGTGCGGGTGTTTCATCATGGGATGGGAGGCGTTTTGTGTTTTTGTTTTGGAGTCATTCGTTGGGGTTTTTGTTTTGCTTTGATTTTGTTTCTTCTGTTGGGGTTGGGCGCGCGGACTTTTCTTTTCAAAAAGGTGTTTTCATAGTAGGCAGGGGGCATGTGGTGGGGGATTAATATCGATACATGTATCGCTTTATTGTGTATACAGGCTGTAGCAAGTGTAACGCGCGGTTCAATGAATCAATAAACAGTGGGGATCAATGCAATAATATCGTGAGATGCGATACGATACGATCTGATTAGATTGTTGGTGGTATGGTGGACAGGAGGTGTGTCACGTCACGTCACTCGAGACCGAGGCTCATTGCTCGGGGAGTTCCGGCTGGACATGGCAGGACAGGCCGGGCGAAAAACCGGTCATTTCCAGTTGTCGTGTAATCATTATATATATACTTCATGAGTTGCGCAACAGAAACGTCGGGGCATAATTACTGATCATGGCCAACTGGTAGTTAACTGTAATTGTAATAATTTCATTTCTTGCTCGAGCTCCGCTATGGCGGTAATTTAAGTCGCCAGGTTGGAGGGAGCCTTGGAGGTAATGATATGTTGCTTCTTTGTAGTCTTTGCTCTTCTACATATTTATATACCACGGACCTGGGTGGAGATTCGTCTGTGCTGGATTATCTTGGTGATAAAATGATATATAAACAGCGCACAATTGCCAACCTTCTGGGCGAATAGCGGTAAGTTGTTGCTCGGATGTAATCCGATATTGTGTTGGTATGCGGTGGCACCAACATCTCTTCTTCCTTCCTGCTGTGAAGTCCGTAATTTGACCATATAGAGGATTTTCATATTTTCCTGTTTATGTCGATGAATTCCTCGTCGTTTATACTGTGATATTCATTACAACTGGTATTTCTATCCACTAAGGCTCTCTTTAGTTTTGCGTAATGCCACGAGACTACCGGGTTATGACTCGAGCTGAGCTTGCTCGACGCTGGGTATTCCAGGCTTTCCCCTCCGACTATTCATTTTATATC
Source organism: Morchella eximia (assembly GCA_024713935.1). NCBI lineage: Eukaryota > Fungi > Ascomycota > Pezizomycetes > Pezizales > Morchellaceae > Morchella > Morchella eximia. The sequence continues at coordinate 1,348,710 of JAMGZG010000015.1, forward strand.
CTACGATATAGCGAGTACTTCTCTAACGAGATGACGTGTAACCAATCAATATTCGGGACTAGCTAAATATATGTTTATTATGTAGTTATTACAGTGCAAGGTAGTCTTGGTAACGGTGTCCACAGTCTGGCATAACTAGACGCGTCATTTGTATTTGTATAAGTAGGCTTTCATCCTCCTTCTTAATAGAATTATCTATCCTATTACTTATTGAGTCTCTCCATACATATGATACGCACACCACCTCTAGTGCTCTCCATGAGACGAGGTAAAATTGAGCCTTGGTCTCGCCTCGAACGGTGTCGTTGAGAATACTAAGGCCCGCCTCTAGAAAGCAAGATTGATCTAGCTATTTAAAGTTTGACTTTACTGCGACCTTTTCTTAAGCCCAGGATTATGTTTCCTATGGTGCATTTGCGACCTGTCAAGCGTAGTATCAAGAGCTCGAGACGCGCGCTTTCACCAGCTACTCGCAACTGCAACCGCAACTACATATAACTGAAAGTATGTAGGTACAAGTGCAACTGTTGGTAAGTGACAACACATCTTTCTTTTGTTCTAGGACTAGGTGGTCCGGGATATATATCTGCGCAATGCATATGCTTGATAACTCCGGCCCACTTATCGGGTAGATAAGCGCGCTCCATCCAACGGCACCGATGGCATAAATATCCGCCTACGCTCACTCACTTCTTGATTGGATACCGTAGTTAGAACCTGTTAGTAGTCATTACTCCTATGGAATGTCTCAGCTAAATGTCAATCAATGCAGCTAGCTACAGTACCGGGTAAATGCATAAATAAAGAGCCTCCACAGAACCATCCCCAAAGCTTCCTGGATCTAAGTTATGTCTCAAAACTACAAGCCCGCCTTGCTACAGTTGTCCTATAGAATTGGCGCCAATCCCGACCTGTGGTCGAGCCCACCTGGCCTCCGCAAAAAAAGTGCAGATATGTATAGTATCGGTGATATTGTCGGGTCACAAAAATAACTACGCACCAACGACAACTAACAACCATCAAAGTAGGTAGCTTTCGACAACCACATTAGGTATGAAAAAGATGATTCTATATCCATGAACCTAGAGAGTTGGGGAACAATAGGTAGTGCTCTTGTCTATGGCTGGAATGAAACAGATTGAGAATTGTGTCTGGTTGCTATGCGGGGTGCGTAGTTATTTTTGTAAGCTGGCAATATAATTTGCAAGTGCAAAAACACAAGTGACAGCGCACTAGTCCTAAAAATATCAGCATATATATCTCCATGCTGGTTCTCCATTGCTCGATACAAGCTGTTTTCCGTCTCAGCAAGGCTGACCAGACAGAGCCTTGTTGAATGAACCGAGGCTTCGTGTATCCGGTCGCCAGCCAGCCAGTTGGGTTAGAGCTTCGAAAGAATCAAGTAGGACAAAACACCCCGCCCCGGAACATCCTCCGACACCATCACCATTATTACACAACCAACTACCACGCCAACTTGCATAAAAGCCGCCATTTCTCCCTTAGCTCTCCGTCCCCCGAGGCCCCACAGCAAACCCACCACCACAACAAGCAGCGCAACAAATGCCGCTCCTCGGCCTCCCCAGCGAGCTCCTCTACCAAATCACCTCCTACCTCCCGCTCTCCTCACACACCGCCCTCCAACGCACAAACCATGCTCTCCACGACCACCTCTCTGGCTTGACGCTCGACCGCTTCATCACCGGCACGCACCGCTACCCGCGCGGCCTCTCCGCACCCCACTACGGCGCGGGAACAAACAACATTCCCCTGCTCACCACGGCCCTCAAGAAGGGCCTCCTCATCGTCCCGGACCCCGCAAACGTCGAGACGCCGCTGCACCTCGCCGCGTTCCAGGGCCATGTCGACGCCGTGCGCGTCCTGCTGGACTATGGTGTTGAGGTTGACCTGCAGGACACCAAGCGCGGACGCACACCGCTGCATCTGGCGGTGCTGAGGGCGCGGCTGCCGGTTATTAGGCTGCTTCTGGAGCGCGGGGCGAGCGTGGACGTGGTGGACAGCGCGGGGAGGGGCGCGATGGGGGTTTTGGCTGACGATTGATGTGGCGTTTTGGAGGGTGTCGTGCGCGGGGGCGGCGGAGGTGTTTGTGGTGCTGCTGGAAGCGGGGGCGGGAGTTGGTAGTGCTAGGGGCGGCGGTGGTGTTGGGACAGCGGATCTGGAGGTTGTGGTGAGGCAGCGTGTGGTGAGGATGAAGAGGGATGTGTTGCGGTTGTTGAAGGAGAGGAGGGGACAGCGGGGTGTGGACGCCATAGTGGAGATGCTACAGAAGAGGTTTATTGTAACGGCGAGTGAGTTTGAGTCGTATGACGCGCTGTGAGAGGTAGTCTTTTTGCGCGGGTGCCGACAGCAGCGGTGGATTGGGCTGAGTTTGGTAGGAGGCTGCCGCTGCCTGGGCTGAAGAAGAAGGACTTTTATGTTGCGCCGCCGCTGCCAAAGGGTAAGGAGAAGAAGGGAGAGGCCTGGAGTCTGAAGATTAGCTCCACCAGCAAGGGGATCATGGCCCGCAAAGAGAAGCTCGGGCTAGGCCCCAGCCCCCGAAAATTCAAGGTTGCAATCCGTGTTGGTGGGAAGGGTGTAAGGCATTGATCCCAAACCTCATAGTCCAATAACAAAAAGAATCAAAATAAAAGAGGAATGGAGTTTGTTGTGACTGGCGTATGGGATTCCTTTCTGCGGGTTGTAATTTGCGTAAGAGGTAATTGATTAATTAGACGGGGTTGCTCTGTCACTGTTTCAATCACAGACCATCACTCGCGCAAACAACCCTAACCCACACCACCACTCTTGATCAGCACTCGAATTACAATAATCATTGGCGTCTGGTTACAATCTATACACACATACAAAAGAAAAACAACCCCCCCCCCCCCCCCAAACCCAGCCCTTAGATCTTGCACGCTCTCGCCTGCCCCACAACCCACTCCCGCACGGCCTCCACCAGCGCCTCCACATCCCCCGCCGTGTTGCCGGCATGCACACAGATGCGCACCCTCTCCGTCCCCTTGGGCACCGTCGGAAAGACGATGGGCCTTGCCACGAGGCTGCGCGCGTGCAGGTGGGCGGCGAGGCTGCGCGGGCGCGGCGTGAAGAGGGCGAGGATGGGCGTGGGGCGGGCGGGCGGCAGGGTGAGGAGGGTCTGTGTCTGTGGCAGGGCGGCGGCGAGGCGGCGGTGCAGGTGCAGGGTGAGCGTGTGCAGGTGTGATTGGAGGGCGGCGGCGTGTGGGGTGCGCAGGAGGGTGTAGGCGGCGGTGATGGCGGCGAGGGAGGGGAAGGAGAGGGAGGTGGTGTAGATTAGGGGCCGGGCGTAGTTGATGAGGTATTGGCGTGTGGTGGGGTCGGTGAGGATTATGGCTGGCAAGGGTGTCAGCGGGGGATATGTCTCTATCGGGGGATATGTCTCTATCGGGGGATATGTCTCTATCGGGGGGATATCTCTCTATCGGGGGGATATTCTCTATCGGGGGGATATTTCTCTATCGGGGGGATATTCTCTATCGGGGGGATATTTCTCTATCGGGGGATATTTCTCCATCGGGGGGATATTTCTCTATCGGGGGGATATGTCTCTATCGGGGGGATATCTCTCCATCGGGGGATATTTCTCCATCGGGGGGATATTTCTCCATCGGGAGCACTCACCACCATTACAGGCAAGCGCCTTCCCAAACGTATGCAACCTCGCAAACACCCGCTCCTCCAGCCCCAACAGCGACACCAGCCCCCTCCCGCCCGCCCCCACCGCCCCCGTCGCATGCGCCTCATCAACCGCAAACAGCGCCCCCCGCTCCAGCACCTCGTCGGCAATCTGCACCAGCTCTGCCAGCGGCGCCAGGTCCCCGTCCATCGAATACAGGCTCTCCACCGCCACAAACACATTTGCCCCCGCCAGCGCCCCGTCCGCGGCGACGGCAGACAGCACGGCCCGGAAGGAGGCCGGGCAGTTGTGCGCAAACGGCACCGCCGCCTTTGCCCTCGAGGCGCGCAGGCCCTCGTGCACGCTGGCGTGGATGAGCCCGTCGTACACCACCACGTCGCCGGGCTGCGGCACGCACGCGAAGAAGCCGGCGTTTGCGTCAAAGCCCGAGTTGAAGAGGAGGCCGGCGGGGGCGCGGTGGTAGGCGGCAATCTGCGTCTCGAGTGTCTCGGCGTAGGCAGAGTTTCCGTCGAGGAGGCGGGAGCCGCCAGAGCCGAGGGGGTGCGTGGGGTGGGCGGCGAGCTCGGTCAGGAAGGTTTGGCGTAGGAGCGGGGAGGTGGAGAGGGAGAGAAAGTCGTTTGAGGAGAAGTCGGTTGCGGCGGCGGGGGGGAGGGAGAGCGTGCGTAGGCGGGAGTGGGAGGCGCGGGTGGTGAGGGTGCGGGCGAGGGCGGCGGTGAGGGCGGGTTTGGGGTCTTTGGGCATTGTGGTGGGGGGAATTGGGTTGGGTTGGGTGGGAATTGGGTGGGAATTGGGGATTGGAATTGGGATTGGAATTGGGTGCACTATGGCTTGGGATTGCATAAATTGAAGGCTTCTTGATGGAGAGTTTTGTGCGAAAAACGGATATATCATTTTGTTTCCCCTCAACATGGTGGTGTTTCTTTTTCCCCCACCCCTGTAATTCACTCATCCATCCCGTCAAAAACACAATTAAACGATGCCCCGCCCCAAGACAAAACCTCCAAATGTAGAGTAGAACACTGAGCCAAAGTCTCCAATGGACGAACCAACAACAACAACAACAATGCCCGCCGCAAACATCCTCGGCTCACACCTCTCCCGCTCCCTGCGCGCCTTCCAAATCTACGGCGCAAACACCAACGTCGGCAAAACAATCTTCTCCACCATCCTCGCAAAGGCCAGCCGGCGGCACTTTCCCGCCGAAACCGTCTTTTACCTCAAACCCGTCTCCACCGGCAGCCCCGAGGACGCAGACGACGGCCATGTGGCGCGCTTCACGGCCACGGAGGGCGCGGCGGGGGCCGGGGTCCGCGCAGAGTGTCTGTTGCAGTACAAGGACCCCGTCAGCCCGCATCTGGTCGCTGTCGAGGTAAGGTTTTTGTGCTCTTCACGTTGCATCGATCATTGATCGCTAATTGCGTCTGTCTTAGCCGCCCACGGACGAATCACTCCTCTCGACGATCCGCCGGCGCATGTCAACCTACTGCGGCACAGCGCCATCAACGCTCCTCCTGGAAACCGCCGGCGGCGTGCACTCGCCCACGCTGTCGGGCACCTCGCAGGCAGACCTGTACCGCCCGCTGCGGCTGCCGGTCCTGCTGGTGGCGGACCCGCGTCTCGGCGGCATCTCGGCCTCCATCTCGGCGTTCGAGTCGCTGCATATGCGCGGTTATGATGTTGAGGGCGTGCTGCTGTTTGCGGATGGCTATTACCGCAATGATGGCTATCTGCGCGAGTATTTTGCAAAGAGGGGGATTAGGACTGTTGTTCTCCCGGCGCCGCCAGAGAGGGTGGTGGAGGAGGATGTTGCGAGCGACCGCGAGGCGATGAGGGAGTACTATGAGACGCAGTGCGCGGACGGGGCCGTGCGCGACTTGCTGCTCGAGCTCAAGAGCGGTCATGCCCGCCGCATCGACAAGCTAGAGGCGATGGCGGACGAGGCCGTCAGCACAATCTGGTACCCGTTCACGCAGCACCAGGGCCTCACCGCAGACGCAATCTCCGCCATCGATTCAGCCCACGGCGACTTTTTCCAGACCTGCGCCCGGGCAGCGAGCGAGAAGAAGAAGAAAGGGGGCGCAGTGCTGAACCCGACATTCGACGGGTCCGGCTCATGGTGGACGCAGGGCCTCGGCCACGCGAACCCGGAGCTGACGCTGGCCGCGGCATATGCAGCGGGCCGCTACGGGCACGTCATGTTTGCCAATGCGATCCACGAGCCTGCGCTTGAGCTTGCGAAAACGCTGCTGGGGTCGCTGTCAAAGGGCCGGCTGGCGAGGGTGTTTTATTCAGACAACGGCAGCACGGGGTGTGAGGTTGCGGTCAAGATGGGGCTGCGCGCCTCGCGCGCCCGCTATGGGTGGGACCACAACCAGCGGGAGGCGGGGGTGATTGGGCTCAAGGGCAGCTACCATGGTGACACTATCGGCGTCATGGACTGCGCGGAGCCGGGGGTCTACAACAGTGAGGTGGAATGGTACCGTGGCAGAGGGCACTGGTTTGATTTCCCCAAGGTGGGCATGAAGAGGGGACGCTGGCTCATTGAGGTGCCTGAGGAAATGCGCAACGACCTGGGACAGGGCGTGGCAATGGAGAGCCTGAGCGACATCTTTGACCTGCAGTCTAGAGCCAACTCGGAGCTGGGCAAGAGCTACCAGCGATACATCCTCAACACGCTGGACCGCCTCACACAGGCCGAAGGCCGCCGCTTCGGCGCACTCATCATCGAGCCCCTCGTCCTCGGCGCCGGCGGCATGCTCTTCTCCGACCCGCTCTTTCAACACACACTCGTGCGCACCGTCCGGTCCAACCCCACCCTCTTCTCCCCCTCCGCCTCGGCGGCAGCAGACGACACCACCTCGTGGTCCGGCCTGCCAGTCATCTTTGACGAGGTCTTTACAGGCATGTACCGCCTGGGCCGCCTCAGCGCGGCGTCGTTCCTGCAGACCGAGGCCGACATCAGCGTGCACGCCAAGCTGCTGACGGGCGGGCTGCTGCCGCTGTGCGCGACGCTGGCGAGCGAGAGCGTGTTTGGCGCCTTTTTGGGCGCGGACAAGAAGGATGCGCTGCTGCATGGGCATAGTTATACGGCGCATGCGGTGGGGTGCAGTGTTGCGAGGGAGAGTGTGAGGGCGTTGGTGCGTATGGATGAGCGTGGGGACTGGGAGGCGGCGAAGCGGGACTGGAGAAGGGGGCGGCGGGAGGAGGAGAGGGGGGAGGAGGAGGTGGAGGTGTGGAGTGTGTGGACGAGGGCGTTTGTGGAGAGGGTGTCGTTTGTGGGGGGTGTGGAGAGTGTGTGGGCGCTTGGGAGTGTGCTGGCTGTGAATCTGAGGGCGGGCGATAAAGCGGGTTCGTTTGCCCCCCAGCGGTTGGTTGTGGGCTGTGCTGATGATGCTTTGTGACTAGGATACTCGTCGAATGCGGCGCAGGGGTTCCTGCAGAGGATGGGTTCTATGGCTGGGAGGGAGTGGAACGTCCATGCAAGGGCGCTGGGTAACGTGGTTTACATCATGGCGAGCCAGACGACGGGGGCAAAGACTGTCGAGGAGATGCAGGAGGAGATCTTGAAAGCTTTGGGAGCTTAGAGCTTTGGGGGCTTGATGGAGCTGTATGCAGCTCTCTCCGAGGTGATAGTACATTGGAGAACTGTGGAATTTGTTTATAATCTGCATGGCCTAGCAGTCCACAGGACCTGTATGTTTTACGGTAGCCAACAGGGTAGTATGTAGACCATAAGAGTGAAAATAAAACCAAATAGCACCGTAAACTGTTGTCACGCTGTGGATTTTTATATACGTCCGAGTGATAATCAGTGAAGGTGGGTATTTTTTTTTTTTTAATTCATTACATAGTAATTGCATGCGACCTTACAGTTATGGCAACATAAAGGCGGGTATGGTGTGGCTCGATGACCAAAAACGAGGGATGCATTCAAATATGCCAGGACATTCGTAGACAAGGGAACGCAGCTATGGAACCAGCTATCTTGGAGTGTTACAAAAAAGATAAAGTCTGACAAAAAAAAAAAAAAAGGCCGTGGATACATACTTGGGCTTGGCAGTGTGCCAAGATTGTGAAAAGCTATCTTTACCATACCCTCTAGCACATTGTTCTTTCAGGCACTGTGGCATAGTGGCAGTTGTGTGTGCTGGTGCATGCCCTCGTAAGGAAACATGACGACAGCGAGGCTCAGGTAATTCCTTTTGTCGCACCCATTCCCCCCTCCCCAACTTGAGCTTTTGAAGAGACCTTCTTTTGAAGTTTTGTGTTTGCGAGTATCCCTTCCTTCGTACATGCCCGGTTTTTCCAGAACGCCGGGTGGGAATTGTCTTTTGTGATTGACGACAGGAGCGAGTTACTACCTTTGTCTAGCTATTGATCTAAATCATCCCCGTCGTCAGCCTGGCTTCTGCTTGCTACTAAAATAGATTTTGTCCCTATAGGAAAAACCGGCCTCCCCCCGCACACCAGTTTCATCGTCCTCCCCACCCACCATACAGTACAAACTCCTCTCACGCATTCCGCCGTTGTATGTACTGTTTTTTTCTTTTACCACGCCTCCCTTTTTTACAAGCCAGCTGCAGCTTACTTACTGCTATACATACATGTACATACATAGGAGGCCCTAACCAGAGCTAGATGCGAGCAACTGCATGCCTCATCTCAAACACAGTGGTATATCCGTAAGTATCACCCCTCCCCCCCGCGTCTCAACCCCTGCTCGGAAAACGAGATCTGCAGCCTCAAATCTTACGGTAAGCATGACTGTGTCCAGAAAATACATCTCCCGGTACGGGTGAGTAAGCCTCTACACACCCACACCCACCAGCACCACCATGGAGCATACCAGCAGTAGAAGCGATATTCACACATGCATCGCCAATGCGACCTCCTCGCCAAATTACAGAACGGAGCCGTAGACGCCGAGTGATAGTCCATGACCCATAGCTAGTGGCCATTGGGGTGGGGTGGGGGGGGTAGTGGCTGCGAGTGATGCTTTGTGATCCAGATTGGGCCACCGTGGAAATTAAATCGGGAATGACCGTTGGGGTAGGTTAGCAAGATACCAACGTGTTTAAACACGTTTTCAGCGACTACATGATCTGACTGGGTGAAGTATATGTATGTATATATATTGTTAGTTTCAAGACCTACAAGCCAAGTGTATGTGTGATGACACTTGTAGTGTCAAGTATATAGTCCACTCTGCTCCGCGGCTGAGACTCTTCAGTAAAGTAGATGATCATTTCGGTGCAATGCTGTTGAAGAGGCACATAGCCAAGTACGTACAGCGCCATATCAAAAGGCATGGACCGGTCCAGGACTTTTGATATGGCGCTGTACACACATGCAGCTTCATGATGATTATTTCCATAACACAACATAAAAGGAGACAAAAACAAGCAAGAAGAAAAACGGAGCCAGTAAGTCAGTCAGTCATCAGTCATCCACTCCAACCCCCCCATTCACCCCCATTCACCCCTCCCTCCCTCCCACCCCCAAGCATCCACCCACAACTACATGCCATTCCCCTGCAACAATCCCCTCGCCACAGCCACCACCTCGTTATCGCCCAGGTCCATCTCCGGCTCCTCAATCTTCCTCTCCAGCACCCTCTCCAGCATGCCCCTCAGCTGCGCCACCAGCGTCCCAATTCGCCCCCACCCGCGCAGCCGCAGCCACCCGTCGACCGTGATACCACGCCCCATCGTATCGACCGCCAGGTCGCCGCCAAACAGCAGGAGCGAGTACGCGTTGATTGCTATTTCCCACACTGTCAGCCCAGACACTCGAAAAAGAAAACAGAACAAGACTCACGAGTACACTCCCTAAGAAACACCTTCCCCTCCGTGCCACCGCCCGTGCCCATCCTCGTACAGAAGCCGAGAAACTGATCCCTCTCCCACGCCGTGACCGCAAACATCGTGCTGCCCGGGTGCACAAACACCCTCCCCGCATCCTCCGTATAAAACCTAATCATCCTCCCCTCCGGGTCCAGCGCCACCGCGCCCACCGCCCGACTCGCAAACCGCGTCTCGGGCACCACCACGCGCGCCACACACGGCACAAACGCGCCCGCCACCAGCCCCCTCAGCAGCGCCGTGTTCGCCCCATGCCGATTAAACGCCGTGCCCATCCCGCCGCCCCCCGCCGCCGCGCCCATGCTGGGCTGATACCCCAGCGGCAGAAACCCAATCTCCTTGAGCGCATCCAGATACTGCCGCCCGTTCGAGGCAATGTCCAGCATCGCATGGTGGCTCAGATAGTTCTCGTCGCACCACCGCCGCAGCTCCCGGATGCCCAGGCTGCACCGTAGCTCCGCCCACCGCTCATACGCGCGCAGATCCGCCACCAGGTCGCCCGCCACGGGGACGCCCGAAAACCCCGCGCGCGCCGCCTTCATCGCCTCCCGCTGCTCCGCCGGCGCCGCGAACGGTGATCTTGTCGTCACGATACTCGCGATGGCCACGGTGGCGTCAAGGCAGCCGAATGTGGCGCCGTACACCATGAGCTTGCTGCAGCGCAGGTCCGCCGGGATCATGGCCATGTGCTTCCCCAGCGCCGTGAGTGCGCCGTCGGGCCGCAGGGCGCCCATGCGCTCCAGGAGCCGCAGTGCGCCGTCCACAGCAAGGGTGGCGGGCGGGGTGAGCGCCGAGCCCAGGAAGGACTGCACGTCGGCCACGCCCATGTGCTTCACGCCCAGACACGTCTGCTCCAGCGGGACGCGGAGCAGCTCCGGCATTGGGCGGTCGGGCATCTTTGCCTCTGCGTTGCGGGTGTACAGCTTGTAGCATGCGCCCGCCGTGACACGGCCAGCGCGGCCGCGGCGCTGCTTGCACGCTGCCTTGGAGGCCCAGGTCTCGAGCAGCTTGACGAGGTTGTTTGCGGGGTCGTAGGAGGTCTCTTTGACGCGGCCCGTGTCGATGACGGCCACGACGTCCTCGATGGTGATTGAGGTCTCTGCGACGTTGGTGGCGGCGATGACTTTTCGCTTTGGCGGCGGCGAAGGGTGGAAGACGCGGCGCTGCTCGGCGGGGAGGAGCGAGGCGTGCAGCGGGAGGGCGTGGAAGCGGTACGGGCCGTCGGGGAGGTATTTGATGGCGTCGATGCAGCGCTGGATCTCCATTGTTCCTGTATGATTGCAGCAGCAGCAGCGATCATTGGTTAGCCGAGTGATATCCCATGACCACACACAGCACAGGGGAGGGGGAGAGGAGGGGAAATGACCAACCAGGCAAGAAAATGAGAATCGCGCCCTCCTCGGCGCCGAGCTTCTCGTCAATGTGCGCGACAGTCGCAGCAATCAGGTTATAATTGATGCGGTCTCCCAGCCCGCGGATGATATTCCCCACCGCCGGGTCCACGCCGCGGAGGTCCTCCGCGCTGACCGCGCTCTTTGCCCCACCTCCCCCACCTCCCCTCCACCCCCCCTCCTCCCCCCCTCCTCCTCCTCCTCCTCCTCCACCACCGCCCTGACCAGACGAGAGCATACGCCCCCCCGCATCAAAGCGCGTCTTGACAATAACCTGGTCGAGATAAAAGTCCTGCACCGGGAACGTCCTCCCCCGAATCTCGACCCTCCGCACCTTCTCCGCACCCCCAAAATAGTCTGCAAACACATCCGCATCCAGCGTGGCACTCATGAGCACGACGCGCAGGTCCTGCCGCACAGCCAACATGCGCCTTAGCAGGATGAGCAGAAAGTCCGTGTCGAGCGAGCGCTCGTGCACCTCGTCGACAACCACATGCGACACGTCCTCGAGCTTGTCGCCCATCTGCAGTCTTCGCAGCAGCACGCCCGTCGTCACAAACGTAATCTTTGTCACGCCCTGCCGCTGCCGCGACTCGCCGCGGATGGCATAGCCCACCTCGTCGCCCACGGCGCCGCAGCGCTCCTCCGCCACCCGGTCGGCGAGGCCCAAGGCGGAGATTCGCCGTGGCTGCGTGCAGATGATGTTTGCGGCGCGCCCCAGCCGGCGCAGGATCATGTCGTCGAGGATGAATTGCACGGACTGTGTACTCTTGCCACTGCCCGTCTCGCCAGAGATGATGGTGACCTGCGCGCTGTCGACCGCGGCGATAATGTCCTCCTGCAGGTTCCACGCTGGCAGGCGCTTCCGTGCCTCGATGCGCTTCTGCTGCATGGAGGTCTCCCAGCGCGCCGCGCGCGCCTCAAATAGCCGGATGGACTCGGGGTGGTTGGGCGTCCAGTCGATGGGCGGGCGTGGGCGGCGATTCTTCGGGCGCCCTCCCCCTCCTCCTCCTCCTCCTCCTCCTCCACCAATACGGAGCGTTGTCTCTGGTGCCGTCTCGCCGGCCGACACCGCGCCAGCCACGTCCCGTAGGCGGCCGGGGTTCTCGAGGATGCGCGGGAACTCGGCCTCGAGCCAGTCGACGAGCGAGAAGACCATCATCTCGCCGCGCAGGGACTCTGCGAACGTGGCTGTCTGGCGGATGATGCTGAGCTTGACGTACGCGGGGAGGCCTGCTGTCGCCGAGTCCGTCTTGTCCTCGAGGAGTGAGATGACGGGGATGGTGTATGGGTACTCGCCGTTGAGCCCGCGCGCGGTGGGCCTCCGCAGATCCAGCGAGATGGCCGACGCGCTGTAGTCGCGCAGATCGAGGCGCACACGGAACCGTGTGTCGGAGACGCGGGTGTAGCGCTCGCCCCAGATGGCCTCCAGCGACGTCTGCTCCTCGTGCCACATATCCACCACCGGGTCGTCGAACGAGATGAGATCCTCCTCCTCCTCCTGCTGCCGCTGCAGCGGCGGACCGCCGCCCATGCCCGCGCCCTCACCGCCCTCACCGCCCTCACCACCCTCACTATTATCGCCATGCAGCAGTATGTCCATGAGGACCTCCGCCGCGCGCGCCTCATCGCCACCAACCCGCAGCAGCACATCCCGACACAGATCCATGCTGTACCCATTCGCGCACAGCCGCTTCGCCGGATACTCCAGCCCCGTCTGCAGCGTCACGCCCGTCGCATAGTTTCCGGGCAGAAAGCGCTCCGGCAGGTCATCCTCCGGCACATGCACCAGCAGCCACTCGAGCGCCTCCTCGCGGTCCTTGGCAGCAGCACACGCCTCCTCCGCATGCACCCTGCGGAACCCCAGCCCCGCCAGCTCGTCCACCGCGGCCTCGCGCGCAGCGGGGGGCATCACGACCCCCGACGGGTTCCACACGTGGTGCCGGCGCACGAGCGATTCCACGGCGCGCCGGTTGACGGCCGACATGTCGACGGTGGGGACGTTGTCCCATCCGCGTGAGGGTGGCTTTGGCTCTGTTTTCTGTGCCCCCGCAGCAGCGCCGCCGCCAGAGGCAGCAGCGACACGCGCAGCCTTTGCGAGCGCGGCGTCGTGCTCGCGCTTGGTGAGGAAGGGGTCGGCCTCGTACATCCAGGCATGCTTCTTCTCGAGCCACGCCTTTTTGACCTCGTCAAAGGTGGCCCAGTAGGTGCGGTGGGACGGCGGCAGCATGAGGTGGATGTTGCGCATGCTGGAGACGCGGTGCAGGGCGTAGGTGGCCGTGTAGTGGCGGGCCTCGAGCTGCGTTGGCTTGTGCGGCGGGGGGTCGAGCGGGAGGCCGTTGGGCAGCTCGGCGGGCGGGCGGAAGTGCAGTGTTTCGATGGCGAGGGTCTTGGGGTTTTTGCACCGGATGTAAACGGTGGAGATGAAGCCGAGGTTGCCTTCTTTTCTCTATGCGGGGGCTTTTGGTCAGAGATGGATCTTCTGGAAAAGTAGAGAGAGAGGGAGAGAGAGTCGAACAATGACATATTCAGGATTCTGCCACCCGTTCTTGACACACAGCTCGTAGAACAGCGTCTGTGGGAGCTTCCCCGTCCACGACTTGCCGCCAATGATCTCCTGCGGGGTGAGCGGCTTCTTGTCTTCTGCCTGTGCTGCTGCTACTGCTGCTGCTGCTGCTTCCTCGGAGGGCGGGGTGTTGGGCGCGCTGGGCTTCTTCTTGCCCTGGTTTGCACCGGGCTTGAGACGGGGCATTGTTCAGGTGGGGAGGTGGGGACAATGGGCGTGTGAGGGCGAGTGATTGCGTTTAATTCTCTGGATCTTTAGTTCTAGTTCTGTGAGTGGGAATAGGATGTGAGTGGGAATAGAATGTGAATGGGAATAGAAGTCTCTGTCTGTGTCTGACCGGTGTCAATGAGAGTGTGTGCCTGAATTCTCACTTGTGCGCGGCGGTGTCAGAGTTACTGCGCTGCGGGTAACTGCAATCCCTGCCACTGCCAAGCCCTGCGGCTCGAGACGAAATTCTTCTTCAAGCAACACCAACACCAACACCAACATCAACACCACGGAATATCACAACCCCCATATATATATATATATACACAATGCCAAACAAGAAGCGCCGCAACAAGAACGCCCCCGCCCTCGAGTAATTCCCCCCACTCCCCTCCCCTCCCCCAATTCCCCAATTCCCCATCTATCCACAAACACCCTACTAACCCCCCCAGCTTCGAGCTCCCCCCCACCACCCTCGCCTCCACCACCAACCTCTCCACCACAAAGTCCCGCCTCCGCGCCAAGCGCAACCGCCGCGCCAAAAGCACCTTCGAGTCCCAAGACGACACGCCCAAAGCCTTCACACGCCTCCTCGCCTTCGCCGCCGGCACCCGCCGCCTCCCCAAGGGCCCTGACAACGGCCGCCCCCCGCCCACCACCTCCAAGAAACGCAAGACAAAGACCGCAGACCACCCAGACCCCAAAGAGATCAAAGAGCAGAAACAGAAAGACGCCGCAGAGCAGCTCACGATCCAGCCCGGCGAGTCGCTACGCGAGTTTAACCGCCGTGTTGACGCCTCGCTGCCCGTGGACTTGAAGGTTGCGCGGGAGCCACGGAAGCCGAAGGCCAAGAAGGACGATGCCGCCAAGGCCGCTCCCACGCCCGAGCTTGACGAGGGGGAGGGCGACTACAGCGACGGCGAGGGCGGTGGCGGGAGGAGGAAGCGGCGGAGGGCGGCGTCGCCGGACCCGTGGGCTGTGCTGGCAAGTAAGCGGGAGGCGCCAAAGTTTGGGGATGTTGCGCCGGCGCCGCCGAGTCTGGCAAGGCCCAGGGAGGTGCTGCATAGTAGGGGGATTGTGGATGTGGACGGGGTGCCGAAGAGTGCGGGGAGCAGGGCGCGCAGAGAGGGGCTCGCCGTGGAGAGGAAGGGCGTGGTGGAGGCGTATCGGAAGCTTATGCAGGGGCGGAGGGGGGAGGACGTGTAGCAGGTGGGCGCAAGGAGCGGGGGGTGTATATATAGATTTTTTTGCTATTGTACTGTTTTCTGTGCTGTGGTGCTGGTGTCTTTTTGTCAGTTCTTCCTTGGTCTTTTCATTCTTGTAGATAAACCTCTAATCACGACGCCTATTTGCTCCGTAATAGTCGCCAGTAATATGCAATACCACCTCCGAGGGGATCGTGATAAGCAATCAGCCCCAACCAGCAACTAACCCAACCGCCCTCAGAAAGCTTTCCCAAGGATCATTTCCAGTGCGAGTGACCGCTTGTGATTGATAGCCCTAACCCTAGATGAACAGTTGATTGGTTGATAACTCAGATTGTATGCAGCCCGGAGGCTATGACACTACCGCAGTAATTCATCTCAGCGGACACTCACATTGATATTTGTTCTGGTCATTTGTCTTGCAAACGCCGTCCTAATCTTGCTTCATACGCGCTGTAAAAGGCAACTTTGATGTCTGTGTAACCGTCCGCTGAGACGAATTACTGCGGTATCTGACATACCAAAGCCCTAGATGAAGAGATCTCATCAAAACTATCGCTACCGGCGTTTTCAGGGCCTGTTGGTGATCGAGACCTCGCTATCGGAGGTCTACAAAGCTGGTTTTTAAGAAGGATTGCTTGAATCGAGTCGAATGAAAGAAGATGAGAGTGATGATATATACATGTAGTTGAGTCAGGTCGGTGCTTAACTTTATATATAGGGGTCTCGGAAATAACACATATGCTTGACTGGTTACAACCACGTTAGTTTAGTACATGTAGCTTTGGTAATGTGTCTTGATTTCTATGGCTTGCATGGAAGCCTACGTACATCGGGATACATGTGGTCTGTAGCTGCACGGCAGATTCTTGGTAGACTACATGTAATTGTGTACGTATATATATTAACTTTTTTACTTGGAATCATAAATTATCACCAGCACTGATAATCAACTGTCGACTATGTATGCTCAATGCTTTAGCCCGAAGTCCCACTCTGAGCCTGCTTCCCCGCCTCATCCTCCGCCGCAAGCCCTCTATTAGACGGTCCCATAACACACTTTCCAGTAAGCCCATCAAACCTGGACCCGTGAACTAAGAAAACAAGTCAGCCAAAACACTTTTTTACTTCCGAATTATTGAGGCTGATAAACAACATACCTGGACAGTCCCAACTCTTCTCCGTCGCATTCCACGCAACCACACCTTTCAAATGGGGACATATCGCAGAAAACTTGGTGACATTACCCTCGCCATCCTTGTACACTGCAATCGGCTTCCCAAGCTTCGACAATCCGCCATGCATGACCGCACCCGAGCATGGGGGGATTTCCTCAATATCTGATACGTCCGTTGTAATGTACCTCTTGTACTGCAAGTTCTGGTTCAGGTTCTCGCTGATGACATCGGGCATAGTTCTCGGCTTCGGCTTTCTCGAGGGGCTGTATAGCCCCGCCCAAGGGTTCTCAACACCCTCTATCAGATCACTCAAAAGCTTTCCAGCAATAACACCATGCGTGAGGCCGTTTCCGGAATCGCCAGTGTTGATGTAAACGTTCTTGTCAGAACCCGTGTTGTGCCCGATGTACGCCATGTAGTCGTTCGGCTCCACAATCTGGCCAGACCACTTGAACTCCACGTCCTCCGCAAAGGGGAAATGCGCGCGTGTCCAGTCGGCAAGTTTCTTGTAGTGGGCTTCGTACCCTTCGGGGCTTTCCTGCCCGACTTTGTGGTCTTCGCCGCCGGTGATGATGTATTCGTACTTTGGATCCGGGTGGGCTGTCTTCTTGACGTAGACGTAGGGGTCGCCGTTGTCGTAGATGAGAATGTCTTTGTAGGCGCCCTTTGGCGCCCTCATGGCAACGCAGTACGTGCGGTAGAAGGCCTCTTTATCGATGACCTCGAGCATGTGGAGCGGCACGTTGGTAGCCATGATCATGTGTTTTGCGTCAATCTCGTGGCCGCCCTCAGTGGTTACTGTGACGCCACTTCCGCTGTCCTTGTGCTTTGACATGCGGGTGTGGGAGTATGCTTGGAACAGGCCCTTGTGCTTGGTTGATAATGATTTCAGGATTCCGTTCAGGTACTTTGTAGGGTGGAAAGTCGCCTGCTTGGGCCACTCGAGGACGGCCCCGGTGTAGGCCTCGCCTATGCTGCCTTTCTCATTGTAGTTTACGTTGATCCCGAGCTTTTTACAGGCCTCGAGTTCTTGCGGGAGATCGTTCTTGGAGGAGTAGTCGGGGTGGCTGTCTGGTACTTCGACAATCTGGTACCCGGGGAGCGTTCGGTACTCGCAGTCAATGCCTTCTGCAGCGGCGACTTCACCGACATGCTCAAGTGCGTACTGGTGGGAATCAAAAGCCTTTCTGGCACCGTCTTCGCCGAATGCTGCATTGAAGGTTCAATTAGCCGCATATTCTCCCACCGACACACTTCTGGATTACTTACTTTTGATCAATTCATAGTAGTTGTCATCCAACGCACTACTAAGATGCCCGGAGGTCCTTCCGGTCTCTCCAGACAGTACAGCTCGTGCCTCAATGAGTGTAACCGACTTCCCCCTCTTAACACACTCATACGCCGCACTTATACCAGCAATTCCAGCACCAACAATTAGAACCTCAGTACTGAGATTCTTGTCCAACTTTGGAAACTCTGGAAAGTTGCTGTAAGGCTCAGTGGCGACCCATACAGGCTGCTTATAGCCCGACGTATGGTCCATGCCATAGTTATCTCTCATTGACTTCTGGTCATCAATCATAGTTGCGTGCTTTGCAAAGCCTCTAGCAGTAGTAGTGGTAATATAGGCCGACGACGTGACTTGAGCGACTCTGGGGGAGAATTTCCGTGCGGTGAAGAGGGTGTGCCGAGTGATGAGTGATTGGGCAACTGCGGTACGGCGTAGGGCAAACATTTTCTCATATTATAGTGGAGAAGTGGAACGGCATATCGATTGAAAGGCAACATCTTAAAGTTATAGATCCCTGGAGTAAGGCTTGGATGAGCTCATTGTTCTCCACTGGAATCGGCCTGTTGAATGAATGATGACGTTTACCATCGTGGTGGCATCGTGGAGAGCTGCAAGCCGTTCATGCGAGTCTGCGCGGAGGTTTGGTCCGATGCCAGAGGTTTCTATGCATGTAGGGGTACATAACATCGGCAGCCGTGTGCACAGACTGGCCGTAGAAGCTACAGCATGGTATCCACACTACTGTTGGCGAGGAAGGCTATCCCCAGATTGCCGGAATCTACGTTTTACTCTACCCTCAAAGGGCGCCCCACCGAGCCCAAAGACAGCACCTACTCACAATGCCAGAATTAAATTGCCGCTTATCAAGTAAAACTTAGTAGGAAAATGCTCTTAAACTGAGTGAAAACACTAGGTAAGTGGCAATTTAATGTTGGCAAGGTGAGTACATAATCCAAACAAAGAGAAGAACTAGTTGTAGCATCTGTATCAGTACATCCATGTGGACGAGACACACCGGGAGCGCTATGCGGTGCGGTAATTAATACGTACTAGCTTGTAGGTAGAGAGTAGGCACTCTAGGCGTTAATTGAATTGAGCTTGTTGGCGGGAGATGGGCTATTAATTCCCAGCCCATCATTGGCTCGTCCTACGCAAGGAAATCTCTCACACCTTGCATTACTGGCATCTCTATCTGGAAGGAAGGTGGAAGGAGGCTTTTCAGATGTAGTCATTTTTCATCATCGAAAGCGTGAGTGATGTTGCATGAAGCAAGTGACGTCATGAGGCTCGCCCGCTAGGTAATGCCAAGACGTCGCACAAGCAGCTCAGTAGAGTCACCCAGCTAGTCAAAGTCCAACCTCATCTCAACAGACAGGACCTGCGTGAGAGCTTCGCGCGCATCGTACAGAGCTTGATTTCACTGAATAACCGCGTATCAAGATCGCTAGGCTTCTATCCCCTCGTTTGCTACGCAGCACCAGAGGCTGTAAGTCGAGTGACTCTCCAGAGCAAGTGTAAAGCATGTGCCTGGAGCTATCCAGCTAGCTAACCAGACATCCAACCAAAGGGTATCGAAACCACTGTGTAACTAGTAGCGCAACCGTACCTTCAATGAGCTCCAAGCGAGGCGAAAAGCGCAAAACACCCAGCGATGAAGCCGACCGTGCCCAGCCCTCTTCCTCCACTTCTGAAACCAAAAGCGCATGTTCGTCCAGCTCCCTGAAAGGTCCAGAGTAACCCCACTAGTAGCTAATAAAGCCGAGAAAAAGTCACAGCCTTGATGAACCGTCCCCCGCCGCCTCCACCCCCCGAGAAAAAGCCCAAATATTCCGGCTTCCCCGGCCGTGACGGTCTCGGCGACTATCTGGCAAAGCCAGAGTCCTTCCCACCCACCGTCGTGATAGCGCATAACAGCGTCTGTGTGTTCATCAAGGACCTCTACCCCAAAGCTAGCATCCACGCTCTCCTCCTCCCACGGGACCCGCAGAAATGCCTAGTGAACCCGTTCGACGCGTTTGAGGATGAGGTGTTCCTTGAAGAGATGAAGAAGCAGGCCGAGACGCTCAAGAAACTGGTTGCCAAGGACCTCAAGCGCCGGTATGGGAAGTTCTCGGAGAAGGATAGGAAGTTGGAGGAGTATGAGCAACGGGAGGCAATGGGAGAGCTTGTTGACGGTGAGGTGAGGCCGCAGGGGAGAGATTGGGAGAGTGAGGTGAAGGTCGGATTCCATGCGGGGCCGAGCATGAACCATCTCCATATCCACGTAATATCGAGGGATAATTACTCGAGCTGCCTAAAGAAGGCACTGCATTATAGTATTTTCCCCTTCCTTCCTTCCTTCCTTCCTTCACACTTTTGTCTCACTCGATATTCACTTACAGTGCACAGACTCTTTCAATACGAACTTTTTCGTAAACATAGAAGAATTGCCATTAAGCAAATCTGAGCGGAACTACAGGCAAAGCAGCGACACTAGAAAATCGCAACTGTCGCAGGATTTTGAGTGCTGGAGATGCGGTATGAACTTCAAAAGGTCGTTTGTGAGGCTGAAAGAACATCTAGCGATAGAGTTTGAGGTGTGGAAGAAAGAGTAGGATTAGTAGCAAACCAGCTATTCTTACCACTTTATGTTGTACAGTAGCTCAGCGCTCTGCGTAGTAAAAAGAATCGTTGATAGTAAGCTCAATTCTCGCCGGGTTTCCAGTAACGTAAAAGTGCATGTAGTATTTAATTCCTAAGGGCACGTTTGTGCATGTAGTACTTGAGATCTTCTATTTTCGGGGTTAGGGCTTGGCTCACAGCTACATATACACACTAGACCACGCTTTGTGATTTGCCTGATCAATTGATTGATTTATAGTTAAAGTTAAATACGTAGAAAAAAACTGTTAGAGGATATCGAATCTCAGTCTTGCTCATGTTCCGTTGGCCAGCTCTTTGCTTTGTCGTGAAGGTTGGGAATGTTTTTCCCCGCATCAAGCTTTGTGTTTAGTCGCATTTAGTAAATAATAGAGCCTTTGCATTTTGGAGCCAGCTCCATTTTAGCAGCACCTGGCATTGTGACCTACATGTAGTTATGTCAGTAGAGCTAGCTCTTGTTTTGGAGCCAGAGGAGCAACCAAATCCTCGAATTAAAGCTATTCTTACAACTCAACGAATATTTGTCGGATTGTAAAAAGATGTTTGGCTCTCTGGATACCTGGGGGAGCAGCCCTACATGTTCCGTGTTTCAAGATATATACAACGTTTTCTAGCTTTGTAGTGTTGCTTGAAACGAGAGGTTGGTTTTGGCGAGGAGTGCAACAAGCAACCAGACAGCCACCGGTCACAGCGCAGAGCAGATCCAGGGCCAACTTCATTCTAGTGCCAAGAATTTTGCGGCCCTCCAAAAACGCAATCTAATAGGGCGCCTGAACCCCTACTCCTGCTATCCAACTCTTCTGCAACTCCTCTCCATACCACAACCACCGAAATTCGAAAGTTTAAGCAAACATAAAGAGGTAAACACTTCATGTCGTGCGAATGTAGACGTCAAACTAACATCGCTTATTTGATACTAGCCTAATCCCAACTAGATCCTCCCGTGTCGGTCTCGAGTCATTAATTCAACATGCTATTGCGGGATCTACCTAGAGATATTCATCTTGAGATCCTTGATCGTCTCTGGGAAGATTCTCAGGCCGAGGGATGCTGCGATATGATCGCGGTCGGTGCAACTTGTCGAGCCCTTAGGATTGCCGCACTGCCTTACATCTACTCTGAACTTTCGTTAGGCAAAAATACAGAGGTCCTCTGCAAGTTCTTGAACGACTACAAACACATTGCAGCATACACTCGCAAGCTCACTTGTATCAGCTCCGATTACTTGGACACACCCTGCCCTTTCCAGAATCTGGTTCGGAATGTCATATTTCATTGCACGGGGCTACAGAAACTGGATATCATATGTCCCCATAGGGAGAGAGATATTGATTATGCTGCACGTACAATTCTGGAATGGTTACCTTCAGAATCGAGACAGTCACTTGAATGTCTGGTCATCAAAACCAATTTAACGGACATATTGCAGTGCGTCCAAATGATTGCAAATTGGACTGCAAACAAAGATTTTTGTAAACTACAAGATCTTAAACTCGATGGCCGATTTACAAACCCTAAATTTCTTAAGGTAACTCCGAACGAGGTGGGCTCAGAAGTTCTACCGCAGGTGCGGAAGCTATCGCTCCTAAGTTGGGCCTTAGAGCCTGAGCCGCTAGGGGCATTCTTCGCAAAAATGCTGCCAAATGTTGAGTCTCTCTACTTGGAAATGGCGCCAGATCTGGCGCATGCGATTCTGAGCACTTACATCGGCTTGGAAACAAGAATCGCGGCGCTTGAGATCAACGAGTTTTTCACTCCCTTTAGCTTTGGCACCACGGTCCCTACGATATATCCGGACCACCTTTGCGAATTAATCCCAAAGTTATCTCGTAGACTTACCAAACTCGCAATTTCAGCCGAGGTACCGGATCATTCATCATTCTGTCATCGTTTATTCAAAAACATCGACGACTGGCCATTGTTGGTCGAACTAAAGCTCAATGCCGCGAGGGGATGTAAAGGTTTGGAGCCAGGTCTGTTGCGCTCGGCGATGACAGAGCTTGCGCGTACTCATCCAGAAGCAAGAATGCTGTTGGAACAGACGTTACACATCATGGTTGACTTTAAACCAGAAGGGCCTAAATACATTGCACCGGTGGAGGTATTCGAAAGACTTTGTATGTCTGCGGATGAGCTTTACCCTGTCACTTCCGATGGCGACGAATTCGATGATGATCATGAACACGATTTCGAGCTTGATATGGAGGATGCAATGGAGGAATACTTTGAAAATTATGAGGACGAAGATTATGAAGAGGATGATTATGAGGATGAGATTTTTGGGTAGTATGGGAAATGCCGAAGATAGAAGATAATCGTAACTCAAGTCATGACCTACCAGAGGTTACATGTGGAAGCTCTGATTTATTTGTCATTCCTTTTCTTGGAGTTTTTACAGGTGTGGAAGGGATTTGTATCTAGGTTCTTTTTCATCCGTCTTCATGTTTTCTTACAAGGAAATGAAAAGTAGTTACATATACATGTTTTTCGTAGGTCCTTGAGCCTCTTTTTGCACCCCCATAGAGCAGCTATTGTAAACGTTTGCTCGATACATGTATTAACTCATGTATTCTGTCTCATAACCATCCCTACATGTAGTCTTGTGTCTACTTTTTGGAGATAGCCGTTCTTAGTGTGGAAACTTCCAATCGGGAACAGTTCCCAAGTTCCAATGGAGGAATGAGGCCGCTGATATAACTTTTATATCATTCCAGATGTGTAGGCTATTTATCTGGATTTTAGATCATTGGCAGGGCATTTTGTCTTGGCAATATGCTAGGTTTCGGCAAGTTCCATTTCACCTGTGTCTTTCGATTCGATGTAAATACCTACATACAGTTCAGTCCAAAAGTTGTGTCTAGATTCCTCAAGACTCCATTGTGGGTGTAACATAGCATTGTCGTACAGGTATACAAGCGACCGACCCCCCCCCCCCCCTCCCAATTCCATCTTCCTCCACTTCCCCCGACTCTTTCCAACTCGATACCTCCCCCTCCCGCTCCACCGCTCTCTACCTGACACCCCCTCTACCTCCTCCACCTCCTCCAGCACCTCCTCCTAGTACTCCCAGTTATATCATATCATACCATTAATTATATTATAATTATACATAGACCTTTTTAAATAAATATTAGGGCGTGAACCATAGAGCTTCCGTTGCTCAGTAATGTCATAGAGCCAGTCAGGGTTAGGGTTTCCGGCTTTCAACTAATCATTGTGAAAAGACTCTGGAAAACCAAACGACAGTACATATTAGACGAGGTCTAGGCGAAGATAAACCCAATCATTACCCATGGTATCCCTACCCAAGATATCACCATGCCGGAGAACATGGCGTTGGCATGATACCTGCGATTGGTTGTGAATCGAATTGGGAATAAACAACGACTTTCCAAACCAAACGTACGTCCTTATACTTCAAAGTCATGTCGACGTTCGGCCAGGCACTCAATTTCTTTTGGCCATATAGCTCCGGAAGGCGACTTAATCTCGCGGTATTTATCCTATGTATAAAACTCGTGCCCATCGAGGGCTCTTCTAAAAAGATAGTACACTGGCTGAAGGTTGACAGAAAAATTTCTCCATGTTATGGAATATATACAGCTGAATATCCCATTGTACTTTATTGGTGGACCACTCTTATGACTCCGGACCTTCCAGCATTGACGATACTTTCATATAAAACTTGAGTGAAATAAAGTACATGCAGTCTAAAAATATATGTATGCTGCACTTCTCCAGACTAACGTACACACCAAGAAAATAGGAACTCTGAGAAACGAGTATAGAACGTTCGATCAGATCGGCTCCAGCAAATTTACATAACGCTTTCAGAGTTACAATCCACATGTTGATGGAGAAAAAGCAAATCTATGCCTCTAAAACTAGTTCCATGCAAGCCTTCTGTGACGATAAATCTCTTGGAAAAACACAGCCTCACTTACTAGTATAAACGGGTCCAATACTTTTAGAGCGGAGCTTTCATAACCGCCCTTCCATTATTTAGGTTCATATCACATTTTCGAATATTCTCCTCCATCAAAACTTGGATTAAAATAATTAAATAGTTGACCAACGGGCAAAGTAGTAGTTTAAGGACAACTCTTTATTACATACGTGAAATAAAGTTCCCAGCTTCATACGTCTAATCCTCCGCTATACCAGTTATAGTATGCCACCGGCCTGTAGATAATAGACTTGTATATAGGAAGCTATGAGCACCTACTCCCATTTTAAACTCTGGGATATCAGCGAACGGCCGAAACCATGAGGCTTTAAACTCAAAATCTCCGTTTTATGCTATCTTTTTTACTCCTGGCCTTCAGCACTTGCCAGGAGACCGGGACCATACCATTTCCCATCACAACAACCTTAACTAGGGACCAACCCCCGTAATGCTTACCCTAGGAGGGCCATCATATGTAACAGCATACATCGTCTCGGTGGAAACCACCTTAGGGACGGCAACGGCTCCGCCTTTTATTACTGCGGCCACAAACGTTGTCTTTGCCAATGAATTAGCTACCACGACGGTTTTCTACAGCGCGGGTGAAGACCTACCTCCCTCAGTCTTTGTCATGACAAAAGCCGCATCATGAACAACAGTTACACTAC
The DNA here is from genome assembly GCA_024713935.1 of Morchella eximia. Lineage (NCBI taxonomy): Eukaryota > Fungi > Ascomycota > Pezizomycetes > Pezizales > Morchellaceae > Morchella > Morchella eximia. The sequence goes on from JAMGZG010000015.1 coordinate 1,373,339, forward strand.
CATACACCGAACCGGATAGGGTTGCCAGCGAAACAGAGGAATATCTACCCGAGACCCCGACACCCCGACATATTCATCAACGTATGGATGGGGGCATAACCCGGACTACACATACACAACCACAGTAAGAAGCCATCATTAGACATTGAAAACGTAGAATATATAGAAAAACTTATGGGTACGATAGCCCGAAAGCACCTACACCTACGAATGGGAGGACTCGGACATAGATACGGATGGGGGCGATATCAGCGATACCGGTATCTACATTTGGTTACCAGCTATCCTTAGCACATTCATCCTCGTTGGTTTACTATTTGTCTATTGCCGCAAAATAGCGCGAGCGTCAGAAGCGCCACCACCGTACGATCTTGAGGGGAAAGACGCGGGAAAGACAAATGCTGATAGGCCAGAGGTTATTGTCTGTTAGTATGGATGATGGGGTGCATGTTGGGCTTTCACAGACCATTATTTTGAGTTATAGTTTGATAGCTCCTCAAACTCCGACGGTACGAGTCTGCTTTTTGCTGTGTAGGCTTCTTGTTAAATTTGTTCCTCTTTTCCCTTTCTTTTCTTTTCTAGTATAGTTCATGGATCATCACTCGTTTACATTTAAAAACTGCACTTAAAGTACTTTTTTTTGTTTTATTTCATTAATTGCACTACAATAGTAAGACTGCAGGAAACGGAGGTCCAGAACCCCGGCCAATAAAACACCAACTACAAACTCACAGATGGGTATGATCTACATCCAACAAGACTCGGAACATTTCTGAAGCACCCTGGTTTCATCGAATGATCCGAGGTTATATCTGTTTTATATTCTCAATAGCGCCGTATAGTATATCATAGTCTGAAGGAGTTACGTGAACCCATGAATAAATGTATAAATCAAGTTCACCAAGACAAAACCTTCACAAAGGATCACTCGCACGCTAACCGGCCCTATTATTCAGTCTAACTATATTCTCTAATAGGAACTGTTTATTAATTTAGTTGGCCCCACACTAAAGAAGTCATGATAAACTGTGCAGGGAAGGCATTTTACAGATCCAACGTGACACAAACTCAAGGACATGTCAAGTCACACATTGAGATTTCCAAATATTGTTATAGGCTCTTCCAGACTACATGTAGATATCCAAGTACCTAGCAGGCAGTTATCGATGACCTTCATAACAAAAAAAAGATGAAAATTACTAACGCAAAGAAGATAAATTGCGCAATGCGCAACAAAACATAGGGAAGGGAAAAAAAAGAAAAACTCCACCCCCCCGAGAATAAAATAGAACATAAGGAAAAGAATAAAACGGTAAAGAGAGATATCAAAAAAGGAGTGAGGAATCACAAAATCTTCCCTTGTTTTTTGTTTGTTGTGCACATCACCAGCCCCAATCTAACTACCCCCCAGACTAACCCGGAAAAGCAACCCCAAACATCCAGCCGTAAAAATGAAGATAAGGTGAGAACCAAAAGAAAAGTTGGACCTCCAGCCAGGCTCAACCCCTAACCCCCTACATAAAAGCCGCCAAATTTCTCGCCATCATTCTTGATGTAGTTTCTGTAGTTGTGACGGTCAAGTTACCAACATCACACCAGTTGCTGACCGGCAAGCAGCTGAGATACTTGCACCATGTGCACTTCTTCTCATACTTGTAAAAGTTGTTGATCAAAACAATCATCACGATGAGTGCTGCTGTTAGAGCAGCTGCACGGGCAATCCAGAAAACCCACCAGAGTGGCTTGCGGCCCTTGAAGAATCCGGTGGGAGACTTGATGAAAACAGATGCACTGTGTCCCTGTGTGGCAGATGAACCTCCTTCGGTATTGGCACCGTGCATGTATGCGGGGGTCATCGGGGTGTATGGCGGGTCGCCGGCACCAATCTTCCGGCGGAGATTGACTGGAGAGTGGAGAAGAGCGATACCAAGGATAAAGCCCATGAGAAATCCACCGATATGGGAGAAGTTGTCGAGCCCTGGAAGAAGACCGATGGCAAAGCCAAGACAGATATCAAGAAGGAGGAAGAGCAATTCCTTCATTGGTGACTGTCGGATAGTCCAGTTCCAGAGAAGATCCAGGAGCATAAGTGCGATTATGCCAAAAAGAGAACCGGAACAGCCACTGTAAATAGTTAGTGGGATGAAAGGTAAGACATTATTCTAGGGTGAGACATACGTTGAAGGTACACCGTTCGGAGCGTAATTACCGCCCAGAACAAAGCCGAAAATCCCCGACGCAAAATAGCACAATGCGAATCTGATGGGACCAATTTCGCGTTCCATATCGACTCCAATTCGAAGCTGGAATAACATGTTAAAGCCAATATGAATAATACCCGCGTGCAAAAACATAGGCACAATGAAGCGCCACCATTGATCGGGCTCCTTGCTCGACGATTTCCCACCCAGATCTTTTGGAATCTCATCACCCCCAAAACCACACCATTGCGAGAGAGTGCAGTTGTTGTCGGCGACGTTATTTGTGGTCGCCGTGGGGCACGGAAATGTGAGGGCTATATCCACATGATCGGTGACACCGTCGATAAGCTTCATGCAAGGTACAAATCGTGCACCCATATTGATGAGTACATTTGTTGAAGGCCCAATCATAGGATTAACCTGCGGCTTGATCATAATCGGACTTCCGGTTAGGATTGCATTACGCGCAATCTCGGCAATGAATACTGCAACCTGGACGGTAGATATTATCCAACAGAACCATGGTCTCTTGTGAGTATTATTCATGAATGGTGCCTGTTTTCGCTTCGGTTTCTTCCCACCCATCATCCCCATCTCCGCTGCAGACGCAGGCATGGGCGGTGGGTAATTCTGGTAATTCTGTGGCCGTGTGTCATGCAAAGGGATTCCATCATTGTATGGTTGTTGCTTATCGTAATTGCTGGAGTATGAGTTGTTGTGCGATAGCCCCGGGGGGGAGTGCGCGGGCGGGTGATACGACGTATCTACATCAATAGATTGTGTTGAGTGATGACGCCCGTAAAAGTCATCTGTGTAACCGATACCGCCGTGTGTAGGTGGAAACGTTGGTTGATTAGGCAAAGGCTTATTGATGGGCGAGACTGTTGAGTGTGAAGGAGCGGGTGATGAGGAGGGATGAGGAGGGTTTTGATTCGGGGGAAAATTTGTGTTGATTGGCGCTGGGCCAGAATTGTAGTACTCGGCGGCCGACATTCTGACGTCGAGCGAGACGAGGCAAGAATATGGTATGTTCCTTCCCTTTCTTATTCCTTGACGGTTAAACGCAACGTATCTTTGTTGCCGATAACTATGATGGTGGTGAAAGTGGAAGAAGGCTTAGAAGGGAGAGGGGGTGGATGTAGGCAGCTCTTCTATCTAGGTAGGAACTAAAGCTACAGGGTACCAGTGAGTCGTCAGCGTTTAGATTCCAAGATGTTGCGCAACCAATCACCGACAGCCAACTTGAAACAGGAGTATGGGGCTACCGAGAATTGTGGAGGGACCAAATAGGTAGGAAGTAGATACAGGGGGGAGGAGATATTGGCAACAAGACTTAAATATATTCTGCCCCAACAGAAGGTATGCAACATCGAAATCAAGTCTTGGGATAGAGGGGGGGGGCAGCTGATGGGGGGATATTTGCTTACTTCTTATTTCTCCAGAGCAATTGTATGTAGCTGACACACGATGTGCTCGTTACACGATATATATTCGACACACGTGAGTCGTAGAGGTGACGGAATCTTTAAAGAATGCAGTTGACCTAGAAGACAAAACAATCAAGTGACAACCAAGGTCTTTTTAAAGTGTGTCGTCGAAAGAGAACGAAAATGGCACCTACAGTTCTCTGGGTGTCAGTGGGATGGCCTTCGTTCTATATAAGTATTCCGACTGGAGCCCCTCACCTGGCCCGAGTAGCGATCGACAAAACTCAATAAGTAAACGAACTGCACAGTTACGTTGTGCAGACAGGGGAGGGAATGTATGGAAGGAATGGATCTGTCGAAAGACAGCAAAAGAGAGTGGTGATAGAGAAAACGCGCGAGGTTTCCCTTGTTCAGGTTCCCTCTCCCTAGTCGCCTGCCACAGCAACGGGTGACTTATTCGCGTCCATTAATGCAACGCTACCCGTTTCTAGCAGAGGCTTCCCTGCCTCCCGATTCGCAGCCTGGCCGTCGGTCGGGCTGTGCAAGAGTGAGATGGGCCCTGACTAACTGCTCTAACTTAGTCCCGAAATGCCAAAAATAACTGCACTTTCGTCATCACAATGACATTGTTTATGTTTTTGACAGGAGGCTGAGGTAGAGCAGCTGGGAAGTCCCACAGTCCACTGAGCATATGCATAATTGAATCTATCCCCCTCCTGCCTTAGAAAAACAAAAAATACATCATACGCACATACAGAGCTGTTCGGCCTGCCGCTCTTCCGATCCCTCAACGGTTTCCCTCACCGTAAGACAGCTGCTAGTACTTGCTGTGCTGGATGTAAATAAGTACTCTTTGCAAACTTTGAACGCTTTATTCCCAGAGACATATCGTGCCAGGTACCGCTCTACCACTACCGTACTCAGTACTACACCACATATGCAACATCCCCTGTGCTCCTTCAACTCCTGATCTCCCTCCCACACACACACCCCAAACCCCCATCACTCGAGTGGGAATCAATCTAGAAGCTTTTTTTCTTCGGGACTTTTCTGGAATAGAACACATCTCTCGAACCAACCAGGTGTCCCAAGCTAGACCTAGAGCTTGAAAACGTCCATTCACAAACATTGGACCGATGGACTCGCCAATACTCTCGCCAACCGGTCCACGTCACCGGAAAACCCGTTTATCCTGTCGTCGAATCGACAGGTTATGCTGCAGTCTCTTGTGCTATTTCCCTCTTGTTTTTATATCTGGAGTCTCGACATGGGCCGTGTACACCTACTCATACAGTATTTGCTGGAATAATATCGCTGGAGCCAAAGGTACCGCATTATCCCCCCATGCCGAAGAGCCTCCTCTTCCTCGGGGATCGGCATTGTTCCCCAGGATTGTCTGCTGATCTCACGGACCCCTTAGGCATTTTTCTCTCTTTCTTGGGCCTAACCCTCTATTTTCTCTTAAACTGGTCCTACTTTACAGCTGTGTTTACGAATCCGGGCTCACCTCTTGATAATGTGACCACCTACTCACTCCCTTTGTCTCTTGAGGGAAACATCTAACAAACCTTAGAAACACTCTTATAGTTCCCTCCCAACAACCGAAACGTCGGCCAATTCTTCCATAAGTGTTAAATCGTCCGGACAAGCCCGCTTCTGCAAGAAATGCCAATGCTACAAACCAGACCGCACCCACCACTGCAGTTCATGCAAGACCTGTGTCCTCAAAATGGACCACCATTGTCCATGGCTCGCAAATTGCCTCGGAATGTTCAATTACAAAGCGTTCATGTTGTTTCTGATTTATACCTCCGTATTTTGCCTTCTTTGTTTCGTAGTTAGCTCAGCATACGTCTACGAGGAGCTGTTGAGTTCAAATGCAAGCAGTAAATACCCGGTTGATGACCTTACACCAGTAAACTGGGTGCTGCTGGCAGTCCTTTCGGGCATTATTGGATTGGTACTGAGCGGATTCACCATCTGGCATCTCACTCTCGTAGGCTCGGGGATGACAACCATTGAGTCTCTGGAGAAGGTGCGATACACGACACCGACCCTTTCGCGTAGTGGAGTCCCAGCGCCTGGCGCACACCATCTCTACGACAACCCAGAAAATGATCCAACCTTCGATTACGCCGCCGAGCGAGAGCACGAGCGCGAACAAGAGTTCCGTCGCTACAACTCCTACATTCTCGAAGAATCCACCAAGAAGCTCCCCCACCCATTCGATCTCGGCAGGGCGCGCAACTTCCGCTGTGTATTCGGCCCACGGGAAGAGTGGTGGAAGTGGTTCATCCCGCGCTTCTCGGGTGTCGGGGATGGGTGGAACTGGGAAACGAGTAATGAATGGCGCATCGCTGCTGAGGCTGTAAGAGTTGAGAGGGAACGTATGGGGCTTGACCAAGGCGATGATGCGCGAACGGGATGGCCCGGCGCAAACCGACACCCAGCTGAAGGAAGGACCTGGAACGGTGGTAATCCGAATGGGCTCATCCGCCACGCGGGTGAGATGAAGCCGAGCAAGGCAGAAAGAATATTGGGGAAGCTGCCGGGTACATATAGCGATGGAGAAAACGTGCCGCTACAAAGAATGAACCGGTCTCCAGATGATATCAGCAGTGATGAAGAGGACGACGAGAGAATCGACCTAGAGACTGGATTAGCTGTTGGGAGAAAGGCCAAGATGGAGCCTAGGAGCGCTGGAAGTGTAGGTTGGTCAACTTGGGGAGGAGACAGTGCCGAGGAGAGGTGGTAGGTGTAGTATTGTTGAACGGGGGATGTTTCAAGTACAAAAATCTTTCCTATGGGTAGGTGGGGTGGCTGTTGGCGGCATCATTTGCGTTTGGCGTTTGTTTGTTACTCTTTTTTTCTGGTATTTTTATCTTATTTCTTGTTTTCTCTGACATGCTTAGTAGTGAGCGAGTGACTCTTGTTTTATATCAATCTCCTTTTGTACCAATACCCCAAACTTAAAATGTTATGTAGTTAGTCATGTCAAGTATGTTTGAAGGCCAGTAAGTAACGGGTAGAATACTGGGATATTTTAGTGACCGGGATTTTTTGTATTCATATTTGTTCCCATCTTCTCTCTTTTTCTCTCTTTCTGCTACCACTGAGGACTAAATTAAGCCCCTTGCTCTTTTGGGGCTTGCTGCTGGAAAAGGTACGTTATGTACTTACAAAACACACTACTATCCTCACATAGATTATCTACTCCATATCTCGTGTCGTCGTGGTGTTAGAAGTATCTCGCCAGGATCACCGCACACAGGGGTCCGCTGATAAGATAATGCCACTCTACATATGCGCCATGCCATGCACCTATCGTGGCGGAGCACCAGGACGAGTGATACTTCAAGACGGAGTACGCGCGTCCGAAAAAAAAATTCTTTTCACCATGTAGATGGTAGGTAGATACACACCCAGTTGGCAGTGCAGCGCAGTGAAAACCGGGAGGGATTTCTATACGCATATGGGTTGTCAAAAATAAACTACTTCTGTGGATACATTGTAGCCTATTTATTTATCCTGTATCGATGTTTCTTTTTTACCGACTTTTGCGGTTACCTGTCCGTAGAGCGCGCGGTGAATGTGGTGATAAGGCCTGACTGGGTGACTGACTGACAGGCAGGATGACCCGGTTTCTGGAAGGTTCTGCCTACCGAGTGATAGATTGGGTAGTTGTCTCCAGACGTGGCCGATAATTTTTTCCATCCCATATAGATAGTCATTCTGTCGGTCTGTTCTAGTATATCGCGAGTACAGTGGCAGGTAATAAGTGATACCTATTTTGGGTAAAACGCCACCAACATACGTTGTTTGCAGGTATAACTGTATCCCATCTCGTTCCATCACTTATTACCTGCCGCTGTACAAGAGGTAGTATGTATCGACTTCTAGCTTGCTGTTCACGTACCGGCTATATATTGTTTTCTCTGTGGATATATCCGCCTACAGAACCCACAAACCTTTTCACTCCTCGAAATAGGCCATTTATGCACGTTATACCGTTGATTCTCGAGAAACCCACTATCCCCACTTCGTTAAATCTTAATTCCAGGTGAGAGAAATTGTGGACCTGCACGAATCCATGACTTTTGATACGCCGGCTCGCCTTGGTTCGGACTTCTCACATACAAATACGGGGATAGTGGATTGTTCGAGAATTAATGGTATTGCATGAATCTTCCAGTAGGAACCTAACCGCCTCGGAGCAACCAAAACTAAAGATACATGTAACTCTTCCTCCTAACTACACAAGCATGGCCATCAAAAAGCTTACTATTCTATTCATGATACAATGGGGGCTCTGGTATTGTAGAAACTGTAGCACAATGCATGATGGCTCTAAACTCGTGGGGAGTGGATCCAGTGGTGGAAATGGGGTGTTTTGGGATCCGATGCGTTTTCAAAGCCCATAGCTTGGGTATCGCTGATTTGTGCTACGTATAGTGCTTATGCCAACTTGATAGAAATGCCCTTGAAATCTATAATCATTCTTTCGCCTCGTGCTTTGGTAATCTACGGACGCATAGTTTCCGTTACACCATTTTCCTATCGATATCATACCCAAATCTTTCTCCGTTTTCTTCTTCTGTGTTTTGAGCACAATAGCTACATCTACTCTAGAAGGTTCCTCTATATACTATTCAGTGAGTGTTCTTTCTCCTGCAGTATTTCGCGGAATTAGGTTAAGGAGATCTTAGGTTGAGGCTAGCACGAGTTGGTAACCCGAGTGAGATCTCATGATGACGATTACCGCAAGAAAAGAGCGAGCGCGTTGTCCAATTTTTTTTGACACTTCTTAAAGCCGTAAGCGATTGCTTCTCTCGCTGCATTCTTCTCAGATACATATGTATAAACGCCACTATCCTCTCTTCTCAAAACGCCCAATCAAGCTCCTTTCTCTCTTAAATCACCCAATCCCAATCAAGCTGTTGTTTACACCACCTCACGTGACCATTCAAGCGCGTCAAAACGATCGGCCTATATATTACCCCTTCCGGCGCTGAGCCCAATCCAGGCACTCCCGCTCTGAAACCAGCTGAGCGCCCCTAGCGTTGCCTAGAGACAAGAGTCATACCACACATAAAATGGGTTGCCTGAATTATAGAGAGTGTATATATATCATTCTTTACTTGTGGGCAGTTAGATTCATCAAGAATCTTCTTAACTTGCGTCCAGCTAGCTAGCCAGCTTTTGTTGGCTTTATAAACCTTCAGTTTCCCGTTAGCTATCGATATCTTGTCAATAAGACCTACTTATAATCTTTAATCCTCTCCTACCCCACACCACATAGTAGCAATGACCGATATCTGTGGAGTTGCCGCCAGCGTCGTCGCCTCATCTGCCGCTGGCGCCGGTGCTATCGCCGCCATCCCCGCCGCTCTGGGCGTCGCCGGATTCGGAGCTGGAGGTGTCGTTGCCGGTACGTTATCCCCCCCAACCTCCCATCATTGCATCCCATCCTCATTCCTCTCTGTTCCTGTCACCCATCTCTCACTGTGACCACAAATACTAACTCCCCACAGGCAGCGCAGCAGCAGCAGCACAGGCAGGAATGGGCGGCGTCGTAGCAGCAGGTGGATGGTTCGCAATGGCCCAGAGCGTGGCCATGGGGGGTGCATTGGCGGTAACGTTGGGGACTGTGGGCACCGCGCTTGCGGCGGGGGCAGGAGTTGGGGCGGCGGCTATTGCGGCGGCGCATGTTGTTGGAGTGTTGTGTTAGTGGATTTGATTGGTTTAAGGTGCGGTGATTAGCGGGTACGGGTACGGGTGCGCTTTTTTTTTTTTTTTAGTGATTTTGGGTTTGGTTAGGTTTTTATTCAATTATTCAAGGGATTCTTGAAATTTGTGAGTATGCAATTGTGTGGTGTGGTTTGACAAGCGTGAGACGCTGTGAATCAGGTTCCTTAGCCTATGGTCAGATAGAACTACCGCCGTTGTGATTCGATACCTAATACCCACAATGTACCCAGCTCTTGGTTCCTGGGATGCATTTATTGTTCCTTAATATGTGAGAGTTTAAACAACCTATCAGAGGTTTGAGCCCGTGTTAGTGGACAAAGATTTTCGTAAAAAAAAAAAAAAACGAAAAATAAAAAGACAAGAGACAAAAGACAAAGGAAATGGAAAGAAAGAAAGAACAAAAACTTATGTAACCTTGCAGCAGCTATGTGGAAGCGTAGGATCGAGTGATATTTTGTGATTGTATGTTCACACATACCAGCAGACATCTTCGACACTGTTGATGGGTGGGTTCTATCCTATATACTCCGGGGAATATCGGGCGTAGGATACTGGGGAGATACCTCAGAGCATATGTTCTCATAAAAAGAAACGGATTACGGTGCTGGCGAATCGTAGGAGCATAGACTTGATGGAGAGGAAATGGGGTTGCATGCTGTGTTGGTGGAGGGGAATAGGCAGCTGCAGTTGATGGTCTTGTGGTGGTGGAGAGTGGGGCTGTGTGGTGGGGCAGAGAACCACCACCTTGCCCAACTATATTTCTACTCAGTGCATGTAGTCAACGTCAGCGAAGAACACTTCCCATATAAGACAAGGTCCTCCGACCAACATCCTTCCACCATCTAAAATCAGCGCTATTGATTCTCATTACCATCGCCACGTCCGTTTGTCTCAATAACACATCGTTTAATGCTCCAGAGTGTAGGCCATATGTAATTCAGCTACAACTTACAATGTATTTATTATATAGGAGAGTTCTAGCTTAAGTTTGGACCTCCTCAATAACAGTGGCTTCGCCTGCAGATCTTAACTTTGGCGTAGAGTTTAAGAAGGGTTTCTAACCATTAAGAAGCCAACTCCGGTGCAAAGGCATGCTGACAAGTGGTCTACATCACAGGAGAAGAATCGAGTGATTATCTGTGAAGTATATCATATCAAATATATGGGCGTGGTTGGAGATTTGATTGGCTGCAATAAGCTGATATACTTGCAGATTTATACCAGTAGAACCCCAATATATCTAGCCATAGAGGTAAGAAAGTGTTTGACCCCTTGAATTAACTTAGCCCACCAGAAAGATATATATACCCTAGAATACTATCCGGCCAGTCCAAATCTGAGCTCGAACTAACCTAAACATTATCCAATACACGATGATGTTACTTAAATATCTAATCGCTACAAAGAAATACTCAACACCTCCTTTCTTGTTAACCAATACAATGTTAACAGAAACCCCAGAGTGATATCAAAACCCAAGAAAAAGAACGGAATCCAAATCCTAAAAATAACGATACCAAAACCCCGTGAAGGAAAAGACAATAGTAAAGGAGATAAAGTTGCTCAAGCATAATCGATCATGAAAAGATGTGAAACATTCGGATCATCTTGAAATGACCTTTCTCGTAAGCCCAGCATCCACCACACTTCCCCTCCCCATCCTCGATCCAGATATCCGCACCGTGTCGTATCAGCAGCCACACAATTCCAGAATCTCCATTTCGTACCGCTTCGTGTAGTGCCGTCCTTGAGTTTGATGTTTTCCACTGGACATCCACCGCGTCCTCAGCACCATTGTTCAGTAACGCCTTAACAACAGTTTCATGGCGCTGCGTGACGGCCATGAACAGCGCAAGTGCGTTGCAGTCGAACGACCAGTTGATGGGTACTACACTTTTGCACATTATCAAGACATATCGTGTGTATCCATAGTATGCTGCGAGAGATAGAGGGGTGTATCCAGCGTTATTGAAAATGTTGGGATCCGCTTTGCCATCCACCAAGGTCTGAATCGCAGAACCATTCTCCGCCATGAGTGCCACATGCAGTGCTGTATTTCCCTCGTGAGTCTGTGCATCTACGAGCGCACCAGAGCGTAGCAACGCTGCTGCACATCCGTAATACCCTTCGATGGCCGCGATATGTAGCGGTGTCAGGTTGAATGACTCTTGGGCGTTGATATCAGCCTTTGCACCCAGGGAAAGTATCTTCTCCAGTACTAGCACGCTCTTCTGTGATGCAGCGAAGTGCAGCACCGTCTGTCTGCTCTCGTCAACCTTGCGGACGTCTACCCCGCCGGATAGCAGTACCATGACTGCATTCTCCATGTTTTTGAACTTGATGATATCATGAGGATCCTCACTTCTCCCCAGCCTGTGTAAGACCTCGATGCCTTTCCTCAGCGGGGATTCCCCATGACGGTTAAGCGCATCCACATCCGCACCATGCTTGACCAGTTCTTCTACACACTCGTACATGCCGTCCTGGACGGCAACATGCAGAGGGGTATCGCCGAAGAGATCGGTGGCGTTGATATCTGCGTTGGATTCGATGAGACACATGACGACGTCTTTGTGTCCTTTACTGGTGGCGAAGTGGAGAGGGGTTCCAAAGGTTTCTGGCATTCGGAGGTTTGGGGAAACGCCTAATGAGAGGAGAGACATGACCCATGTGAGTGAACCTTGGCTAGATGCGTAGTGAATTGCTGGGATGCCCTCGTGGTCGGCCTTCTTGAGATTTGTAAGGATGGGGGAGGTGACGGCGGAGATGAAACGGCTCGTTTCCGAGAGGGCCGCCATAGCGGAGAGTGGGAGGTCTTTGATGATAAAGTATAGGATCTCGTTGGGAAGACTGAGGAGTGAGGTGTGTGGGTTGTGGTCTAGGTATACCGGGAATTGAGACATGGTGGCTATTAGCTCTTGCAAGGTCGTGGTTCAGTCTGATGTTTATCTGGGATATGGCAGCCGAAAATGGAAAGCCGACTGGGCAGGGCGAGAAAAACCTGAAGTTTCAAATAACAAAAAGCTCAAATAAAAGGTAACTGGGCTCGGAGAACTATCCAAATTCTTCTATATCAGATGAATATTCTTCAGAATTTTTGTACTATCTGGGGTGCTCTTGAGTGGTGTAATATATGGCGAGTGAGTGAAGGTCGTTAAAGTATCATCGATGATAATTGAGCATGAAAGTTGCAAGAGCTTTGCATAGAATGTGAAACACAGATAATGTAGGGGTGCCCAGGAAAGGCGAGCAGTACCTGATTGGCTCAGCCTTCTACCGCATTTGTTGACCCCAAATACTCTCTCGCTGCGCTAGCTTTTAGTACGACCTAATCTTGGTTCTTTTTCTCATTTAATATGGTGATCATCCAATGAGATCAGAGGTACAAACATGTATTGGGAAAGCGCCCCTATCTCAGCCCCATACACCATTATCTCGCAGCACACTAATTCAAAGCCTGCCGAGAAGTACATGTAGAGAGAACTCCTCCGGGGATGCATACGCCTCTTTGTATTGACAGAGTCCAGGCGTTACGATCAGTTAAATCATCTAAACATAAATTCATTAATGGTAAAAAATAAATGATTTCCGAAACTCAACTAACCAGCCCTTTGTATTAATGGAAAGAACTCTCTCGAGGGTTATGAAGAAACGATTTGAAGAGCTCGGTATCAAAACAGCTACATCTTACGAGTTACATGCATCCACTAACATTCGAGTAGCAAGTTGTCATCCTTGGCACGAGTGACATCCTATGACTTGACCTCATTAAGCTTTCTCAGCATGAGAACAACTTCACACAAGTCATCACCACTATTTCGATCTCCTATAAACATATGGGACTACTAAAATTAGTGGTCTATGGTTATGTAGCAGCTCTTCTACGCTGCAAAATTCCATCCTCTACCAACCTGGTGTATCCGCTCGATCTGATCATCAATACATTACCAGGCTGGTTATAGCTATAAATATTTCTCCGCGCTTTGCAGTTTACTTTTCGTGAACCGTCACCAAATGGTCCAGGATTTACTACCGCAGGGATTCATCAAATTCAACGATTCGTTACAGATGACCGTCAAGTTAAAACTCTACATTCATTCCACCCGTTCTTCATGAATCTCATCCACCTCTACCTCGATGAACTAAATCTGAAAACACACGGCCAGTCTATATCCTAAAGGGTGCCAGCCGAGAGCTTCTTACTACCCTTGACTACATGTCACCATTTTTCAGGCAGTCTCCGCCCCATACCCTCATGTCATCATGCCAGCTCTACGATATCTGTTTCTATGAATCTCACGTGGTGAGATATAGCTTAATAAGCCATCCGAGAAGCAGCTGGATATATTCGATCGGGAAAGAGGGAAAATTAAGCAATGACTGTGGAGAAAAGCCTTCTATAAAAGGTATACTCTTATTGTTTCGTAGTGTTCTTACTGACATCAATAGGGACGTCAAAAATTTCGTTCTAAGAGAAAATACACTACATTCATCGAATCATAAATGGTATGCCGTATACCCACCCTGCCCCAACCCAGAGAAAATAAAAATAAAAAGATATAAAAAATAAAAGGTGGAAAAAACACCAATCCATGAATATGTACTTACCCAACCAGCGCTAGAACCACAAAGTTTTACCAGTTCAACGTAGCAGCAGCCTACACGTGTTACTGATTAGGATAATCTCTATTTTTCACCTAGTGATACGAGGAGAAACTTACCTTCAAATCATCTGCATTCAATAGGTCCACCCCCTCACCCATCAACACCCCCCAAACTGCATCCCTCACACTAACGGGCCATCCGGGTGTATCCCAATACCTCGCCATAATCCCTCTCTCATGCGCCGCTCCCACTTGTTCCCTCACCTTCCCCTTCTGACTATCACTAACCCCCCTTCCCCATAATACCATCCCTACCTCCCTCCCAAACGGCGCCGATGCAATCAGCGAGTTCGTCCAATTATACATATCGCTATCCGCTAACTTTCCTAACGGTGCATCATAAAAATAGTCACGGTATGTGGCATTCCTGGTCACCATCTCATGGAACGGAGCATCTCCCGTGAAATGCACGGTCACGGGTCCAGTGACAATGTCGCTCCCGTTATAGTGCGTCAAATAATTTACGGGTGACCGCAGCGGCTCCATGTGTGACAGCACCACAGGAAGCGTTGACAGACCCGGCGTCTTGAAGTCAACAAACAGGTGCAGTGTCTGTCCCGGGTCAACATCGTACACGCCGTTGATACGGCCCTCCGGCATCTCCTTTGTAAACTCAGTTTCTGGGTTCTGGCCCTTCAGGATCTTTACGAGGGGCTCGACATAGAGAGACTTGAATGTCCGGTTTCGTGTCAGAGACGAGGAGTCGTGGCCGACGAAGAGCTCATTGCCAGAGAACTCCCAGACATCGGCTTCTACACTGATGCAGCCGGAAGCAATAGCAGAGAAGAGAGGGACCTGTCGCCAGTAGTCGTTATGGCTGTGAATCGGGCGGGGAAGGACGTCACGTGTGAATGAGGTCGGGTAGCTGCCGTGGGTTCGCGGCCAGGTAATGAGAAGAGTCTGGATATCGGATTTCCAGGATGCACGGGAGAATGATAGGAGGATGCTGACAATTTGTGAGAATGTGCTAACCCGAGTTTAGCAGTGAACGAAATAGTACAACGAGGACAGGAGAGTTACATGACAAAGAGAAAAAAGAAGATGATGCCGCTTGCAAGACCAGTGAAGCGGGTGAAACGAGTGGTAGACCGTGGCCGCCCTGGGCGGGGAAGATGAGAGGTGCCAGATAGCATGATTGTATGGGTATGAATTGTCTGTGTGTCTGTCTTTCGTCTTCTAATTCTTCGTACCCCTCCTCAGGGTATATATAATGCTCTGGGGACGCTGGCTCTAGATAAATACACACCCTCTCTACTCACCTGGCTGAATAAATATTACCTACCGTCAGAAGAGAGGGGTTCAGCAGATTCGTGTCCCATAGGACGTCTATATATACCTGCATCAACGATACCAAGCAACAAAGCGATAGTCGCACATTTTGGCGAGTTCGGGACAGTTGAGGCTGACCTATCAATCCATGCATGTGCCAACAGCCAAGCTTTCCGTCCTTTCCGTTCGGGAAAGGTGTGCCGAAAAAGCTTGTTCACGATTTCGGCAAGGCAATGCTTAAAAAAGAAAGGTCAGAGTTCCGGTAGCACGATTCTAAGATCGGGCCCTGCATGTTGCGCAGGCCATGCTGCGGCGCGGGGTTGATTGCGGCATTGAGGTCGGAATTATATTATGTATGTGGAAATCTGACAGCAGATGGCCCAGAGACCACTATGAGATTCTCTTCTACGCCATCGAGGAAATCGCTTCAGATGTTCATTCTCTCACAATCTCGGGGTACCCCGTGTTTTAGAATGACTAGGATAAGCTTTCGGGAAGCCTACCAGAAAGGGCCCCTGTAATAAATAAGAACGGCAAATCACGATCCGGACCATGAGGGAATACATTTGGTTCTGGAATATGCATGTACCAATTGGATAAAACAGCCCGGAAGTTCGGAACTGCCAGCAGAGCTGTGATGGGTTGAATGTAAGGAAAAGCTTGATAACTACTATAGAGAGGCCCCAGCTTGGTATCATAACGGCTGTGATTAGGTAAACTGCTTGTATAAATCCCTCATGGCAGTGGGTTCGGATTCACCTAGACTTTTAAGGGATTCGTATGAACGGTACTCAGGTTTCCCATCTCACTTGAAACCCAAGTAAATTGAGTATTAATCAAGCCATTCATTCCTGGGAGGTTAAAGAAACTTTATTACAACTACCTTTATAATCCTTATAATTACTACACTAGCATAGTATCCGAGGGAGGGTTTCGCTCAAAAATCTTTTTTTGCCGAACGAATAGCTATATTTACCATCCCAACAATAAATATGGGCTCTCAAATACAGTTTTAGGCCTGATCCGGTAATATACACCCCATACTGGGTCATAAATAGAATAGGTAATGCAGGCTGGAAGCGCAAAGAGCTAGCCTCAAGACTCCTAGAATTTGTAGCCCTCGGTTATCTAGTACTAGAGAGTCAAGACGCGGCCGGGGAAACCCCGGGTATGAATATTTAAGGATGAATATTCATGTGTGGGGTATCCCTTGTGGGAAGCTTAGACAGCCCAAGTTTCTCGCTAAACGATTTCTGGCCGCCCTGGAGTAGTTTTTTTTGATTCAGATCCAGCTGGTATTTAAGTTAGTTTTTCATAAGTGCTTAAAGGTACCTACATTGTCGTCGATACGAGATAAGTTTTTCTTGATGTAATGTTTTCTTTTTTCTTTCTTTTTTTGCACCTTGATCTGGTTGTTTCTTTTTCCAAACCCGGTGGTTTTATTTCGAACAACGAGAGTGGTGCTCCTAGCACTACACTGTAGGTAACGTAAACTTGGTCTGTATTTGTTTTTTGTATCGGCTTCTTCCTTATCCATATGAGTCTAACAGAGTGGCAGAGATACTTGCTTTTGATGCATCCTGAACATTTCCAGTCACGTGGCGATAAGGACCGATAAGATAATGTTGCACACAAAGTCACTCGGCCCTCATCCAGGCATCCAATAAATACAACCTCAACCACCTCCACACCTCGCCCACTCATCATCCTCAATCCTTAATCTTTCTTCGCCGCTCCACCGCTCCACCGCCGCTCCACCGCTCCACCGCCGCCCACAATGCCCTCCAAACCCACCTGGGAGTAGTAGCCCCCACCTCGCTCCCACACATTCCCTTCTCTCCCCTCACGGTCTACTAACCTCCACCTACACAGACGCATCAATCACGATGATTCCGACGACTCTGCCATCTACAGTGATTCTGAGATTGTGATCCCTGGCTCCTCTGCCCCAGGGACCACCCTCAGCTCTACCTTTACGTCGCCACATCAATGCCTAGACTGCAACCTCAGCTTTGCCAACCAGGCAGATCTCCGCGGCCACAAGAAAGATTCCGAGACCCACGCCTACTGCCACCCCTGTGACCGTGACTTTGACACACCAATCCTGCTTAAAATGCACGTAATCAAAAGCACCCGCCATATCGTCTGCTTGGACTGCTTCCGCGAATTTGGCAGCAAGGGCGGACTCGAGGGCCATCGTAAGCAGGTACGCTATCTTATTACCCATCTTGTAGCCGAATGATATGCTGACGGGAGTAGATGCACCGTGTCGCGCAGAGAATCAAATGCCCGGGATGCAACGCATACTTTAACAATGCCTCCGGCATTGCGCAGCACATCGAGAGCGACTTCTGCACTCGCGGGCTGGGAGCCGCGGCACTCACCCAGCGCATCATAACCTCGCATGATCCCTCTTCGGCTGCCGCAGCCGCTGCGGAGCCGGGCACGCCGAAGCCGGCGACGACAAGCACACATGTGTGGCGTGAGGGCATCGCGGGCGAGGGCGCGGCAGTCCAGAAGACTGATATGGGGCCCTCTGTCCTCGACTACACGGATGGTATTGGCCTTGATGGGAAGGGGTTCACATTGAAGGACATGGGGCGCTACTGGAGGGCCGACGAGGGTCAATTTGTGTGCAATGTTGGCATGTGTAGGAAGAGGTTCGCGAAGGCGGGGCAGATGCTCCAGCATGCAAAGAGCACAGCACATGCCAGGAAGGTTTTCCGGTAAGTATTCTATTACCTATGAATCACTTCTTGTTCAGATGGATAAAGGGGTTGACTGACGATGTGTGTGATGCGTGTAGCTGCCCGACTTGCTGCGATGGGTTCAAGTCTTCGTCAGCACTCCTGCAGCATATCGAATCTGCAAGCTGCGCCGTCGGGCAGTCTGGGCAGGCCACTGCTGCAACTAACAAGTTGACTGGAGGGCTACTTTTCTAGTTTCTGGTCTTGTGGGATTTTTAGCAGCTGTCACTTCGGGAAGCTGTATTGGAAA
The DNA here is from genome assembly GCA_024713935.1 of Morchella eximia. NCBI lineage: Eukaryota > Fungi > Ascomycota > Pezizomycetes > Pezizales > Morchellaceae > Morchella > Morchella eximia. Next base: position 1,391,645 of record JAMGZG010000015.1, read on the forward strand.
CCATGTGAGGATGCAGTATACAAAGGACAAAAGAAATTAAACGAGTCGAAAATAAAGAAATTAGTAACCTCTTACATCACGGGATAGTTTGCAGGTTTGCGAATGTGCGATTGTAAAGGTCTCTCCGGGAAGATTCACGAATTATCACTCTAATAGAGTCATGGACTATCACTCGTTGGTCATTAGTCTAGAAATTCTTGTATGGTGTGAGATAGCTTGAGGGTAATGCTGTCCACCAGTTCAGTGCGATAGACTTTACTATCATGGAGTCGAGTTAAAGATGAGGTTCCTCAATATCCGCCCCCCGGAGGTAATGAAATTTAAGAATTGGCTGAATCAGTGCGTACAGGGTTGTCAAGGACTCCTCTTCTCTACTCCTTCTCGCGCCATATTATACGTGTATGTATGTACATAGATACCTATTGCATGGAAACAACTACCTGCTTCCAGCCAGGCAAAGATATATAGTCAAGACTAGAGAGTAGGGACAACTGTGTACATCGCCGCACGTACGGGGACGGGGATTGATACTGATACCGACAGATGAAAGATTTTCTACTGCTGCTGGTTGTTACGATAGATGGTTATGGCTACTGAAGAGATACCTATCTAGAAGTAGAGGGGTATGATGGGACATAGGGGGGTGATGTAGAGTATTTAAAGAGGCCTCCCCCCACCTGTCAACCTAATGTCTCCTTGCCATGTACATACCACCAACACACACCACTATAAATATCACCAACTACATATCTCTGTGTATCTATAACACAGTCTGGGAACAAGACTACATGTATTATTGTGATATCACTACCACTACATATATATCACTACCACTACCACTATATCGCCACTATTACCTCACCTCTATACGCCAGGATCATGCGTCTTACAAGACCACCTCCCCCGGCCAACTTCCCAAGTAGGTACATGAATGTATCCCCGAACGAGCACGCGCACCACACTTTGTACAAGTTCCCACCCACAACCCCACCGCCAGCCTGCACCTAACCAACCAACCCAACCCAACCCAACCGTGAACATGCTTACAAGTACTCCAGCCAGATACGTGTGTACTAACAAGCATAATTGTTTGCTACAACTACTTTGTATACTCTGCTCTACAAAACACACACCACTCCTAGGTACGCTGTAGCCCTATGTATAGAGTATATATCGAACCCCACGTACGTGTAGTGTAATTTTCCATCCCCCCCCACCTTAATTTCTCCTTTCCCCTCCCCATTCCCCTCCCTCTCCCCATCCCACACACTCCCTGCACACCCAGCTCCAAAGACCCCCCAAACCCAAACCCAAACCCAAATCGGACCAAACCCAAACCCGACGCTACAAAGCAGAAAACACCAAGGCCAAGAACCAAAACCAAAAACCAAAAACCAAAAACAAAAAGGGATATGTAGATAGAAAAGAATTGTACAAAACGCAGCACTGCTAGCTACCCAACTACCAACGACGTAACGTACTGGCTACAAAAAAATGTAAATGCACAACCATTCCACCCCAAACAGGAAAAAAAAGCTAAAAATCCCAAACCCCAAATCCCAAACCCCAAATTCCAAACCTCGAAACCCAGAAGACGCCAGACATAAACATTCGTTACAGATACCCCTCCAGCCCCAGCCCCAGCCTACAACCCACGGCCCACATGGCACTACACGTACATCCAAGCCATAGACAGCCACATAGACAGCCAGCCAGACAGCCAGCCAGCCACAAACAAAACAGGACGTAAAGAGTCAGGCGAACTTACGCCTCTTCACCCCCGCCCCCGCCGCCGCCCCCACACCCGCACTCTCTGCCGCCAACGCCGGCGACGCCCGCTTCGCCAGATCCTCCGGCAAGCGCTGCACGAACCGCCTCTGGCGCTTCGCCGCACTCTGCGGGCACCCGTCCTCATCGTCGGCGCTGTGCTTGGCCGGCTTGACCTCTGAGTAGAAGCTTCGCGTGGGGATGTGTGGTGTGGTTGGTTTCTTGGTGTCGGCGGTGGTGCGCTTGCGTGATTTGTTGGCCTCGGGTTGTGGGTAGGGGTTGGGGGCGTGCTGCGAGGTGATGCTGGCGGAGGCTTTGGGGGCGGAGGGTTTGGCCTCTGGTTGCGAGGGGTGGGTGGTTGGAGTGGTCTTTTGAGAAGTTGTAGCAGGAGTAACCTTGGGAGCGTCGTGAGTCTTCGCCTCCTCTTTTTCTCCCTCTGCGGCGACATTTGCACCCACAGGTTTAGACTTCTCCTCAGCTTTCTCGTCCTCCTCAACAGGGACAACAAGCTCATTCGTAAACGGCCTGTTCCCACGGCGCTTTGGCGCCGGCCTCGTCTCCGGAAGACGGTCCCTGATATAATCGGGATACGGCGCAAACTCGACACAATCGATGTCCTCCTCCTCATCGTCTGTCTCCTCGCCCTCCAGCTGCTGGCGTCTCCAGTATCTCTTCTCGATATAGTAGTTTCTGTTCCTCTTCATCCCCTTTGCCGACATCTCTTCGAGGCCAACATGGTCCGGCCGCTCGTGCTTGCCTAGCGTTGACGTGAGTAGCGCGAGCTCCGCCGCGGTTGGCGGGGCGCGGCGCGAGAATGCGGGGGGCTTTTCGGCGGCGGTGGCGAGGGGGGAGCGGAATTTGACCTTTTTGGGGGCGGACACGCCGTCGGTGTCGGTGTTGGGGGTGGTGGTTGTAGCAGTGGTGGGGCCTGGGGAGCGCGGGCGGCGACGGCGCAGCTCGGTGGGAGGTGGTTCTGTAGCTTTGGCCTTGGTTTGGTCCTTGGTTTGGTTCTTGGGTGAGATTTGGATGCCGGCGATGAGGGCGGCAGCTTCGGCGTCGGCGAGGGCTTGGGTGGCGCGTTTGTTGTCTGTGGGGAGCGGGGGGTTAGTTTAGTTGTTGGCTACAGTGGGGGTTGGGGGGGGGGGTGTCTGTCTGTGTGGTGGGAATGGTAATTATGGGGGACTTACAGTCTTCTAGTTTGTCGGCGACATTGAGTTTTGTGCCAATGTTTTTGAGATAGCGGACGTGGCCGCGGAGGTTGGAGACGTGCGCCTCTGTGATGTCGTTCCACGGGATTTCTTCGGCAGAGTCCATGTTGTCTGAGCTCGAGGTGGTTGTGGTTGTGGTGGTGGTGGGAGTATCTGTATCTATATCGCTAGCAGTCGGGTGAGGTGGAAAGACAGTGCCCCAGATTCCTTTAATGGCAGCGCCAAAGATGTAAGCCATGGGTGAAAAGGAAGAAGAAAAAGATGAATCGCAGAGATCGTGTGTGGGCGGGTGGGCCTTTGCGCGGTGGCAGGCAAAGTGGGGAAATAGAATGTGTTCTTAAGGAGGGAGGGATCAGGCGAGAGCTGCGCACAGTTGTCCACGGCAACGTTTGTGACAAGATGGGTTGGGGGAGCAGAGGGAGGGAGGGAGGGGTAAGTAAGCAAAACACACACACAAACACACACACACACACACACACACACACACACACACCAATTAGACGAAGGAAAAGGCAAGTAAGGAACGCTCGCTGGGTACGGTGGATGAGCAGACGCGACCGAGGTGGTTTGTCGGTCGGTTAGATTGGAGAGTCGAGTAGCTGAGCAATTGAAGTTGATGCAGTGCCTTATTTATTGACTGGAACGATTGATTGAGGGACGCGCTGAGAGAGATGATGGGTGGAGAGATCTTTGGAGGGAGGCTGAGGAGATGGAAGAGATGGAGGAGATGGAGGGAGCGAACTTTGACACGAGACGGAATGACGTTCAGTGGGCGAGTGAGGCTCAAGAGCCCTATTTGTCTATCGATAGCTGGACCTGGCCCTGTGCGGGCTTGGCAACGCCCTGAAACGCCATCCAGGGCAGTCGGCCCAGCGATGTTTCTTCTGAAAAATACACTTCCCATAAGTACATGTACCCACAGCACATTCACACACCACATAGTCTAGAGCAAAAAAAAGGCCATACCATTCATCTTCATAAACGCTTTTATTTACATCCACCCTCCACCCTCCACCCTTCCACCATCCATCATGATGCATCCTCCTCCTCCTCCTCCCATGTCATACAAAAAAAAAAAAAAAAAGGAGCTACAAAAAATATCTATAGCTAACGCAAAAGCAAAAAAAAAAAAAAATACACATCCTAAAAGATACTCCACACCTAGGCTAGGCTTCTGCCATTAAGTACTACCCACTACTACCCCAACCAGCACCTGAACGACCTAGGCCCCCCCTCTACCCCCTCCCCCTTCCACATCCCACCCTCCGCACCACCCTTACCCTCTATCCCAACCCCGATGAAGGATACCAGAAAGAGCTGCAACGAGATGAGATAAATAAGGAAACCAGCACAGCTAGCTGTGCTAGCTATAGATAGAGTACAGACAGACAGCAAAAGCTCGAGGTAGCAAGCGGTAGGGGGGGGAGAAAACGATATGATAAAGCCACAGAGAGAGCAGATGGTGAATAATTGCAGAAACCACAATAGTGTAACATGCACGACCGACTGAAGAAGTAGTAGTAGTAGTAGTAGAGGAAATCACAAAGTAAAAAGAAGAAAAAAGCCAACACCCGGATTTTAACAAATAGAAAGAAAAAAAAAAGGTTACAGAACAATAAAAAATCAAAGAGAGAAAGACAAATAGCCTCCCCAGAGAACAAAAAGAAGACATCCAAACGAAACGAAAAAGAATATTACCCCTTCCTCTCTCAGAGCATGGGCTCCTCGTCGTTAATTACACATCTGCCATTTCCTCGTCCTCATCCGGTGGCACCTCGACCTCTGGATCCGGCTCCGACTCATTATCACTCTCCACCTCGGCCTCCTTCTCCTCCTCCTCGGGGTCCGCATTCTCATCATGATGCTCCTCCTCCTCCTCCTCTTCACCTTCCTCCTCCTCCTCCTCCTCCTCCTCGTCGTCCTCCCCCTCTTCATTCTGCCCCTTCTTCTTCTTCTCGCCCGAGCCCTTCACCCCCGCCTCTGCCTCTGCCTCTGCATCAGCCTCAGCCTCCGCATGCTCCTCATGCTCATCCCCACCCTCCTCTTCATCCTCACTATAATTAATAATCTCACCCGGATACGGCCTCGGCTTCCTTCCCCGCTTGCCCGGCACCTTCTTCACCTCCTCCTCACCAATATTCACGTGCGCCACAATCTCGCGGTAGTTTGGCCCCAGCTTACTCACATTCCTGTCGAGCCGCTTCTTGAACACGGCCTCGTCGACGGCCCCCGCAAGCACGGCCAGAACAAGCTTCCCCGTAAACTCGCAGAGCCGCTGCTCATGCAACAGCACGGCGCTCTCGTCGGCCTCGGTCTTCTCCGCGTCATCAGCCTCGGCGTCTGCGTCGTCCACGTCTTCAGGCGCGGCGTGCTCGTCGGGCTCGAGCGCCCGGCCGGACGACTTGGCAAACGTCTTTTCGAGCGCGTCAAAGACTTTCAGCATCTCCTCCTCTAGCGAGGCGTCGAGCTTCCTGCCTAGCGCTGAGAGCTTCACGGCGATTTCCTCAGCGGCGTCGCCAACGACGCCGTCTTCGCCCTCTGCGGCAGGCTTCTTCTTCTCGTTCCTGGCGGCAGCGGCGATGAAGAGTGTTGCGAGGCCCATGATTGTGGTTGCGGCCGTGATCTTGACGGGATCGACCTTGCCGCGGTTCTTGATGATGCCGCCGACGCGCTCCATGATGGCATTGCGGCGGAGCGTGAGGTCGTCAATGTCGAGATCTGCAAGATCCTCGGTCTCGCTGATGGAGCTGACCTTCCACATAAAGTAGTACTCGAGCGTCTTCATTGTGCGGATGATGAGCTCCTCCTCAAGCTCGTCGACGCTGCCGCCACGCTGCAGAAGCGCCATCAGCACCTCGATCGGCTTGAGGTCTGCGGTCTTGGACTTGCCCTTTGCGGACGTCGCCGGCGGCGTCTCCATGATCTCCACGCAGTTGGTGATGGACGCGATGTACTCGAGTCTACGCACCGTGTTGATCAGCTCTGTCAGGCTGGCGTCGCTGAACTTGCCCTTCCCGAGGTCCTTTCCGCGGACGGCGTTGACCAGCGCGGTCACGGTCTCGTCTTTCAGCTGCCCGACTTTCTGGTCCGTGACATCGTCGAGCTCTTCGAATGTCTTTGCGTGCAGGAGGGCGGCAGAGGCTTCTTTGAGCACGGACTCGTCTGCGTGTGTGAGAAACTGGCGGTTGATGTCGTCGAGCAGTGATGCATAGGCGGTTGACTGGCGCAGCTCCTGGAAGACATCGAGCTTCATGAGCTGCTCGAGACGCAGGACTGAGGACGCCGCGTCGGGTACTGGCCCGAACTTCTTGAGCAGCGGGGGGATGAGCATCATGAGATTGCGGGACACTGTCTCGGTGTGCTTTTCGATCTCCTTTGCAGTGCGCTAGCGTGCGTGGTGTGTCAGTACAGTACAAGCCAATGATCGATATTTGGATATATATATATGTTTTTACTTACTTTTGCGGCGCCTCTTTTCTTCCCGCCCTCGCCTCCCTCGGCGATGTTGGCAGCGACACTCGCATTGAGGAGCTGCAGCAATATCGCCTCTTCCCGCGCCTCGAGCGCGACCATCGCCTTAATCTTCTTCTCGAGATCCTCCTCCTCGCCCCCCTCCTCGACCCGTGCTCCCTCGCTGTGATCATAGAGAAGATACTTTGCCACCCCCTCCCAATCACCCACCTCATCAAACGCCTCCCAGAGCACACTCCCCGCCAGCGAAAACCTACTCTCCGCATCGCCAATCTTGAGCGCACTCTTCTCAATTCCCTGCGCTGCCGTATCCGCGTCTTCATCCGCCGCCCCGTCCTCAAGATCATAGTTTGCAAGAACCTCAACAAGACACTTTAGCTTGATCCACGACAGCGTTGGGCCCTCAAAGTTCTCGTCCGAGTCGTCGCCGAGCGCCTCCAGGACCGCGTCTTCGCCGCCGAGCTCTTCCAGCTTCTCTTCATACAGGTCGCCAATGTTCTCGACAAAGAAACCGACGACTGCGCGGCGCACCTTGGGCTCGGAATCAAAGAGGAGGCGGCCGACGGTGTCAATGTCGGCGGGTTCGAGGTAGCCGACTTCGCGGATGACGTCGAGGAGCTCGACGGTGGCGGCGCGGACGCTGGCGTCGGCGTCGCGGGTGGCCATCTCGACGAGGCGGGGCCGGAAGCGCTCCGTAAAGTGGCGGAGTCCCGATACAGAGTCTTTTTTCTTGAAGAGCTTGGTGAGCGCTTTGACGACCTCGAGACGGGTTCCTGGAACGGTGTCGGAGAGCACCCAGCCCAGGTAGCGGAGATAGGACCCGTCGAAGAAGACGTCTGGCAGCGTGAGGATCCACGAGCCGAGCTCGCGGACACAGTCGGAGCGGATCTTGGGGTCAATGTCGCGGTATCGGTGGACGAAGACGGTGTCGAAGATGTCCTTGATTATGTTTTCTGTGACTTCTCTGCGCTCTTCGCCATCCTTCAGCTTAGTTTCCAGCGCCGTGATTCTGCCCTCGTTGCGCTTCCCCTTTTTCCCTTCGGCCTCGAACTGGCGATTTGTGGTGCTGTTTGCTTTTCTTGCCTCTGCGGCGATCATGGCGAGGCTGGACACAATGTCCAGGGCGAAAACGGTGCTGGTATGGCGGAACTGCCGCAGCGTGGAGGAGGACATGGCCGCGATCCAGACCTGAAAGTTCTCGATGAGCGCTGGGTCGGTGTACAGGATGTCGCGCGCGGCAAAGGTAGACATGAGCGAGTGCAGGAAGGACGAGAGGTTCTGGCGGAACCGGCGGAACTCGGGCTTCTTGGAGGTCAGCGGGTAGTCGGCGTGCCGCTGCCGCTGGAAGGCTTCTTGGATCTGGGAGAGGGTCTCGGTGGCGGAGTCTTGGTCTTCAATGTCGTAGTTTGTGACGGTTTTTTCGCAACCGCAGCACTGCGCAGTGGGTGGTTAGCAGTTGGTTAGATGTATCTGTAGGATGAAGACTTGCCTTGAGAATCAAATTGACCATGTCTTTCATTGCTTCTGTGTTGTCGCCCTCGTATTTCACGGTCCATGACTGCGCGACATCATCATGATCTTCGTCGCCGTTAAATACCGAGTCTGCCACAAACAAATTAGCCATCAAGTATTCCCAAAGACAATGCCGTCGTAAACAAAAAAAAATATATATATATACCGAATAGAGCATTCTGCTCGACCTCCCCCGCATCCCCCTCCTCCCCCTCACCCCCCTCACCATTAGTAGTCCTCGCCTTCCCCTTCCCCTTTGCCCTCCCCCCGCTCCTCTTGCGCCCGCCCGCCCGTTTCACAGGCGTCGCCGCCACCGCGCCCGTCGCAGTCCTCGTCTTCTTTGCGGGTGGCTTCTTCGTGCCAGCATCGTCTGCAGTGCGGGTCTGCTGCCCCTTCCGTGCGCGCGCAGCAGCATTCCTCTTCCGCCGCTCCTTGATCTCCTCTTCGTCCGGCTCGCCCTCCGAGGACTCCTCCTCGCTGCTCTCCTCCTCGTCATCGTCGTCATCCTCCTCCTCCTCTTCTTCTTCTTCTTCTTCGTCTTCGGCCTCGTCTTCAGCCTCCTCATTGTCTTCTTCGGCCCCACTAGCTTCCTTTTCCTTCTCAGGTTCTGGGTCCTTTGCTTTCGCCTTGGCTTTCGGCTTCGCTTTCGCTTTAGCCTTCGCCTTCACCTTTGGCTTTGCCTTCTCCTTCTCCGCCACTTTTTCTTCTTCTTCTGCCTCCTCCTCTACCTCTTCCTCGCCATCCTTACCCCCATCTTCACTGTCGCCCTCATCTTCTTCCGACGAGGACTCCTCCCTGACGGGCCGCTTTCGCTTCGGCCGCTCCGCAGCCTGCTGCGTAGCCAGCAGCGTGGGCTTCTTGACCACTCTTGTGGAGCGCCTACGGTTGCCTGTGTCTGGCGCTGCTGCTGCAGACGCGCCGTTTTTGGCGGTTGTGGGGGTGGTGGTTGACGCGTCGTCGCTGGTGTCCATCGCGTCCGGGGGATTCGAAGCGATGCGTGCTGGCATCGAGCAGGCGGGAAGAATAGAGTAGCTGTAGTCGCTTGTTTGTGAATAGTTGGGGGAGTGGAATGGAATTAATGGGGGATTGATTTGTGTATGGTGTTGTTTGTCTCGGTGGAGGGAGGAGGGAGGGAGGAGGGAGGGAAGAGCGAGGGAAGAGCGATGGCAGAGCAGAGCAGACAGACGACGTGACGGGGGGGGGGGGGTGCGTGTGTGTGTGTGATGGATGTCACGCAGCGATGATGATGGCCGCTGCAATGCACTTGCGCGGAGATGCAATTCGACTACTCGGGCAGAGAACCCAACTATTGCCTAATGTTTGTGATTGGCCATGTAAAAACCCGTGAGAAAGCTACCGCCGGTTTTCATGCATTTTTAAAGCTGCAGAGTCGGGAATTGCAGTCACCGGCAATCACTCGCATGTCATGCAATCTCTCCGCACGTGACCACGACAAGAGGCACGGTTGATCCAATTCACCCCTCCACAAATAGATACATGTAGATGCCCCCCCCCCTCTCCTCCCATCGCAGAACTATAACAATAATCTCACAATCCTTTCAAATTCGATGGCTGCTTCTGTGAGACCTGGGGACGGCTTCATCCATGCCCGACTTCTCCCTCCATCTCACTTCGTTCTACCGTCACTCGAATTTGTGTATCCGCTAAAGCTAATCTCCACCTCACCCCCGGCAGCTTCGTACCTGACCGTCTTCCTCCTCTCATACGGCGGTGGCCTCGTATCAGACGACAAAATCAACCTCAAAATCCTCCTCGAAGAGCACGCAAAGCTATGCCTCCTAACCCAGGGTCAGCCCGCCATGTCCCGAACCCCAAGTCCACCGCTGATCCCAACAAAGGCAGCACCAAGATCTTCAAGCGCAAAAACCCCACCCACCACACCTCCCAAACTCTCTCGATAACGCTGAATCCGTCTTCGGCACTCCTGCTGCTCCCTGACCCCATCCAGCCATTCGCAGACAGCTACTACACACAGCACCAGATCGTCGACATCCCGCCCGACGACACGGCAAGCTTCGTCCTCCTGGACTGGGTCAGCGAAGGCCGCACGGCCCGCGGCGAACGTTGGGACTTGGCACACTTTGAGAGCAGGAACGAGATCTATACTACGACCACAGCCTCTGGGCGCCGTCGGTTGCTACTGCGAGACGCATTGATACTCGACAGCGAGGTGCTGGGCGGTGAGAGTCTTTGTGGGAGGATGGACGGCTTCTCGTGCGTGGCGACGCTGATTGTGAGGGGTCCTCGGTTCGCCGGCTTGGCCGAGTGGGCGCTGCAGCGCTACACGGATGAGCCGAGGATTGGCGGGAAGGGGTTTGCTGTCAAGATGAGTGAGGATGAGGCGCAGAAGAGGAAGTGGGAGGTGTTGTGGACGGCGACGAGTGTGAGGGGGTTTGTGTTGATGAAGGTGAGTGGGAGGGAGCTGGAGGAGGTTAGAGGGTTTCTGAAGGAGTTTTTGGAGGATGAGGGAAGTGTAGTGAGGGAGTTTGGTGGAGATGCGTTAAGGTGCTTACAGTAGAGAAATAAGTGTACATATGTGTACCATACCTAGGAGCGATCAAAAGACCAACAACGACATTGCAAAGATCTCTGATCTTGACCCTAACACTTATGACTTAGGAACCCAGAGCACTTTGATCAGGAATGCAGCTCTTTACTCGGGCTTTGTGACATGGAAAGAAAATTCATTGGTACTTTATAAGCACATTGTGATTCATCACTTGGCGTTCTGTGTAACGATTTGTTGAGTTGATATTCCCCCGAAGGAAGCTGAAAGCTTGCAATGGTCGATAGCTATGATTGTATCTAGACTCAAGCGTCACGCGGGGCTCGGTGCTATGCGATAATCCATGCCTTCGGCGCTGAGAGCTCAATACAAGTAGCAGTGGAGGTAAGGCTATATTAGAATATTAAACCAAAAATAAAAAAGATGAATCGACCAAGTATTGTAAGTCAGTGCGTGTTCCAATGACTGTAGCAAAACCGAACTATTGGATGGTAGAAGAGACGACGATGATGTCAAGAGGAGTGGTCTTTATAGGACATAACTGAGGACAGGTGGCCAGGCCACCTATTGCTCGCCAGCTAGAACTCCGCACATGTGTAAATGACAGGCACGTATCCTGTACGACAGTATCATGAAAGATGCTGTTTAGATGGCTTCCACTAAACTTGTAATGATATATTCAAAACTGGATCCATGGAAGGAAGAGCAGTGCAGTGGGGGGTGCCAAATAGTTATTAAGGAAGTGATTTTTAGGCTACATGCATGTAGTTCTCGGATCTTTAGTGGTCTATGTTATATCACTGAACTCGAATCGTTGGATTTTGCTAGTATTAGGTATACCCAGGATTGTTGCGATCCTGAGAGATTCTATTTTATCTTTTTCTTTGGGCGCGTTCATTTGGGAGTTAAATTTACATCTCCAATTTCATTGATGTTGCTAGTTAGTCATAGAATATCACTCGTGTCAGTCATTTGTATTGCTTCTCCGCACAGACCATATTAATACTATCCCCTCTTCTTCCCGATAAATGCAACTCGCACAAGGTTGCCACCATACTTTAGATACCAGTTCATACATATACTATGCAATTTCAATGTGCTCAAGCTTGTTTTATTCTGTAAAGTTGGCCAAATAAAGGGCGATTAGCGGGTTAACGATGGTTGCTAGATAGCGCTGATAAGACGAATGGATGCCCGAGAACTAGTGAACGACATGTAGTTTATCCTGTTCAAGTTACGTGTATGTGATCAAAAATACTTTACTTTGTCCGACTCTTTACTCGGTCCGAACCTGGTAACTAGGTGATGTTGTGAAAATAGGCAACATACCTACTTAGTTAAGGTTTCAGCAAGTAGTTTGGGATGTTACGATGGGAGTTCAGCTTGCAGTGTAGACAAGTCTAGATCTAGGCTGCCAAAGATCAAAAGACATGATCTAGTCTTCATTTACCAAGCTTGGCACCCACAACCTCCTTCACATGTTATGGGTTAGGGTTATATCGCCTATCGCCTTGGCAACAACTACATACATACAAACATGTAACCACCACAGCCTTCTACCACGCGACTCCGACTCGCAGTGTTCACAACTCCATAGATAAGTGAGCAAAGTACCCTCAGGCCTCGAGCCCACATTTCAGGCCAGCTTCTAGGTACTCCCAGCTCCTCGTCTGCGCCAGGAACGGCCGCATAATAATAATCATTGTGATCAGGCTCGTAGTGATCATGCTGAAGATATCCACGGGGGCATGTGCCGGCCCTGCAGGGATCGCCGCGACGGACCTGCATCAGGAACGTTGAAGAGAGACAGACATCCGAGGGGAGAGAACTCACACTCCGCTGCAAAACTCATGACATCAGAATAGGAAGGCATCACTTCTCGGTATCACAAGGACGTGAAAACGGGCTATGGCTATCATATATATATATATATATATATATATATACTCGCCGCGACAGCAGCAGCACCATCACGCGGAAAAATGGGAACTTGAAGAACAGAGAAAGAAGAATCATTCATAACGGGCTATGAGTCCCTCTTTTGGGCGTCGAGTGTATCTGCACTTTTGGTGGATATGTAGCGAACGAAACTGAAGCTTCCACCCCCCAGAGATAAATACACAGTTATATACTCGACCGACTCGTCGAAGGGAATACCAATATCAATATCAATAATCAGTAATATAAACATCGATATCAGGCTCTACCTTTTACCCAACACAACATGGGGCTCGCCAGCGGGGCAACTCCGACTTCCAGCCCAAACGCAAACAACACCCACGACGAGGCGGACTACATCAGCCTCCCACCTGCTATCGCGCGGACCCTCAGCTTCCGCTCCGTCTCCCGCACGCCCAGGAACAGCTCGCAGTTCCCGTTTCCGTACGTGATTGACGTGCAAGCCGGGAATGTCTACCAGGAGTCGACTGCAACTGTTAATCGGACGTCGTCTTTGGCTACCATCAGGCAGTCCATGGCCTACTTGCAGTCGTTTGATGATCCACCTTTGACACTGGGCGGTGTGAATTGGATGTTGCAGCAACAGCAGCCTCAACTCCAGCAACAGCAGCAGCCACAACCCGGGCAGGATGGTTCTGTTGGTACGCCGGTCGTGGAGCTGCCAGGTCCAATATTCAATCGTGGCTTCTCTCTGGCGGGAATAACCCCCATCAGCACGCAAACCGTCGCGAAGCCTGAGGACTCGCAGAACCCAAGCCTCAGCCGGGAGTCCTCACGGTCCTCCGGGAAATCGCCGGGCTCTGTGGGCTCCGTCCCCGAACGACCCGAACGGCCATCAGCGATCCGGCAGCCCTCACAGGCAACAATCACGCAAGCCTCCTTCAACGCCTCCGCCGCGACCCGGGACCACCCGCAACCCTCCCCACCGCCGCTGATGCGGAAGGAGTCGCAGACCACGATCAAGCTGCACCCAGTCCCGGAGGATGCCTACAGCCCATCGATCCCATCGATCCCGTCGACCACCACCCCCGATGAACCCCACCTGCACTTCTCCCCGCCGTCGCCGCACGCCCACAGATCGCACCACCACCATCACCACCATCACCAGCAGCCGAAATCCAGCATTTACGACACCACGGGGAGCAGCTTCTCGTGGTCGACCGCCTCGCACGAGCCCGACCCGCGCTACGACCGGCTGCTGTTCGACTACCGCGTGATCGCGCAGTCGATGCACGCCTACCGGCACATCTCGATCTTCCGCCGCTTCGGGCGGCTGTCGATGGCGAACCTGCTGTACTACCAGGACGAGCTGACATGCATTGAGCGTGCGCTCTCGCACGTAGATATGGAGGAGACGCGGTGGGCGCAGACGGGCGTGAGTGAGAGCGACAGCGAGAAGCAGGAGCTGCGCGAGACGAGGATAAAGCTGATGAAGATGCTGCAGGACAAACTGAAGAGCTACTGTTCGTCTCTCACCAACCCTCCCCCCACTTTACTTCTATTGCGTGGAGCTGCTAACTAACGGGTGGGGAGTACAGACGAAGCACTCCTCCTCCAAGAGCAGATCTTCACCTCCCTCGACCCCCCTCGCCCCATCGACAGTCGCCTCCTCGCCGCGCTCGAAGACCCCTCCTCATCCCCCTCCGACTCCAACCCATTCACCGGCGCGCCCAACAGCGACGACCTCATAGCCCTCGGCCTCGGCGGCCGCGACTCTCTCGAGAAGCTCGTGGGCCGCCTCGTCCCCGCGCTCTTCCCGCACCGCAACCCCAGCGTCGAAGACGTGCGCCACCGCAACCTCTCGCAGAAGGACATGGCATCCATCCTCTCGCCGTTCACGCGGCGTATTACACGGCTGATCATTGCGCTGGCCACCACGGCGCTGATGCTCGGCCCCATGGTCATCCTGCAGTTTGTCACGAGTGCGAAGTGGAAGCTGGTGTGCATCAGCCTGTTTACGGTTGTGCTGGCGCTGCTGGTCGCGCTGGCGACGAGGGGCCGCGGGGAGGCAATCGTCATGGTGGTGGCGGCGTATGCGGCGGTGTTGGTCGTGTTTGTGCAGGGGAATCAGGGGTGTGCAGGGGTGGCCACGATTGGTGCTGGGGGTGCTGGGGGTGCGGGGGGTGGATGAGAGGAGGAGGGAGGAGAGAGGAGGAGGGGGGGGGGGGGGTGAGTGATAGTGTGTGCTTCTGAGCTAGTGTGTTTAGTGGGTGTAGGTAAGGAGGGATCTTACCGCAATACTGCCAATCACGATTTTTCTTTTTCTCTCTCACGATATTGTAATGTATTTTATATAACGAGTGCTTTTACGTTGAGACAATTAACAATAATGAATAATAATGAATCACCAGACCATCACTACCACTATCACTATCACTATCAGTATTACTATGACTATCACAAGCCTGAATCTACACTTGCGGCGAGTGATTGAGTGCTACACAGCAAGGGCAAACGGTCCCCAAGGCCGGGTGCACAAAGTGCGCAGCCAGTGTCAATGATTGGGCTGCTCTCGGAGCACAACAGTATCACTGATCACACTGTCACGCTAAGACTGTTACATGGCCCTAGCGGATGTAACATGCGTAGGGTGGTGACACCTTGTCACTCTACATGTGTACCTCCGTGTAGTTCCTTAGAGATGACCTATGAAGGTTATATCCATACATACATCATACATGCACTTGGGGGCCGTGGAATAATCAGGTTATGCATGTGGGGGTATGTCCTTGCTGGGAATGGTCTACAGTAACCCGGTCCTGCTTCTACCAAGACCGTTATCACTCTGACCCCAAGGCTGGGTTTAAACCGTTTGCACTCAAGTCGCTGACACGTACCTACATACCAGCGTCAAGCCGGACGGACCAGGCTCGACCTCGGCTAACCCGCTAAGCCTCCGTCCTGTGCACTTTGACGTCGTCGAACCTGAAGATCTGCAGAGAGATACATACATAGCACTAACCACAAGCTATTAGTACGGTCTTCAAGTGATGAGCTCTACAAACACACACATGAAGCGAAGGCTTTCTTAATTCAACAAAACAATTAAGAGTTAACACGGCCTACAACACCTCCCAAAGGCCTGGTTTCAACCCCACTACTACAATAGGTACGAGCAAGATAGGCACAGGAACATTGAGGTCTCATTGGCGCCACACAAGAAGTCTACAGCCACATAAAACTACGCCACAGAGGTCACACGACAGTAACAAACGAAGACAGCAGGAAGAATACAGTTAGGGGAAAAGAGGATTTTACAGAAATAATGACGCCTTTCGAATGGGGAACCTTTTAGACAAGAAGATAAATATAGAAACCATACCTGTAGAGAAGTTGAGAGCAACTTCTTTTTGGGCCGAGAGTTCCTTTCAACTACAGGATCTGGGCATGTGTGTGACGATGATGTGATGTGTGATGATGACAGGAGCAGAAAGGTGATGGGCAATTCGAGGATTTTTTTTCTCTCTCGTGGTGGGAAAAGGGGTGGGAAAATATGGGCTTTAACAAAACGACAATACAGGAATTAAAAAAGATCTGGACATGCTAATGACAAGAGTGAGAAGATTTTTGAGGAAAACGAAAATCCGGATAAAAGAAGAAATCCACATGAGATATGGCATATTTAAAACTCTGAATCCCCTGTTGTCAATGAGGTTCATCCAAAGAATTCGATGACATGACCACATTCCTTGTTTCATCCATTCATATTCCCCAAATTTCCCCGAAAAAAAAAAAAAAAAAAGAACAAAGTTCATCCCAAGAATCAAACCCCATTCAGAAAAAACGAGAGTATTGCTTAAAACCAGATCCATTGCCCTATGTGCCTTTCCATCTTATTGTGATTTTCTTTAATGTAGCCAGACATTTACATGTCCATAGAATCACCGTTGGCAAAGTTGAAACCACCCGCCTGTGGCTGAGCGCCAAAAGCAAATGTTCCGGTACCACCATCCTGTTGGGCTGCAGGCGCAAGGCCCTGGATCTCACCACCAGCTTCATCATCCTCATCCTGGAAGTACTTCTCGATAATGTTGTATGCCTTCATGTAGATCTCCTCGTTCGCGTTGTTCTGGCAAGCGTGGATACGCTCCATACCACCGGCCTCCTCAATGTACATGGCGTAGCGGTTGAGATTGTCGGTTTCGGCATTCTTGTCCATTTCTCCAACCTTAAGAATGTTCTCCAAGCCATCAAGAGCAACCTGGATAATCTTGTTGTCCATGCATCCCAAAAGATCACAAAGGGGCCTGATGCATCCTTGTGAAACAAGGTATCTGATCTGCTCCGGCTTCTGAAGACCTCCGCTGGTTGCGTTGGAGATAGCCCAACAGGCTTCTTTGCGAGTCTTGAAATCGCCGTTGGAGAGAAGGTTAATTAGAGGAGGGATGATGTTGGCATCAATGACGGCTTGGATCTGGTTGGAGTTTCCAGCGGTGATATTGGAGATTGTCCAGCAAGCCTCCTTGCGAATACCATCTTTGGGGGAACCCAGAAGGGAAAGCAGGGCAGGGAGGGCGCCGCAGTTAATAATGACCTGAGTTTGGACATCATCACCGGTAACAATGTTACCAACAGAGCGGAGAGCTGGAGTTTGAACAGATGTGGACGCATGCATCAGAAGCTCTACAAGACGGCGAGGGATACCGGCCTCAATGACAGCCTGGATCTTGTCATTTGAGCCGTCAGAAAGGTAAGAGATAGCCCAGCAAGCATCAATCAAAACCTCGTCGTCCAAAGAGTAGACTAGTTTCGCTAAAACGGGTAGGGCGGGGAGGATCTGACCACATAATTAGTTTCATGCCACTTCACTGTCCGACAGAATACTTACAGTTGCCCAATCAGGCTGAGGAGTCTTTCCACGGCAGAAGTTACTCAAGGTCCAAGTAGCATTCCTCAACATGCTTAACTTGCGGCTATCACCCAATAGGTTCAATAGAGGTGGCAAGGCACCTGCAGAAAGAACGTAATCTCTGCATTGTGGCGAGTCACCAGCAATGTTTCCTAACGCCCAAACAGCCTGCTCTCGAACATCTGGCTCGTGGCTTGACAATAGCTCGACAAAGATTGGGACAGCGCCAGCATCAATGACAACTTGTGTTTGGGTGGCGGATCCAGAGGCAATATTTGTGAGAGCCCATGCAGCCTCAAACTGAACAAGGGTGTGGGGAGAACGAAGGAATTCGACGAAGCGGGAGACAACACCACATTCGATGACTTTTTCAATTGGAGGATTACGCTCCTTTGACAGAAGTTTGCGGAATTTAGTTGTGGCCTGAATTTGCTGGTCAATCGATTCTGAAAAGACTCCGGCACACATTGAGGGGAGATCTTCGTTCAACTACCATTTATTATTAGCCATGTCAAATTTAGATACTTCTACTGGTACGAGTAACTCTCGAGGAAAGAAAAATGAAACGTAAAAAATCTCCGAGGAACCAATCTGCATGACGCGCGACTTTCTCTCTTTGTGACATTGAACTAGCTCGTGATACGCCAAGAAAGATGGGCTATCACAACATGAAGAAACGTAGAAACGAAAAAAGAAAACAGAGAAAAGAGCAAGAAACGAAAGGAGAGTACTAGACGGAATTTTTGAACACGAACCTGAGACTCATTGCCACCTTCCTCATCGCTCTCAGCTCCAGCTCCAGGAGCAGGGCTGGAAACAGCCATGTTTCTTCGTTTGGCCAAATTCTCCTCTCTCTTCTGCTTCCGGATCTCCACCTGCTGCTCTTCACGACGACGCCTCAACTCATCTGGCTTGAAGGTGCCCTTCGCCTTGAAGTTGCGCCTATGCTCGGGGATGTAGCGATCAGCCATGGTTGATTATTTTTGTGCTGAGAGTTGTATTTTTTGAGTTGTTTGTGTTGATGGTGGTTGTGATGGGGGATGGTGGGGTTAACGGGAGAAGATGAGGGGTGTGGTCGGTCGGTCAAGGGTGAACAAGGCCTTTCAGGATAAGCGATAACCAGACAGCGGGGTCTCTGAACCGGCAGCAAGCACAACTTTCGAATGAAGAGGAGAAGCGGGGCAGAATTATTTTTTCTTCCTTCTGCTGCTATATGGAAAAAATGGAAAAGGAAGAACAAGGGGAGAGGCGGAGACTAAGGAGGAGGAGAAGAGGAAGAGAAGAAAAGAACTGAAAGGGGCGAGTCTAAGTACTAGTGGCAGGCAACAGCAGAGAAAAGGAAAGCAGCAGCAGTGCAACAACAACACAAGCGAACAAAGTGGAGAGCCAACAGTCTGTTAAACTTGGGTATGTACCGCCCGCAAGGTTCCCCCACCTGAACTTGTGTTGCAATCAACCCAATCACGTTTAGGCTTGGCACATTTCTAACCGCTTCAAACTCGCTCACGTGAGTCTCAACTTCCATCTACACAACCTCACTCTGTTCATCTCATTCATCTCAACTCGAAGAGTTGCCATTCTGGCCCCAATAAAGAGAAATATTTCCTCACCTGTTACATTCTTGCTGCTTTTATTGTTTCTAGTTGCTGCTATCCATGTTTGAGGCTGAACACCAACCAAACCAGCGACCGGTTAGGGTTGCCTCCAACTGAGTAGACGCTCTAAGAATGTGTGTACAAACCAAGCGTATTTATTAACGTGTTGACTCATATTTCTTAAACTCATCTACAGGAAGCATATATTGAGCCCTAGTCGCCTAATAGTACCTTAAACTCACTTGTCTTGTGCTGATCTCATTATTTACAGTGATATTAGGAAGTCTTAGGTGTTTTTGATCGAGCTCGATCTCACTTTTTTTTTTTTTTTTTTTATATATATCAAGCTCTATTGTTTCTAGGTACAAAGAATCGCATGCAGTTAAAAACTATGGCGTAAAGAGCTCGATCTCACTTGGAGACTGTATATTTATATATTCCCATCAGCAACAACGACACCGATAGAAACCATTCTACAGAAGCCCGACGATTTTCTTTTATGCAAGCATTTTAGCCCGGATAGCGGTGTTGTAACTTTACAAAATTCAACAGCGACATCCATCGCTACCCAAAAGTCCTAAACCACATATTTTGTTAAAGATATCATATTACCGGCCTCTCTTTCTCTTTTTTTCTTTAAAACAAAATATCAGGCTACATCCTTTTAATAACCACACGGGTTATAATCCATCGTCATGGAATAATCGGATGAAAGACATTCACATAAAATGTAAAACTCGTTCCCACCAATTTTGTACGAAGCTCTCTCCGAATATCTCCTGGCACTTGGTTTGGGTAATTGCATTTACTGTTATAAGGCTAAATCAAGGCTTTATTAATTAAGTACACACGATATCATACTTCATATTAATGGTGCCTATACAACCCAATCTAGGCGTTGAGAATTAAGCATTGAATGTAGTCTGATCTGGGCCCGAGAGATTTTTATCGGAATGTTTATGTGGGGGTTATCCTGTTACAATTTTGTAAAACCACTCGGCCCAGGCCTGTGTACCTACATACGATAAATAGGCATCACTACATGTATTCACTATTCACTGCTAACACAAGCGCTATATTGTTTAGCAAGAGGAAAGAACCTCAATTTTACATTCAAATGAGGTAAATGGCTTTAAAGGCCTACCATCAATCCGGGCGCATTCTATCCATCAGAATCTGCGCTCTACGAATCTCAACGCCGACAGTTCTATATTTGCTCAGTCTCCAGCCGAGATTTTGCATATCCAACCAGTACGGCTAGTACAAATAAAACCAATCACAATGTTTTTGAAAAGAGACGCGGGAAAGTGTATGCAGGTCGGTCCGACACGGTTATCTAATCTGGCCGTAATCCTGATACACTGGCAGTTTCACCCGGTCAGAATCTCAACATCTCTGTACCTTCTGCTAACGCCGAAGCTTATGTAGGCAAGCTTCTGGCTTTGTGCGACCTACAAGAGCAGTAGTACTTTAGGTACATGTAGTTTAAGGCGGGGTAATGTCTCTGATGAGGATGTGACTTACGATACTGATAAACACGCCTTTTGGTTCTGAGCTATGCGGGGAGGGAACTTTCGGGACCTAAGCTCCCGTGAAGCTTTCCTTTTCGTTCCTTTTCCTTCTATAGATAACATTTAAGAGAAGCCAGATGAATGCTGTAGTCCCAGGTTCATAAAGAATCGTGTTCGTTACGAATAGGCCTAGGCTTCTCGGAACAACTCAAGGTTTCCTAACCAATCATTCTAGGAGGTAAATATCAGCTACAGAAATAATTTCGCAATGTCGACAAACCTTTATCACCATGAGTTATATACAAAATGGATAGTATTTCCCTTGTCAACGTCTCTCATATACATGTATACATGTATATATTACTATTGTAGGTCTTCAGTATATGTGGCGGAATTATGATTGGCCACTGCTTGCATGTGAGTTGATAGGGCCCCATATTTCTCGTTTGAATCAAAAGGAGCTTCCTATCTTAATACATTATTTTAGTATGAAGGATCGACCAATTCTGCTAAAGGACGCCCACAGAACCCAACGTATAATTTGAGGCTCTGCATTATTGTTATTGGTTCTTGATCTGTACTGAAAGGAACCAATCAATATCCCATTCGGGTAAAATGCACTTACATATTGTCTTTATCTTCCGGGTTCTTGAAACGATCTCCACATTGATCACCCAGCACTAGTTGTACCAAGTAATTCCCTTGGTTTGTATTTACCAAAAGACTTAGCTACATGTAACTACAAGGCCGAGGTACTAATATGGTTTCGGATTTAACGGCAAACCCTTGTACCTACATACATGTACATAGCTATACTTACTGCACTACTTCGAGCCTGATTCCGTTGCTAGAGAGCACTAAAACGATATAACTGAGCTTATCAAATATATCAGTCACGAGGAGACACCTTAAACCCAGAACCCTGGACAGAAACTTGTGCTTTTAGGGTCATGTTCACGGGAAAATCAAACTAACAGGAATCCTGCTGGTCCTTCCTCAACCGGAAGCTGATAGATTGTTCAGAGGCCACAAACGGAGTGTAATTGTATTTCGTTGATCGACCGATTAGTAGCCTGGGCTGAAAACCAATATGCACATCTATAACATACATGTATTCAACCTATATGTATACTTAATCAGTAAGTGATGCAATGTTTGGTTGCCAGGGCCGAAGATCTCATTGGCTAGTAGTCACACTAACGTCTTAATACTGTCACGCATTAAATTGAGATTTGCGATGACAAACAAGGAGTATAGGAGCACTAGTCAGTATCAAAGACGTAATAATGGGTTTTGACCAACTTACATGTAGTTTTTGGATTTATTCGCGCAAACTGCGGCAGAAGGGTTACCGCTACTATACTATTGGCTAGTTAGCCGTCGTCCTCTGGTGGTATGTCCCGAGGTGCTTTGCCTTCTGGCCAATGATAGATATACGGCCCTGTTTTATATACCAGCGTCCCAGCCTTGATACTGGCCAGGCTCGAGGACCTTGAGTAATAAGTATTTTCTCCTTCTACACTTGCTTTCTTTCGAGCTAAATTACACATCCTCGCGCTTTGAATTGCGCGTCTAGAAAAAAAAAAAGGATAATTGCGCTTCTAATTTATTCTTCTCTGCTAATAACCAACGTACTCGATCGCATAAATGTAACCATAAGCGCTTGTATTTCGTATGCAAATAGAGAGCTCCTTTATTTGGGTATGCTTACCTTGCACCACATGTCTTGCAATTTGGATAGACTCCCCATTGGTTGATGTACAACTATTTGAGGAGAATGAAGGAGTTAAAGCATTCTACCACTAAGATGTTGATCCATGATTCTCGACAAGAGATGCTTTACTGAGCTATGTCTAGAGATCGTGCTAGGATATAGGTGCATAAAGATCCTGATTCCTTGCACGACTCAGCTCTAGCAGATATCAGTAACTATACGTATGTAGTGATACGTTTACATTTGGTTTTATTGAATATTTTAGTCTTGATCAGTAGTGGGGGCCTTCACAAGTGTTCGACGTATAAGCTAAAAGGACGCTCAGATTTCGCGTAAGCTTTAACGGTTAATTCCAAGTTAATACAATTATCGTCTTCAAAAGTCAAAAGCTTGCGTGTAGCACGTAATCAGATATCAACTTTCGTCCCCCCTCCCCCCCTTCCTCCTCCCCACTCCCGGCATGCACATGAACTTATACTTTTTGTAACGTTTCTGTGTTTGAAATTGTAATTGGCCCTATTTCCGGACTTAGCTCTGGCCATCCATATATTCTAGATGATCGTTACAGCCGCATATCAGCTAACCAAGGAACTTCGTCTGAGAACTATCAGCGTCCTAACGGTCATGAGATCCAATACCATCGTACAAGCACCGCTAAAAAATATTTTCTCCATTAGTGGCGTGTAGTGATGCCAATCAACTACAACAATACAGGGAGGATCCTGTGCTTCTACCCGCAAGGACTGATGTTCCCACGAAGAGACCATTAACATCTAGCTGAAACTGAGCTACATGACGTGATTGTCGGCTCTGAGCCTGCGCGTGTCCAAAATTCCCAGCGTCCTGAGTTTGGGGTGGTGTATTGTGGGGCGAGTGATAATATATGACTGCATCGTGAACTTATAACCCTCGCAAAGTCTCCAAAAATTCTATAGACAACACCCAGAGTAGCCAGCAAAATTCTACAGTCCTAAAATTCATAGTTCTCGAGTCTTATTCTTTTTGAGAAGAACATCTGTTCAATTATCATTTCCCTTCGTCCTTTGAAAATACATCCAGTATTAGAAATGTCGTCCGCATCTGGTTCCGACAGCGATCCGGTCTCCTCTCCTGCCCCTGTCCCAGCCCAGCCACTTCAGTATGATGAGCTGTCGGTCCGTCTGGACATCGTTGGTAACTGTGGTGGTCTCAATGTTAGTAATCCCGTGACTGTTTATGGATACGAAACTATTCAACGATAGTGTCGTATATATCCCAACTCGTATAAGTTTGACTATATGTGGTTTACCAATATTTTCACCATTATCCCCTATCCGCCTAGCCCTTTTACTCTTTTAAGTCAACGACTAAATTATGTGCTTCCACAGGACCGCCATATTCTCGGTGAACTCAGTCCGACACCGCCAAACCAAACTACAATTGGTCACGGTACTGCCGGCACCGTCCTAGAGGCCGGGCTTAAATGTCACCTTGAGCCCGGTACCAAGGTCGCAATCTATCTCATTACCCCATGTCACAAGCACAAGTGTGCATATTGCAAAGAGAGACAGTACAAAAAATGTATCAGGAGTGATCTCCACAGGCCGCACACCACCGGATCGGTTATCACACTTCCTAGGGCGCTTGTCGTACCACTCCCAATCCCGCTCACACTTGAGGAAGGCGCCCTCATCCAAGTACTCGCTCTGGCAGTTAAGCTGGTCAACACGGCGGATCCAAAGCCTGGGCAGAGTTTTGCCGTGCTCGGTGTATCCTGTATCGGGATTCTTTGTTGTCTCCTGGCGCGTGCGCGAGGCGTGAGGCAAATTATGGTCGCGGACCATGATGAGGGTCTTTTAGATGTCGCGAGACGGTTTGTCCGGTTTTCGGGGACTACAGATGAGACTGTAGCGGCGATTGCATGTGTTGTCCCCAAGGGGACTGATGCGACGGAAGGCGCTGCAGCACTGGTGAAGGCATTTGGCAGGGAGCCAGATATCTGTGTAAACGCAACTGGGGAGTATGAGCTAATGAAAGCAGCATACAAGGCGGTGAAGGCTGGGGGTGTATATGTCCATGCTGGGGTCAGAGAGAGTGAAGTGAGTTGGGACGTTTTGGAAATGTGGAGAGACGACGTTAAAGTCCATGGGGGAGTCGGCTGTGAGGATTTGAATTATGAGGAGGCGGTAAACATGGTTATGAAAGGAGAGGTGAGCCTTCGCGAGTTTTGTCACCAGGGGTAGGTGTTATGGCGGGACGATTTTAGGTGACAATGATGGCTCCGGTCATGGTTCTGGTAAGCAAAGTGCGTGTTAGTACAACTGTTTGAGATTTGACATTGAAATTGTTGCTTGTTATTTGTTGTTGCTTTTTGGAAATTGAAAATTTTGCTTTTTGCTTTTGGAATTTGATATTGAAGTGTTTTGTTATTTGTTTGCTTTTTGGAAATTGTTATTGAAACTGAAATTGAAATTGTTTTTCTTAATTAGTCAATGGAGTGCCTATCTGTTTTCAAGTATTGTTTTCCATTCATTGGAAAAACTGTATTCCAGAGATTTGATCAATAATCAGAAACCGCTTTTGTTCGCTAAGATGAATTCAGTAAAAAAGAATTGCAGTACCGATTCTTTTGTCCACGTGACACGAGTGATACCGGGTGATGCAGGAAGAAACAAAATTGGCTGCCTCTGCATTCGCTTAGATACTGTAACTGGGGTGACCACAGCACTTCTGTCTGGGGCTTGGCATGGTAGGTATGGAGAGTCCATGCAGTTAAGCTGACAGGAGAAAGGCGACCTGTTGTATCGCATTTGAGAGCGCCGCCGCTGCTCGGTGGTGGGTTTTGTGTGGTTTCTGGTGTTTCTATTTTTTTTTTTCGTACGGGAAATGTAAAATTGCCGCCCGAATCTGCAGAAAGATCGCCGGTGATCGAGTAATGTATTCCCTTAGATAATTGCTCTTAATATGAACGGTGTTGATTAGAGAGAACACTCACTACCTTGGCGAGGTGCTTTGCTTTGAAAATTTTCTTCGAAGTTGGTCAGGTAATAATGAGCCGATGAATGTAGCGTCTTCTCTTCTCCTTCCTCCTTCCGATTTTAGATGATCAACTTTGGAATATTGATAGGCCGAGTCTCTTAGGGGGCGTGGCTGATGGTACTTTGGATATATCCAGTGAATTAAGAAAGAGGATCGGGTGATGATTAGAGGTAGTCATAGGGAGGAAAATGGCGGCGAAACATCATAAACCACTAGATACAGCAGCTGGGGCCACAAACGTAGATCTTTTTCATATAAGCCGATGGAACCTTATGCGATTGTTGATTATTTTAACACAAGGGCCTTTAAGCTTTGTGTTTTACGGAGAACTGAAGATGATAGTGCGCGTGATGTGTATCTAGGTTGTTAGATAGATCGGACACCAAGAAGAAAACGAAGACGCATATTGACTCTTCGTATAATTAGAGTAGAGATATATCGAGAAGCCGGACTCATATTGCACCTACATGTAGATACATGATGTAGTTACGTTACCCGAAAGACAGCAATTATGTAAACACTTCGCTGTTATGGGCGGAGGAGGAATCTACATAGGGTCTTATGCTACGCTAATACTACTACAGTACTATGTTATTTCTCTTAACTGGATACCATATACTAGTGCATAAAAGAGTCCTCACGTGCACCACTACAAAGTTGGCTGCACCTCCTTTAAACTCAACCCAACCACTCTACGCCGTGAGGAAGACGATGAGAACAATGAAAGAAATAACATCATATTAGTGTCAATGAATATTACTGATGCGAAAAACAGTTTGATAAGGCGAGAGGTCGATGAGGACTTGGAAGAACAAAGCTAAAATTGAAATTCTTAGACTCGGTCCTATTCCCTTATTTACCGCCGATGTTATGAAGCAGGCTTACCATTGGAGTTGAGACTAGTGAGAAAAGGATGTTTTAAATATCTGGTACCTGCATTAGGTATGAGGCTAACTATCTGGACTAGATGTGGTTGACCATGTCGCTACTACTACACGAGACCGCACAGACGAAAACCACACGGGACTGTAGCTGGGCAGGGTGAAGAACCGAATCTACAGACCATATCACTCAAACTCTTGGGGTAGTGAGGAATAGGATACATCCCAATGTAGGGACTCTGCTCGCCTATCGCTTAAGATTGATGGGCAATAATTATTATGTCCCAACTTGATCGGTTGACTAGATCGATGAGCGTGTACGTGTAGCAGAGGTCATATATGTAATTTCGATCAACCCCAATGCCAGATTACGCTAACACATATCTTGATGATACAGACCCAGACTGTAGCTACACATTCACACACATTTATGCCCGAGTGGGCTATATCTTAATATACGGAGTCGACTATTTTACACCGCTCTATCTGAGAGTCCCCGTTAAATAAATAATCAACCTACATTAACCAAGCATCCGCCAAATAGAAGGCTCTACTATTAACACAGCATTTTTCACAAATATTTATAAGTCCTTAGAATTTTATGTGAAGCGATCTCCCACATATTAGTCTTCTCAGTTCGAATAACGAAATTCAACCCTAGCCCACAAACTTCCTATTAAAACCATCAATTACCACTACTGGTTACGATGATCCCTGCCTCTCGAATTAAGTGGTACAGATTCAACTAACTCAGGCAAGAGTCATTTCCGTACAAAAGTTCATACATCCCGGTCCCTTGAATTTTAGGACTCAATGGTAGTGAATATCCTTCTAGCACAGGATCATTATAATTAGTATTGTACTTACTATGTTAATTTCTACCAACCCTTAAGACATTCAAAGTAAACCACAACAAGAAATACATTAAAACCAGGGGTAAACCACGTGGAGATGGCAAGCATGACAGCAAATCTATATTTCAACTTTCTTTGGATTGCTTGTTCTTGGCCAAGATGCAAAGAACAATATTAAAAAACTAGCGCTTCCTAACATTGTTCCCCATGTAAGTGACCAAACACTAACCAACCAGCCAACAACGAAACAAAAAGCTCCGACACACCAAAAACATCACAATGCCATATCTTTTTCTTCGACCCCTCTCTTCGTTCCCTTCATCTGTTTTCTCTTTTTCTTTCTTAACTATGTACAATGATTCCTTTACACCGGTACCAACATTTCCGAAACGTCACTACGAAATCCCTTGAGAATCAAGCCTCATGTACACCCTCAATCGCTCCAGATCACTTCTCCTATATACACACATCGACTATCGGGCCGTTTTCAAGGAATTAGTACGGCCCCGGTGATCTTGTATAAAACCAGCTATCGGCTCTTAGGAAATCATAAGTTCACCAAGCAGCGAACTCTACGACCAGAACATTATTCCACCTACTCTCCCTATCTCATATATCCTATCAACGCAATAGCAATATGCAACCCTCCGTTATCGCGATTGCCCGGCCAGCAGTGCCTGAGACTGAGGAGCCCGTTGATGAGCAGCGCGGTAAGGCTTCTTCCTCATATACTGGTGTATCTACTATAAACATTTTTAATTTACTAATATTTTGATATATAGGCAAAATTTGGTTCCAGTGCGTCATTTGTTAGACCCCGATCTAGATAAATAATACTCGCCATTTTACCAGCCAAGTAAACAGCAAATATCGCATGTCCAGCCACTATGTTCTATTTTTTTTTGACCATATCGTCTTCAACATATGGAGGTCCTTGAACGTGCAGGTTCTGGGGTTTTCATGAGGACGCAATGGATTATATTCTTTGTGTCTATTTACCTTGTTTTTGTTGAGTGGACTGGACTGTTAGCAACTGTGTAATTTTCATTTCCTTATTCATTTCCTTTGAGACTCTTTGAGATATAGAGAGAGAGATTTACAGAGATTACAGCATACGAACTATTTAACCCATTAAACTATTGTTATACATGTACAGTTTGCGTCTTAAATATCACCGTGATTCCCCTTTATCCACGTTGTTTCCAGATCCTATGGTATAAGCCTCATCGGTAGTTGTAGCAGTGGTCCAAGACCGACGTAGTTCACATTTATTTACGATATGCCTCCATGTATCCCTTTCTATGACATTTTTCTGGGATAAGTCGCCCACAAAACTTTGATATATATAACTTACAAGGGGATAATCGATCTCTTCATATGAAGATTGGTTAGGGTCTGCGTAAGGTGCATCAGAATGATAAGTACATGTATATATGTATGAGCCTTTTATCTTAAGATTAGATAATAGATAGGAGTCGAAGGAGTTCTTTCCCAAGAATACATGTAGTCATGTATATTATACGTGTCCCTCCAATAACTTCTGTGTATTTCATCTCACTTCCACAATTATCGTAGAATGCCATCCAGTTTACTCAGGAGGGCCAATGTCGACAATTCACACTGGAAAGCCTGCGACTGCTATGACTTCTTTTATATTAACTACACATGGACTAGCGCCACATCATCATCCCTCAATCCATATACCTTCTAATCCAAAATACGATACATGACAACTCTACTCGCTCCCAAAAAGTTCAAATACACGATCTTCTTCTCGGACAAGAACATGCTCGGCACAAACGGCAGCTCATAAAGATCAAGTAACCAGTCTATACCCTTATCTAACACCCACACAAGACCTCTTTCAGCTCCTCTGCAAGACGCATCCTTAACTATAAATAAAGGGGGAGACCACTCACGACTGATCGACTTCAGATGCTCACCAAGACACGGCACATCCGGATGATACTCCCCATTCGACATTGGCAGTGTCCGAAACGGCTCCACAAGTTCCGTGACATGGAACTTATTATACATTCTCGCCTCGAGCCGCGCACTTCTCCCACCAGCGCCATCACATCAGTACCATTCCACAGCCCACCAAAACACGCACCGGGAAATTAATTTACCTCTCCACCCTTGCCAGTAGCTCTCCGCCGTCGGGGCTGGCGTCATTGAGGCGGTTGTATCCCAAGTGGATAAAGTTGCGCATCTGCACTATCTCGCGCGAGAGCAGGTCCAGATGCGCAAGCACACCGATACACAGAGTGGTCTGATGACTGTGGTTGGGGAACTGGAGGCTCTTGAGGATAGCGGTAGGTGATTGCGGTGTAGGCGTCATGTCGTGGTCTTGCTGAGAGAAAGACATCATGTGTTATGCTACGGGCGTCTATAGACCGGACGGGGGATGAAAAGAAAAGGCTTTGTGGATTCAATCTGGGAGGTGGTGTCTTGTGGACTTTATATTAATTATTGCAACACAGAGGCATATTTCAGCTCTGGCTAGCGGGAAACGACCCATGGTGTTGGGAGTCACTGATGCTAGCTGGAGAAGATGAGATGAACACAGCTGAGCATGAGCCCCCCTAGCTGACGGGATGCAGATACCCGCCCGCGCGCCTCGAGCATGTTTAATCTTTCCTTTGTTCTTGGGGCGGCGAGGGCATCTCATCTCCGGTGAAAGGTGCATGTACTGTAGAGATGAGGGAGAAAGGAGAGAGAAGGAGCTAAAGAGTGCTAGTGTCATGAGGTATTTGGGTGTTGATTCAACGTTAAACTTTGTACATGGGCTGAGGAAAGGGGGCTACAAAGCTTCTACTACTATGGGATTTTTCTCGAGGCATTTACCTGTACAGATGAGATTACAGATGAAGAGTAAGGGGGGTACATGTAGTTGACTAGTGGCTGTCGGCACGAGATTTTCTTTGGCGGTAGAGCATGTGACTCGAGTGATACCTTGTGATTGCATTATTATATAACTGCCAGCCAACGGAGCTAATGTTTACCAATTATTGCACTAGGCCAAACTAGGCCAAACTAGGCCAGTTAAGTAAATTATAGTACTGAAATTTCTGATCTCTGGAAGTAGCCAGTTACGTATCGTTTTCTGGGTTCCTAAAGCCTGCAGCTGTCTTCTATTTTGATGGGGCCGCAATCACATATATATCGTGCGTGTGGGCTTGAATTTCCAAGAGTATTGTCTAATTTCAGTATATAATTTATGACTGTATTATTGTGGTTCTATAAATCCAATCGCTTGTTTATGTAAATACATGTAGTAGTTAAAAAGCCAGGATATCGATTCCATATCGCAGATTTCTAGTGATTATTATCGTGGAACGGTCTTCACTCGAAGGTACAACCACTATTCTAGACTGTTCATTCTAATAGCCCACTAATCGACTTATCCATAACTTTGGAGGTTGGGTATATAGGTACTATTTCAGCACCCGATCCACTAACGGTCGCAAGAACAAACATCAGTATAAATTACGCAGAACACTCTCAAGACATATCCATACCACTACGGCTCTTACAACAGCTCCCCTCCAAAAAAGGCTTCAATCTCATCCTTGTGGGAATCTATCAGCCGTAACCCTAACCCTTCTTCATAGTGCCCGCTAGTTCGCATTAAGCGACCCCACTAAACCGTATCCTACGTCACACAGAGCGACCATTTTTCCGCCCCCGTTAGGAACCGTTGACCTCATCATTGCGCCGCCCTCACCCCACGCCCGCTGCCAATATCATACAAACCATTTAGGCAGCCAGCTCTCAACCTCTCTCAACCTACTGCCAAAAGTAATTCCCCTAGCACTGAATCAAAAATGACCGCAAACCCAGCAGCAATCAAGTCGGTAACGCCCCCACCCGCGGCCGTCCCCCCACCAGGCGCCAACCCCTCGCGCGAAGAGGCCGCCCGCCTCGCCTTCGAGCGCGAGTACCTCGCGCAGCAGCAGAAGTACGAAGCCCTCAGGTATCGAATCTCGCTGGGACTCCTCGTCGCCTGTCCCGCGCTTGCGCTGATCCCGCCGAGGAAGCTCGACTGGTACACCTTTGGGCTTGGGTCGGCGTGGCTGTACTGCCTGAACGAGGTGACGGATGCACATGGGCGCAACATGTGGCGCGGGTTCAGACGGCATGAGGATGTGGCGAGGAGTCTTGCGAAGAAGCCGGAGGTGGATGGTGTCAAGGTGGGGGGCTGGAAGGGGGAGAAGATCGTGAAGGATATGAGGAAGAGAGAGGAGGAGGCTGATAGTGTGGGGAGTATCATCATGGAACAGATATGGGATGTGTGGGAGCAGAGGGATAGGGCCGATAGGGATAAGAAGACAGGGCCGGAGGTTAATGTTAGGGAGGAGATGTTAAAGAAGATTGAGGTCGAGAAGGACGTAAGGGATTCGGATAGGAAGTAAATCGGAAAATCAAATAAGGAATTGGTACCGGTGTAAATATTATATTTTTACTTACTGTGGTCTGTGAATTGCGATCTTCTCTTCTACTTCTATTTTAGCAATTCTTATTCTGAAAACAATCAATGAATTATCAATAAATCATTAGCACTTCTTGTGAGTTTTCTTGTTTTCATCTTTTTCTTTTTTCTTTCCGCGAGTGACAATGGGTGATTCGCGGCTTAAATATATCACATAAAAATTAGGCAGGCACATTTAGGTACCATGCAACCACCCCGCAGTACCAGGTATATATATACCACCAAATGGTTTCCTACATTTAAATTCCATCCGTTCAATCGACAAGATTTTCAAGTTGAATACCCTTCTTTCCCCATCGATTCTGAAGCTGTGCTAACAAATTCCGTACAGAACGCATTCTTTTATTCAGCACGTGCAGTAAAAGTACGTACCTGAAAGTACCTGACCAACCTCCACATCATTAGCCAAGTACCTACATACCCTAAACCCTCACCTCCTAGGAGCAAACAGCCCACCTATCCACTACGCCACGTGATCTGAGTCGTAATAACCCCAAAACCCAACTTCCTCACTCAACTCTCTCTTCCTCCAACACCACAAAACATCTATCACAAAACATCAAGCCCAAAAAGATGGACGAAGTTAATTCCGCCTCCTCTTCCCCCCCGCCCGAGCCAGTCATTATCTTTGAACCTCCCCTCTTTCTGCAGCGTCGTAGAGCTGTGCATGAGCTCTTACGCCAACTCTCTTTGTCCAAAATCTTTGGTGACAAGGGACTTAAAAGTATTCTCGATGTCGGCTGTGGCACTGACCTCTGCCTCTTGCGTTCCCTAATGCCCTGTGACGATGACTTGCCTCTCGAAAACATTACGGGCATTGACATGGATGACGACTTATTATCCCAAGAACTCATTGAGAGCCTTGAGCCAGATAATGAAGATGAGGAAGCACGCTGGAGGGAGCTTACAGTGAGATTACTTCATGGTAAGTTTTCTATCCTAGATCAAATCAGGAGTAGAGGGGCGTGTGTCGTACAATGACAGAAAAAAAGAAGAAAACGGGGGCTAACAAATGATTATTTGTGGCTTATAGGATCCTTTGAACAATTATCTCCAGAAATTATCCCAAGACACGATATTATTGTGTCTACAGAAGGTATGTTTTGAGCAATCATGAATAATCACTCGTATCCGCTGCACCCATCATCACTCGGACCCTACGTCACTCAGAGAGCTAATTATAACACTCGCCCACAGTTATTGAACATTTGGATCCTGCTCCTCTGGCGAGTTATGCTCCAGTGCTTCTAGGAAAGATGCGTCCAAAGGTCTGCATCATCACCACACCCAACAGGGACTTCAACAAGGTCTTTGATATAGCCCTGCCACAAAATCCAGGGCGTCGCTTCTTCCGCCCTAATATTCCATATGCGATGCGTCACCATGATCACCGCTTCGAATGGACCCGGGCTGAGTTCAGAGCCTGGGCCAAAGAGGCGGCCGACAAATTTGGATATCGTGTGGTCTTTACCGGTGTTGGGGGTTTCGACTGCGGGGCTGTCTGCGATGACGCCCGAGTTCGCGATTTTGTCATGCACTGTACAGACGAGTTCACAGGTGACCCTGAAGATAACTATGATGCCGTCCTTACTGGTAGTAATTCAAAGCTCGGCGATGGTCTTTCCGACTTGTTCGGCGAGCCGCTCCTGGGATCAAGCTACCTCTCTCGTGCGAGAGAGGTGCTGGGTCACTGTTCCCAGATTGCGATCTTTATGCTGCAGCAGCCAGAATTAGTCTCAGCGTTGGATGCAGAAGCTTTCCCACAGTTCTGGAATGCACTCCCGACTAATGACCTGATGCTTGTCTGCCGGGATGTCTACCCATGGGTTAAAAACGAGATCTATCCACCGCCCTGCTGTGAAATGTTGGCGATGGTGCAGGCTACATTCCCTAGTTTCATGCCGGCTCTTGTTGCGTTGGCCTGGGAGCGTATTGGAAAGTCACCGGCACGCCCGGAGTCGAGACGCAGTGAGCATCTCGAGTTCTATGCTGACTATGACATTGATGATCCGCCCTCGGCCGAAGTTCTCCAAGAGCGGCGGCTGGCAAGGAAAAGGGCAGACTGTAAAGAGAAAGAAAGAATGGAAGAGTTAACAAAAGAACTTGCTGGCATGAATGTCGACGATGTTGATATCGTCAGGATGATTATTCCGCTGCGCGAGGTGTGGAATAGGAACTGGGGGCTGCAGAGGGCGTTTAGATTCCATTTCGAAGTGTTCCAAGAGATGCTTATGACCTCAGGTAACCTGGGAATCATGGAACTTGCTGCATATAGGAGCAAGGAGCATGCGAAATCTAAATCTAAGTGTAAGCTCTCTCCCCCATTGCCGTGAATGCTGCGGTTTATGATACTGATATACTCATTCAGGGAGAAACATTTTCACGACTCCCACCTCAACTGTCGACCTGAAAGTGTCATCACGCCCTGGTGAGAGAAAACCCGAACTCATCAAGTTAACCGTCAATGGCCCAAAAACCTCACCAACATTTATCGTAACATTACCCTCCTGTTTGGGAAAACCATCACCTCTGAGTGAACCTTCTCTTCCAAAAGAGGTTCCCCACCAAGAAGAAAAACAATCTCTTCAAAACGAAGCTTCTCTCCAAGCAGCTTCTCTTCAAGAAGGAACCCCTCTCCAAGGAGAAGCTTCTGTCCAAGAAGGAAACTCTCTTCAAGTTGAAGCCTTCCTCCAAGGGAACGCTTTCGAAGACTCGGCCCTTGAGGACTCTCTCAACTATGACACAGAAAACCCCTGCAAAGACCTCGTAGCAAGCAGCTCTTGCTGTGGCTCGATGTACTCAGAACCTGAATATGACGATCAGCACCTCTTACATACTGTCGCTGTGTGGGCGATGGATTCCAACAAAATGGATGAAAAAAGCATGGAAGTTGAAGTCGAAGATGAGGCACGAATGCTTAAGACTCCGAATGATCAGTCATTTGACGCCATGGACGACAAGATCGTGTTGATTTTCTTCAAGCCAAACTTAAAGGAGGACCCCTGGGCGGTGCCCCGTCCCTATGAGACGGATGGTGAACCATTAACATTTGATTGTAGTTATGGTGGCAGGAGCCCTAGATGGGACCACCCTCCGTCTGATGACGGAAGGACTAGTTATGAGGGATTGGGTGCATCCAGTTCGGCTGAAAATGGCAGCTTTTGGGGCCCCGAGGGGTATAGCAAGAATATGGATAGTTGGGAGTATTAAAAAAAACCCATAGGGTTAGGCGCAGTTGTCGTTTTTTTTTTTTGCTTTGTCGTTTTACATCGTGGTGGTATTTCAAAAGGCCTATCATGTCGTCATCTAACAATGCCCGAAAAGCCAAAAAGAAAAAAGGGATGAGATAGCAACCTTACTTGATAGCAATATAAATTAAACTTCTAGCTGAAACTTTAGCCCAGATTTGACCGCATAGAAGTTGTGATTTCAACCGCCTAAATTCCCCATACAACCAGGGCTAAGTATTAATCTATTATCAGTAATGTGAGTATGAGTATCTCTAAACGAATCATGAATCGAAGAGAGAAAAATAGTTTCTTTTCTTCATTGTTATCTCTCAAAGGATACCTATAGACACACCATCCACTCATGCTGTACTTCTGCGCACAACAGTCTGCACACTTTGACTAACCCTACCTCCGAATTTCTAGACGTAGTACTAACATCTATACCCTCCTATACGGTCGAAGACCCAAAAATATTCTAGAGAGAACAAAGCAACTAATGCCATCTCCTGTTCTAAACAGAGGGGAGTAACCACAACGCCAACTGCTATACAGATGCCCTAGCCAGATATTGGTAAACATCTTTAAAACCCATCTTCTCATTCGCCAGTATATCATTCACAACCCCCTCATAGCTCTGGGCATCTTCATCAGCAGGAACGTTTTCTTCGCCTCGTCGTTATTAGCCAACTTATTCACCCACGCCAGCACCGAGCCCGCCCCACTCG
Organism: Morchella eximia; assembly: GCA_024713935.1. Lineage (NCBI taxonomy): Eukaryota > Fungi > Ascomycota > Pezizomycetes > Pezizales > Morchellaceae > Morchella > Morchella eximia. Next base: position 1,426,958 of record JAMGZG010000015.1, read on the forward strand.
AAGTTGAATCTGCCCCCAGCGTCCGCTCGATCAGCATCAACCACAGCCGCTCAAACTCGTTGAGGTGGTTAATCAGCGGCTCAGTATCGTTATATGTCAAAGCAAGCGCAGTATTGAGCAGGGCGTGGAGCGTGACAAAGTGTCTACCCTCGAAAGCTCTCCAGAGCGCGGCCCACATCTCATGCGCGTGGGTATAAGGCGTGGTTATTAGGGGGATGTGCATTTCTACATTCGTATGGAATAATACGATGGAGAAGATGTCGAGTTTGTCCCACACTTCCCTGTCAATGGCTCTTTGTGTGAATTCCCCTCGGCCACTTGCTGCTGTGGACCCATCGTTGGTGGGGCTGGGGGTGGACGAGGTATCGTCCCAAATACGACATCTTGGGCTCCGTAGTAGCGGAGGCAGCTCATGATGAGAGCCTTCCATGATTTGAAGTTGGATTGACCGCGGAGCTTGATGGGGAGGTGCGGGATTTCTTTGGAGTCTGTCATGGAGTGCTACGGGGGAGCTTTGCAATTGGCTTAGTGGTTTGCGATATTTTGATAAAAAAAAAAGATAAAAGTACAAGGCGATGAGGATGGAGAATATAGGAGCTTCTGGCTAGGGCTATTCACATAGCACAGAAACATATATTCACCAGTTTATAGCTGGCTACATGTGGACAGACAATGACAAAAGGATACAAGGATGGAACGGCCTAGAGTAGAGATAAGTTAGCCTAATTATACATGGGGTAACACGCACTATAAAACAGAGAACCACTATTATGCTAGCTGTAGCTGTAGCGTATGGTGGACAAATCGCCTTATTTTCACGCTAAGAACTCTAACCCACTATCATTTGAGACGGACATCATTTGGCATCATTTCAGAATGAGCATGATTTGGCTGCGTGAACTCTTGGCCACGCACAAAGCTAGTTTTCACATGAACGTATTCTATGATTGCACCACTGGCAAATTTACGAAGATATATATCGATTGCAGATCCAGTGCTAATATTTCCTTTTCAACCCAACTCCCCATTTTTACATAAACATTACACGTTAAAACTAACCCAGCTCTCCCTAGATCTAACCAGACCAGATGGTAGGTCCAGGAACAATGTAGCTTGTGGCTGCAGAGGATATAATGGTCAGAATATGTATAAATACGACTATAGCCCAAGGGAGAGGAAACTTACGAATAGGCCAGTAGATGTTGATCAAGATACCAGGCTCATTTCCAGTGTATACACCGGGGATAGCCACCTTCGGGCTTGGAGACCCTGAGCCACCGCCAGTAACACTGATCTGTGCACACGAGATGTAGAACTGGGCGCCACCGAATGAGGACGCTCCATGAATGGCAATATGTTCAATTCTGACCAAGTACTCGCCGTTGGGCAAGCTCTTTGGGATAGTGAAGGTGAAAGTAGAGGAAGTGGTATCAAAAGTGATAGCATCGCTGGTGATGGAAGTTGCGCCCCTCTCCCATACACGGAACCACACGGAGCCAGAGCCATCGAAAGCAGCTGCAGTGCTTGGGGCTTTGGCCATGTAGATGTTGAACGCACCGGGGTGGAAGACCGCAATATCAGCCTGAAAACCGATGCTAGACCCGGCGGTCACGGCGATGGTCGAGGTGGAGGATGCAGAAGCGAGACCGCCGACATTGCAGCGCATGTCATTAGAGGTCACATCCACTACGGGAGAGTTGGTGTTGGTGTTCGTACGGATACCGACGTATTCGGCACCGACAGTTCCGGCATTGATGAACTTGAAGAACCGGTCTAAAAGATATTAGCATTAACATTTTCATAATGGAAGTCAATGTATGCTTACAATGGGCAAGCGTCTGCTCGACAAACGCCGCACTGAGAACGAGAGCAACAGAGAGGAATTTCATCTTGATAGATGTATAAAGGAATGGAAGCTCAATTTACTACCGAATCGCAGTCTGAAGATTCGAATTGACAGTGGAGTATCTACCCAATTTATACTCCCCAACCCACTTTACTCACTCACCTGTCAAAACCATGCTTAATGTTTAGTTAAGTGTCAATCACTACAAGAAGAAAGTCTTAACGGCAATCAGGGCCGACGGTGGTATTGATTATCATACCCGTACCATGGCAATGGCTCGGAACCTGCCTTAATTGCAAAATAGTCAGGGGTACAATATATCATTACCCCTTCAACCCCGCGACGACCCCCCGACATTTCCGGACAGCTCACGCTGTCCCTTCAATTTAGAGTTGCAGTGACGGATTAAACCGTCCGATTTGTATGCATGTTCGTCCGATGACATTTTGCGGGGCGCATAGAGAACATCCTGGCATGGCGCCAAAGTTCTGGTAGTGTGTAGCGGTTATATGGTTGCAAGTATCATTGATATTAACAGTTTTGCTTGGGGATCCCGGCTCTGCTCTCCTCGGAACCACCGAATTTAAATGAATTATATGTAATTCTCCTTATGCATAAAAAATCAAAAGTTCTTTGTCCAAAGTGCAAAAAATATACTCATCTACGAAGTATTAGACGGATACTCATCACAAGGTCAATAAGTAAAAGTTGCATATTGTAATCAACGGTTTAAACAGAAGAGGTGATGGTAAAACCTGAATAACAAATACCTTGCCTCGATACCCTAATACACACATAGAGACTCATATCCAACTTTCTCCAAGGCAAATAGTATAAGCGCTAAAGTAACCGCCCAAGTACTGATATAGATAACCCACATATATATCAAAAATAAGAGTTATGTTATTAGTACTCAACCCCGAGCTGGCGCAAAATGTTTCTATAAATTATGAATAACTCACCAAAAGATGGTTTACGCGTTGCAATATCTTCCTTACCTAGAACTAACCCTATATATGTAACATAATGATAGTATTCGGACGGACCTAGTGGTGGTGGGGTCCGCCGAAGGTGCTGTTAATACCGACGGGGTTACACCTCCACTCATTATTTTGATTGGAGATTAATTAATGTGCAGCCATCTTGATTGTTTTTCGAGAGGGGGTACGTATTACGAAAAACACCCCAGATATGATGTTTCCTCCATGGAATGCCAGACGAGTGTAAACAGCCTTTTTAATCACCCCATAATCGAATTATCTGTGCGTCCAATGGTAGACCAAAGACGCAGCGATATTTGTACTGCAGCCCGAGCACATCAGGAGTATTTTTTTATATAAATCCTCTCTATGACAAACGTTTCAAGATCCCTGCGATGTCGAATATTAATGCTGGCCAAGACTCCAAGTATATATGAGCGTGAGTGTGCATGATCACGCCGTGACATAAAAGTCTGACCGGATTCTCCTATCAATCCCTGTACATTCCGCTCTTCTATAGATTCCTATTGTATGGTCAATGGGTGAAGTAAGACTCGGGCTAAAGCCTTCAATAATCCCGAAAACAAGTATTCGAGAGGGACATTATATTGTCGTACCAAATTCATAATCTGAACGTCTCTAGATTTTGGCATCTGGTGATACAAAATCATTTAAATAATATATTTCTCCATATCCAGCACGCAACATCTTGGCTGAATGATGGTCACATGTGGTGGTGAAGTTTTTTCTCACCCGGGGCCGCGGCGGGGTAGAGTTGAGGTGTTGGAGAGTCGAAGGGGGCATATATGCATGCACCTGGCAAGGGATCGAGTGAGTTCTTACGAGGAAACGCTTGATTCGATCATCAGTGACACAGTCTTGATGAGATCCTGGTAAGAGCATAAGGATAGTCGGGCCCGAAGATGGGCGCAAGGATTCGATTCGACCCGCACCTAATTCATTAGTCAACACGTAGCTAGATGTACTAGATAAACGGATTCAGCATTTCGACCTTCCGGGCCATTAAAACAGCCATTTCACAGGATACAGCATGAGATGTCAACTAGGATCCAGACAGCCGACGTCGTTGATTGTACCTACATGACAGAGAAGATCAACGCCAGGCTGACACATAAACCTTATTTCCTTCGCTTCAACAACGACATCACATCATCCGGATCATAATCTTCGTTCCCCGCTGTCAGGGGACAAGGGCCACATGTATGTGTGTACCCCAGATCTTCTATGCTTCACAAGCGAAAATTCAACCTAGGCCTGACCGTAAAATATCCTATTACTGCGGGAATTATGCCAGTATAGTGTAATTGCCAAATTGGAGCCTACGAATCTTTACTGATTATGGACAGCCCCCACACGCAAGTACTTCGGTCATAAGCTAGTTCTGAGATGAATAAGAAATTAATGATATCCACATCTAGCATTGAGGGGATCCGGATGGGTGAAAGAGCTCAGGAGAAATGGATCATAATAGATTGTCTAGTGTTCTGTATGTATCTAACTCGCAGTACATAGACTCACCAGATGTACCTCCGAACAATAGTTCATGAAGGATGAGGGATCAATATCCCTCAAGTGTCGCCACAAGGATCGGGCGAAAGCTTCCTCATTCGTTCCAGGGACAGCTGACCCTATAGGACAAAAAGGTGATATGAGCAACACATATAACTATGGCTCCCGATCCCACTTGTGTAAACTCTTCCTCCAGATATGATAAAGGTAGGCTCCTCTAATTACAGCAGAACCCTTGCGCCCATATCAGGTCTAGCTATGAAGCACTTCATAGAATATCACTCGGCCCATATCTTTCTTAAGAAAGAACTAAGAAACGAACCACAAAGCTAGAGCCAACCGTGCCATCCTTTAGTACTGATAAAGAGACAAAACAAACCGAAATATTGAGAACTGTTATTTTGAAACTATATTACACCACTCTTTACTTGTCTAATCCGCGAGGAACAGTCTTCTAGCCGCAAGCCACTACCACAACAAGCTACTCCACGATAATTACTCTGTATCATCTCAGGTTTATGCCATATGAATAGCTAAGAATCCTATCTCCAATGAGGGGATTTCAGCGTCATGCCAGCGTATTGATGCCCAATTTTGATACCTAAACAGACAAAGAAGGAAAAAAATAAAATAAAATAAAAACTCCTCTCAAATTTACCAGCCCAAACCAAATGCCAAAGCTAAAGTTTATGAGAAACTGAAATCGCTTTTTTGCTAAATCACAATCTCTAGTCCCCAATATCTCTTAGCGACCAGCGCAGCAAGTGCAACAACCAGCGCCCAGATGAGTTTATCCAACCAAGGCGTCTCGGCTCTTTGGGCAAGAGGAACAGTGTGCACTTGCTGTTGCGGTGGGTTTGGATACTGTGGCGTTATTGGCTGAGGTGGAGTAGGGGCATGCGTAAACCTAGCTGTGGTTGTCGGTGTAGGAATCGGTGCTGGCGTTGCTGGTGACGACGACGACGACGACGATGAAGAAGGTGTTGACTCCTCTTTCTTCATTTCGTCTTTATATGCCAGTTTCAGCCCCTCTGGTAAGGCCTCCTCTTCCTTCTCACCAAGTTCCTTCGCTCTCGCAGCGCTCTCCGCCAGTATCTCCTCATTAGTGTGCCCGCCACATCCTTCGCACTTCCACCCTCCGGATTCTCCAGCAATCTTCTCTCTTATTTCCGCGCTGCATTCCATACCACCTAGCTGCCCTTTCGCTTCGCCTTCCATAAAGCCCCTCAGCGCCACTACGGCAGTGCGCACACCCCACGCTGGCTGCCAGGTATCTTCATGATGGCCAGAGATTGAAAGACATATCTCGCGGTTTACTTCGAAGCGACCGCTGGGTGTCAGGAAGCGGAATGATGGCGGGCGAAGAGGATACTGAGGAGGGAGGGCAATGCGACCGTGGTAGATTCCGTTCGCGTACGGTGTGGATGGAGGTCCGCGGATGGTGAAGTGCCATTCCATGAGGTTTGATTCGAGAGGAGCCGCATGATAGTCTGGGGAGGGCGCGGAGGCTAACTCTGCAGCTTCGCGAACTGGGAAGGTTAGCAAGCTTCGTTACATGGGGGGTATTTTGACCTGGCAGCTTACGGATCCGTTTTATGGTGGGGGACTTCTTATTGTAGTTTTGTGACATTGTGGCGAGAAGGTATTTATGGGTAAAGAGGCGTAAAGTGTACGGTAGCAGAAAGAGACCAGGTATATATAACTGCACTTTAAGGGTTTGAGGACAGATAAGAGTTGTAGGACCTTTAGTAAGGTGAGCTTTGTGTCGCGCGTTCCTGAAATTGTTTGTTGCTGGGGAGAGAACAGAAACAGGTTAGACAGAGATCGAAAGCTGAGGCCTTTGTTACCGGAAATAGCACCGAGCTGCCGGTGCTTAACCGGGCGGTTACCCGGGCGTCGGGGATTGTCTGGTGTTGTGAAAATAGTATATTTAGATGCTGCAAAAGCCCAAAATATATATCAGCCATTGTTGGGATGTGGGTTAGAAATACCACTGTACCAAAAATTGGCGGAACAAAATGACGGGTGCAGTTCTGGAGTTTGCTAATGAGACCTTAGAATAACCCTTGTGTGAAAACGAAGAATACAACTGCAGTGAGCTGCATGCAGTGGTTAATTTCCTTGATTAGGAGAGATATACTCTAATGAGAGCTTGATAAGAAAGCAGCTGCTGTGCAGAGCAACAGGAGTGCTTTGTAGCGACTTACAGGAGGTCCAAAGACTCTTTGTACTTTGTATGATGAATCGAGATCTAGCTAGACCTCCTCAATTGATCCATTATGTCAATGGCTTTTTAAATTACAATTGTTCAGGTTCTGGATCGAATGGTAACGATTCCTTTTCAGTGGAATTTAGAGAACGATGGATTCCAAACCTTTGCCTGCTAGCAAACAACTGGTCCGTAAAAAAAACACCGGCGACGATAATACCCCTTGTAGACTAAGACTAAGAGTCGCTTGAGTGACGTCATCATTTGTGGCTGTGTTACCCAAGACCCCTCTCCTGAATGTTTGAGCCTCATCCCACCACATCTACCTCCTACAAAGCATCCAACAGCTCAACAGCTCCAAGTACGTACCAACAAATATACAGACATGGAGAGAACTGTCACCATCGACAAGGCCATCAACGCCATAAAAACCGCAGCCGACGAAATCCCTGTACGACCCCTCTATTCTTTCCCTGAACGAAAGGAGGCTGATAGTGCAATAAACACGATAGGCCGAAGATTTTATCTCCTATTCTACGATTCTGGATGTGCATCTTTCGTATGCTCATGAGTTTTTCTCAGAGGAGGATCAAAACTCACTATTAGAGACCTTGGCAGATATACTCAATACCCATGTAGGTTTACTTGCGATTGTGAGCTTGTAACTTTGCTGATTGTTTAAAAAAAATAGGAGGATCTAGCTCGCGATATTTCCTGGGATCTCGTATCGGTTCTACTCCCATTTCTAGAGTCATCAGCTGCGACAACACTTCAAACTGCAGAATCTTTAATTGCCTCTACTGCTACAAAAGGAAACCCCAAAGAGGTCTTCATCAAGATTCTAGAGTCGTTGTCTTCGCTTAGCTGGGCACCTAACGTAAGTCACAAGGAAGACAAAGAGGATGAGGATGAGGACAAAGCTGCACACTCCGGAGACGAAGATGAAGAGAAGGTAGCTTCCGAAGAGGAGGAGGAAGAGGAGGAGGACAAGGAGCTGCACAAGCATTCGCTCAAGAAATTCCATGCTCTGCTTTCTGCACTATCGATTGTGCACCCCAGGATTGGAGCTAAATGCCCATCCCGGTTCTTGTCAACCGAATTGACAACGTTACTGGGCGTTGTCATGAAGTCAGTTCAATGGCTCGAAAGGGAAGAAGTCGACGGCGTCTTAAGAGCCATACTGGAGTTCGTAGAACTAGCTAAACCGGAGCTACCACGTGGACCTCAGTCGAGGAAACCAAGTGTGGCGCAAGGCGAGAGACCACCCCTACCTCCGAGAACCTCGACTGTAGATACTACTACTACTGCGGCAGCTACTCCGGCGGCTACTCTGGCGGCTACTCCGGCTAAAGATGACAAGGAACTTTTGCTTCAGGCAAGACTGCTTGTGTCGTTCCTGACACACGTATTGGAGACCTATCTACTTCGAACCAGAACTCGGTATAATAAGACCTCAGTAGAATATGTCGAGAAGGCGCACAGTCACGGCGGTCATACACACCCAACCGAAGACGAGGATGAGGACGAGTCAAGAGGACTGGTACTTGGATGGGCTGGTGATTACGATGAGAAGGTTACTAGGCTTGGGAAAAGTAAGGTTCCAGGTGGTCAAACTCTCATTGACGATGAACGAGAGGCGAGAGCAGGAAGAAGGGACGTGAAGCAAATAGTTGAGGAGATCTCAGCTCTGTGTGATGGGCTAGGATTAAAGATCGAGGAGCTGCTCAAGATAGTTGAGACAATTGACGGTTAGACCTCCGCCTCCCCCAGATTTCGTCCTTAGTCTAATAATCTTAGAACCCGGCGAAAATCATGACGAAGAGCAAGAACCCCACGACGTCCCTGCGCCCTCTACCGCCGATGACGTCCCCCTATCTAAAATAGGCTCTCTTTTCCTCCTCGCCGAAAAGCTCTCAAGCCAGAGTTTATACGAATTCACCGCCGGGATCTTCCCCGAGCACCAAAAGATCTCTCGCAACTACCTCATCTTAGGCCCAGGACAATCACAGCCGCCAGTTATAGATGCAGTTCTTTACCTTGGTGCACTCATCCTTCATGAAGGTGCAGGCCTCGGTGAAATCCCTCTTCAGATCGAAGAGTTCTTAATATACCTTCAAACCTTTGCCGCCATCTCCGCAACTGCCACTTCTCCTCAAATTCGTTTCCTCGCAAACGCCCACGTCGCTACATGCCTCAAACAACACCCCGACGAGGCGGTACGTCTAGCATACATCAAAGACACGCTCGAACACTGTCCTTTTGAGTCTCTTAAGGAGCGTGTCGTCGTTTTCCTGAAAGATGAGATCATTGCCGCTACCTCACCTTCCCCTGCATCCTCAGCACCATCGACGCCAAGCTCTATCTTCGGTTCATCCCTCGCGCTCCAGGAGCTCTCCTCCGCCCTTTTCCCAGATGTTGCCGAACTTCTTTCAGGATCGGATCAGCAGAACTGGTCCGCGCTTAAGAACGCACACCCAACTCTTGTGGCGACTGCGAACTTGTATTACTTCTTACTGAAGTCGCCGGCGACACAGGGAAGAGTGGGCGTGTGTGACAAGAAGCATGTCGACAGAGTGGAGGAGAAATTCTTGGCGCCATTGAGGAAAGCTGTTGATAGCTTCAAAGGTGTGGAAGAGGCTGGAATGGGGTTCGAAATGGAAATTTTAAAGGAAGTGTTGGAAAGAATTGGGGAGGTGAAGAAGAGTGTGTTGAACTAAAGTGATGTGATTTAGTGTTAGTTTTTTTTTTATATCTATTTTAGTTGAATACCATAGTTTCTTTCTCGGATCTAGCTTTAGCTGGTCCCATTCCCACAAACTATCTTAATTTGTTACCGTTTTATTGGCACCCCTAGTATAAGAATCGCATTAGCAAGTACTGACGCCCTTGAGTATAAAGAATAAATCGATTTTCACAAGATCTTTATGGCACCGTCAGAAGTAGTGTACTTATCGTACAGCTCATATCATCTCTAAAGTCCTCTATTTCTAGCCAAGAAGTGCCATGGGAGCCTCGATGAAACAAGAGTGGTTATCGAGTGATAATTCGTGAAGAAATCACACCATCTGATATGCTACTTTCGAAATGTCAAGGTATTGGCTCCAAAACTGATTTAAAAGATATGACTAGTACTAAACATACTATTTACAAATTTATAAACAATATCAAGTAAATTTTTGGTGTATAGTTTTATCTGGCCTACGGGGTGGGTGAGTGGTTTTTTTGTCTTATAACAAAAGCCTTACATGATATCGATGGATCTGCCTATCCATCCGTATCAGACTCATTGTTACCCCCACGTAGACATAATAACAAGTATGTCGATAATTTTATGACCAAGCTGCTTTGGCATACACACATTTAATCTCCAGACCAGATAAGATGTGCCAAGATCTGATCTACCCTACATTACAGATCCCTTGGAGATAAAGATCGTATTAGAAAACATCGGATGAACTTATGTACGCATATAATTAATGTTTCTTATGCATGAACTAGCATAATATTACACCAGTTTCATTTGAGTCACCCAATTAAGTGGATGTTGATAAAAAGCCCGAAACTGCCTCTTCATTAAAGCATCGAGATAGTTACTTTTCTTTTCTCGGTTAGCGCTCATGGGTGAGTATTACATGCAAACCTGGACTCCAGATAACGTCTTATCTCATACTAATGAATCGCTTTTAATCCAATATCCCCTGGTGCAGCTTGGTGTGGTGTTAGTTCCAGATCATGTTGTAAAGTGAAATGGTGGTTTCGATCTCAAGATCTAGTGCCTTAGTTATGTTGTTATGCACTGATTGATATCGAGTGACCCGATATACTAAGGGGAGATAGGATAGCTGTTCTAGATGCACCGGTAAGAATATTCGTATTTAAATATAGGTTTTGGCGCACAGATACTATTGTACTACATGTAGCTAGTTCTTAAATTGGCGAGGTAGAGCTACATACTTAATTAAGATTGCATACATATATATATATTGAGTCAAATACCGAAGTGTCTGTGCACCGAAGCTTTCACTGTACGGATTCTTTACTGGTATAGAAGCGACCTCCTGATGCCTGACTAGAGCGTGGAATTTTGTATCCATCCCATGGATTATTGGGGTCATCTGCCACTGTTAATTAAAGAACGTACCTCCTAACTCATGATAAGGTAATCAAGAACACCCACTCAAAGCTCGCCTACATCAGAAAATCCTACGTACCATTGACAGGAGCAGAGAGTCAGCCATACATCTACGTTAGACAGAATTCGATTGCGTATCCTGGCTTTCTACCTGCTTCAAATATGAGATGTGACACGAGCCTGTCGAGCCTTGTTATGGTAACTAAAAGGCTACTGCAGCAAATAATCCCAATACAAAGTTCTCGCCCAGTGTTCATATGCGTTTTCGATCAGGTAGTCACCCATGGAACGTTTGGCGAACTTTCAGTGGGCGAACCAGTACCCAGCTCAAATCTAAATTATCGCTACATAAAGCCCTAGACGGAAAAAGTTGCATGGGACGTTTTAAAAGACGATGTGTCTGTCACACCTTCCTTAAGCTGGTGAAAAGGTTTGTAAAAACATCATGATGAAAAAAAAAAAAGACTCCGGAATTCAGCATACCAGATATGCCCCCACTTTTGTTTCTTCCAATAGTGATAGCAATCACTAGCCCGGAAAGCCTACGCCATGCTCATGTATCTACAATAGCCGTAGAATTAACCCCATTCGAGGTTGAAAATATGAGTGTTGATAATATGATCGTAAATAATATTATAGCGGGTTTAAGTCCCACAGTAGGCTTCACCATCAAGACATATCCTCCTGGAAAGCGAGAGATCCAAGTGTGAGATAGAGGTTTGAGACACTTGTATTAGGCCACTGAACACCTTCACGATCCACGTTAGTCCCGATAAAGGCAGGTATCCTATATTTTGGTAGTGTCTTTGTAATTCACTCACCAAAAGAAAGCAATGAGACACTGCGTACTTAATGCTCCTCAGTTATGCGCACGCAGTTTCAGCTGCCCTTGTTGTCAGCTATTTACCGCAAAATCAAATCATAACCACACGTATATGTACGTAGTTATGTGCCTTATTAATCGTTTAATAGGTAGTGATTCTTGGCGCTATTGGCGAGGGGTTTATGCAGATACACCGCGGTACTTTAGAGGAGAGTAGGTACTTTGTAAATAATATACATGTAATTCTCCGCGATTTAAATCCGAATAACAGAGCCAATCCTATAGTCAATCAGGTGAATAGTTGCAAACCCAAGTGTTTTCTACTTACTCTAGACAAATAAACCAAAGATATCATCTGGGAACAAACTTTTCATCCTACTCCGAAACTATATTATTCACTTACTATCAGGTACGATTGATAACGATTTTCATCGCAGTAACACCCAGTTTAAGATTTCGGCTCTTCCCCTCGTGAAGGCACAAGTTATTATGACAGAGAGGCTCACGGGTAGGTATTGCTTCCCTATCTTACACTGCCATGAAATCACCTTCAAGCGGCAACCCGAGCGCTCTCGACGCCGACCAATTAAGTATTTTTAAACATTTCCGTTCACGAACTAGGTACTCGTTTTTAGACGCCACAAAATTATGTTTAGGCTGTACCTAGGTGTAAGTCCTGATGAACTGCAGATATCTAATAGGCATCATATGTGTAGTTTTGTTTCCTTACCCCAGCTGTACTACAATATCTAGTACATGCATATTGCTATGCACCGTGGATGGATACATGGCATGTAACTCGTACATTAGTACACTTTATCGTGGTGTCCATCTGGTCTGCACTAATCAGGCGGAGAAGGGCCTGTTGCGAGCCGTCGTTCACTTCCCCAGGATTTGGTTCGGCCCGTGCACTGCAGATCAAAGAGCCACTAAAAGAATCCCGTCAGTTAAACGCTTTAATACTTCGAAATATAGACTCATAGGGCAGGTAGAGTATCAACACGTCATAATTTTACTCCCGGCCGAGAAAAGAGGTTCAGATTTAGGATGCTTTTTCTGGGCAACCGCCTTAGCTTCTTTCCTTTTTTTCTCGCACCATAAAGTCCCTTTCTCTCCATCTCAGCCAACAGAAGAAGAAGATACGTCCGGACCAGTTATATATCTCTTACCTTGTTGAAGGAAGCTAGTGATATCCCTTTAAGATCACCAATGCTACTGCTTCAACGGTATGTGCTCTAATAGATAATCCTAATCACGGGTTCAATGTGTGGGGGTTTTGATTATGGAATGAACCATTCATGGGCCACGCGCAAGGCCAAGCTGTTCCTAACAGTGACTAAAATTTTGATTGTACCCAATTCCACATGATTGGGAGGAGGACAGCGATCGTGAGTATTGATTAAAATTACGAAACTCTGGCAGCTAACCTAAAGTCATACCCTATCACTCGAACAAATTAGTGTTATTCTCAAAAGCGTTAGGTACATAGGGGATCTTACCTGCATATTACCCCCTAAGAGGTAGAATCTACTCCTTGCCTGTTGTGGGCCTTTGTAATTTGATGACCCTCGCGGGCCGGCCAAAAGATCTCTTGAGTGAAAGTCCTTCTAAATTTTTCTCACTTCCTTCGGACCGGCGTGTTATTCTTGGCAGTCGGATCCCATGATGTTGTTTTTCCCCGTTTTCTGTTGATGGGGCCCGCTTTCCATGTTGCATCGCTGGAGCACGTTTTTTCCCCTGTTCTTTGACCTCGATACCTACAATGCACCCAAAGCTTTCCCCGTCAACTCACCGCAACCTTGCACATGTGCGTACATACATATGTAAAGTTAACCGGCTATCCCTCGGTTTCTTTTTAGGGTGCCCACCCAATCCGAATTGGTTGGACCCTACCAGCGTTCTCAGGAGAGGCCGAGATCTGAAACAGCTCCCGAGTCTAAGGGAAAAAAACAAACAGAGCTGGGTTGAAAATCGCACCAAATGTGGTACACCCCGTTCTTAGGTCCAGGGCAATTTGCCTTTCCTGGATATGTGGGCGCGACACAAAACCGGGTAGCCAGGTTCCCGTGATTCAAATCCTGGATGACAAAGAAGCTTATTCTGTCTTATATTGAAAGACGTCAAATTGCCTAGACAAAGTTAGAAAACTTGAGTTATTAGTTATCATTAATTAGTGACTCGTACGTATGCATTCATATCGGTTAATATCAGAGTAATTAAACCAGCAACAAGTACAGAACCGAAGATAAGTCAATACCCTAAACTGCGTACGAGTGCATGCATGCACTTGGTGGTTCCACGAAAATTCTTGGGAACTCATAATAATTGCTTCTTGAAGTGCTCTTCAGATTCCATAGGAACGCGGCGGCTTATGGCGCTAATAACTCTTCCGCCCTTGCATTCGATCCATGTCTATCGTACTCTAGAGTAGGATTGTTGGAGGCATCTATAAACGAAGATTTGCTGCGCACGGCCGCGCAAAGTCCGCCTATCTACCTGGACAGAGCATCAGCTAGTTCTTTGATTTATCTCATGTACTTACTGCTATCGATATCGGATGCCATACAAAAAAGGCGCCAAGTCCACTATTTTGTATGACATGCAATGCAATAGCAGTCCATTTTGAAAACGTCAGGAAAACGGTATGATTCGTGAATGGAGTTGTGTACCTGCACAAAGAGCATGTGGGGTTGATTACCCACATCCTTTAGTAGACAACAGTTATTATAACACGAACCAGTAGTTTTGAGACAACCGCCTCTTAACGTCTTGGTGTCTGACGTGTGACGTGAGCCGGTAGTTTTGGACAGAAGGACGGAAGAGAAGGGATGCTAGTCTAGAGTTGAAATAAACCAGGTGCACAGGGGCACGCTAAAATTAATCGTCTGGTTGATTAGATACATGTATATGTACATGTACCTGTGTACTTCTAGATTTAGTTTGCCGGTCTTCCACCCCCGGGTACTACATGTATAGTGTACGGATACTCCATGTACTGAAGCGCTTCCACAATGTCAGATAGTGTTTCTGAGCAGATGTACTCGTATTATAGAGATTATCGCCGACTTGATGGCTGCGTGGGATTGTAAGTTTGTGACACTGTTGGCTAGAACAAATCTCGTGGAGGCTCTACTTTGATTCCTCATTCGGTTTCAGAATACCCAGCTAGATACATGTACCTAGCAATGGTTGCCCATCAATTGATCCATCAACTCCATCCATACATCTGTTCGCGATCTATGCCTAATGCGGGGAGCTTGTCAGTCAGTAGGTGCGGATACGCCTTGCGAACTGATCATATTAAATCTGGTAGGCGACGGGTCGTGCAGAGCAGATCGAGTAATAATCTTTCCCCTCTTCCCTTCCCTTGCCCCAACTGTATTCGTCACCCCGTTTCAGATTTCCCATCGTGATCTAGTTTTCTAGCTACCTCAAAATAGAGGATATATATCTGGATTGGCGCCCCTTTGCTCTCTGGTGCTATCGAAGAAGGGGAACGGCTTTCCACGCGTTGACATACGGACAGAACACAACTCGTAGGGGGAGCAGCCAGAAACTTCAAATGTCAACATCAGTCTCCAACGATATTGATACCAAGCCAGGTGAAAAGACAGTTGGCTCATCAGCAATCGAATCATACGATCCGACATTATCAAATCCACATTCAGAAGGTAGTTGGTTCCAAAGGGCCAAGGCGGAGATTTTGTTTCTTTGCACAACAAAAGAAGGGTTGATTGGGAGATATGAGTCAGTATTGAGTAGTTCATTTCTGTCGTAGCCTATTCTAGAACGAAAGCTCAATCCATGAACACAGTTACGTATGGCTTCTCACGCCAGACATACCGCCGTTTAACCGGAAGTACAAGGATCGAGTACAGCCATTTTATGGAATTAATGATCGGATACCGCTGCTATTAACAATTCTCCTTGGGATGCAGCACTCTCTGGCAATGATGGGTGGCAGTATGTTACTAAACTCTTGCTTTTATGAAACACTCTCACTTTTATCATATACATAGGGACTAATAATTGATGTAGTCGTTGTCCCACCAATCCTTCTTGTTGGCCAAGCAGGGGTAAACCTGGACTCAGATACGGTGGGGTATCTGATATCCACCGCCTTAATCCTCTCGGGAATATTCTCAGTATTCCAAATAGTTCGGTTCAAAATCTTCAATACTGGGTTTTGGCTAGGCACAGGCATGATGTGTGTCGTTGGCGAAGCCTTCTCTGTTATACCAATTGCCCAAGCATTCTTTGCGCAACAGTATGCATCAGGATATTGTGAGATAGGGGAAGATGGACAAAGATTACCATGTCCTGACGCTTATGGGAGGCTTATCGGCACGATATCAGTCGTCATGTGTTTTCAAATCGCAATTAGCTTGGTAAAACCAAGGGTTCTAATGAAGATATGCCCAAACCTTGTTGTAGGGATGGTGATGATATGCATTGGTTCTGGTCTAGTGGCCAGTGGTACTAAAAGCTGGGCAGGTGGGAGCGGGCCCTGTATGAACAGGCCTGAAAGTGGATTTTTCCAGCTTTGTCCAAACATTGGTAGGTTGCAAGTGATTTCCCATGATTTTGAGTTCAAACCTAATCCACTTCTTACACTAGCTGCATCTCAACCTCGGCTTTGGGGATCACCCTCGTTTATTGGCCTTGGCTTTTCCGTCTACATCACCATTCTCATTGTCGAGCTCTTCGGTGCCCCCCTCATTCGCAATTGCTCCGTTGCCTGCGGCTTGCTCGTGGGTGCGGTTATTGCCACAGCGACAGGGTTTGTAGACAGTTCTCCAATCAATGCAGCACCTTCAGTGACATTCATGTGGACGCATACATTCAAGCTTGGATTTGATGGGTCACTGGTACTCCCATTGATAGCCTGCTGTATTACTACTTCTATCAGCTGTCTTGGCGATATTATGGCAACAGCTGAGGTTTCTGGAATTGATGTCGAGACGGAGGGAAACCCCGATTTGGACGTGAGAATCCAAGGCGGACTCACAGCAGATGCGCTATGGAGTGTCCTGGCCGGACTAGCCACTAGCACACCAACCGTTTGCTTTGCACAAAACAATGTGAGCCGGCTTGCTTTTCCCCCAAATCAACGTGGCATATTGCATTTGTTAACGTATATTTCCTTTTTTTCTTCTGTAGGGTGTGATAGCACTAAGCGGCTGCGCTTCTCGTCGTGCTGGATATGCAGCCTGTTTCTTCTTGTTCTTCGCCGGTGTCTGCTCCAAATTTGGTGCGGCAATAACCGTACTCCCGCCCTCTGTCATTGGTGGCATGACCACCTTCCTATTCACTTCAGTTGTAGTTTCCGGCCTCAGAATCCTCTCCAGTGTTCGCTGGAACCGTCGAAATAGGTTCATTGCCACTGCAGCACTGACGCTTGGCTTTTCTGATTTGGTCGTGCCCAACTGGATCCTCTTTCTGATGCCAGAAACCGAGAGCAAAGCATTGCATAGTCTCTATGAGGGTCTTAGCTTGATTATATCGACTGGATATGTCATTGTTGCGTTTGTAGGGTGCTCGCTGAATGCAATTCTGCCGGACGAAAAGTCGGGGAGTGCTGGCGCTGGGTACAAGAAGGAACTGCCGTTGACTGAGTGTCCGACTAAAGCGGACTAATTCCAGAGTAGATGATTTTAATTTCTATTTGTATTTTCCTCGGGGTTTCTTTATGTTTGTTTACTAAAAGTTTGGAAGCCGGGCTTGGCTAGGAGGGTGCTTTTTTGGGTTCACATTTAAAACAGTGAGATGTCTAATGGTTTGGCTTAGTTTATGTAGTGTTTTCCCTTTTTGTTTCAAATAAGTTACTTTACAACTCAAAAATAATCACCTGAAGTTTCGGGAATTAATGATACACCTGATACGAATTGATATGTAAGGGCTAAATAGACTTTCATCCGAAGGTATGATTATCCCGAAGTGCAGGGTCTCCCAATTTGTATCATCAACTTACTCGAAAGACCGTGACCAAAGTAACACCTAGGAACTAGGTTCGTTAATTACATGAGTATTCTAAACTTGGCGGCGCATAGATATATATATAGGGTTAGGTGTTTAAATTAATATACATACATGCTTGGCAAATTGTATACTTGGACTACGACATGGTGCATTTATCTAGAAATACAAATAATTGGTCTTCTTTCTGAAGAGGTTGTTGAACACTGTGACGTCGCCCAGATATTGTAGGTGGTTCTAGCTCGGAGCTACATAATGTATTCAAAATCATAGATTCACAGTTCCGAGTGATGCTCCATGATTCCATCCAATATCAAATTACGAAAATTCCATACAACACTTAAAGCTAATAACAAACTTAGATACTAGATGTACCAACTACCTAAACGCCCTACACCCTACACTCCCGCACTGATAAGTACACCCACACACTCTACACCTCCCTAACCTTCAACGTACACCTCACCTTCTCGCCCCTCACCGTCGGCAACCAATGCTCCACGATCTTTATTCCCTCTCCTTCATGCTCATACAACTCCATCTCAAACCTCCTAAATACCCTCGCAAATACCATATACAGCTCTGCCCATGCCAAGCTTCTCACTATCAGCACCCACTGTCTACTCTGCTTCAGGAAGGGAAAGGGGGTGGCTTACTTCATCCCGAGGCATTGTCGCGACCCGGCGGAAAAGCTGACGAGGTACTTATCGAGCTCTTTGGCGTTGGGCACGAGCCAGCGCGTGGGGTCAAATTCGTGGCTGGAGGGGAAGAGGTCTTCGTTGTGGTGGACGATGTACGAGTCCATTATTACTACAGTCTGTATACATCCTACATCAGCACTCGTTATATTGAGGGATGAGTAGACAGTTAGGAGCTCCTACACCGCTGGGGAAAAATGCGCCTGCAATAGTTGCGCCCTCTGTTGGCACTGCTCGTGGCAAGGGGCCTACCACGCCGTAGGACAGCCTCAGAGACTCCTTGATAAACGCCGTCTGCAACATATTAGCCCAACCACCAGACCTATCCTTGATATATAGCACCTCACCAGGTACGGCAAGCTCTCCAACTCCTGCAATGACGCAACATCTCTCACACCCGGCATCACCTCCCTCAGCTCCCTCAGCAGCCGCTCTCCAACCTCCGGCTTCTGCAGCGCATACACAGTGCCCACACAGAGCGCATGCCTCGTCGTATGCGTCCCCGCACTCACAACCGTCACGCCCTCCTTCGCAAGATAGTCGATCGTCTTCTCGTCCGGGTTCGGGTATGCCTCCAGCAGGCGGTTGAAGATAGTTGGATGGCCGGCCTTGGCTGGAGGGGTGTCGGCGGCGGGTGAGAGGAGGTGCTGTATCTGTTTGCGGCAGTCTTGCTCCATTTCGAGGAAGCCGGCACCGTCGGGCATGAGCAGATTTGCGAGCCAGAAGGGCATGTTGCCGGCGAGGCGGGCGAGGAGGGGGAAGTGCTTGAAGACGAGGAAGGCTTCTTGTTGCTTGTCGAAGGCTTCCATGGCGCGGGAGCGGAAGTCGGCATTTTTGAGGACGCTGTGGGGGATTTGTTTAGCACTATCTCTTTATGTCTTTACTTACTGGCAAAGTGACGAGTGCTAAAGATAAGGATTATTATATGGAGAGTGTACTACTATCCTCCATGGCTTATCTCAAGCACTTGTATCTTCAGTTCGCCCACTATCAAAACCAGGAACCACTCACTCATAACTAATCCCAAACGAAAAATCCGACACAGTATCAATCGTCACCGCCTGATACGCATTATGCACGCACACCTCCCTTCCCACACTTGCATACTCGTCCTCCAGCCTCTGCACCAGCCTATCGACCTTGCTCTGTACCAGCGGCTCCAGCTCAAAGATTGTACGCCGCGAGAAGGACTGGTTGAGCACTGAGCGTTTGCGGCGGTGATCGGCGTTGGAGACGGTGCCGAAGGAGGAGTTGGAGAGGTTGAAGAGCTGGTAGAAGCCGTGGTGCTTGGTGAGGGGCGTGTTGAGGCGGTAGATCTATAGCGGGGGTGTTAGTGGGTGGAGTATGGGGAGTGGGGAGGGGAAGGATGAGGGGGGAGAGACTTCGTGGTAGGCGCTGGGTGGGGAGAGGTGGATTTCGTTGTGGTTGATGCGGACTATGGGGCCTGTGGGGGGGGTTAGTAAATAGCTATGTAGCTTGAGGATATTTGGAAGAAGAGTGTTGTCATAATCATTGGGATATTCTTACCATATTTCTTATGGAGGTCTTGAAGATGGTATGTAAGTTGACCATCTTTAATAATCTTGAGCACGCAGTGCGTTAGTATCTGCCAGGCCTATAACACTTCAGACGTCCTCACATCATAATAGATCTGATACAGTGACGACACTGCTGCCAGCCGTGGTCCTGGGAACTTCGCCAGTGGGTGCAGTGTATAGCGGTATAAATATAGTCCCACCCGGTACACCAGAAGGGCAATTAACACGGCGGTAGCGTAGCCCATATTTGTTTTTGTGAGTTTGAGTTGCGAGGGCCAGGGTATGGTAGAAGCACTACTAGAATTTGGATGGATCCAGGGCTTTATGGTGGTATTTATACAGGAACTTGTCGATATGGCTGCTAGTTAAATATTGTATTATCCTGTAGACTCTCGCGGGGGAGACATGACATGGGTGGAATACCCACCCATGCACCTCTTCTACCTCAGGTATTTCGGAGAGTGGGGGTGATTTTGATAGATCGATGTGGCTCTCGTTATGGGTGTGCTTTCAGTATGGGTGTGCTTTTCACAACAGACGTATGTCCCTCCCGGACCACTCAAGTACCACCCTCACTCGAGCATTTAACGCAAAAAATGAACCTATAACACAACCGGCACTTGTTCTCTTAATCATCTCCCAGTCCCAACTCATCCATTCAATCTTAGGGATGGGTTATCAAAACAGCCCCATGAAAGTGCCTATTCGATCATTCCCACCCATCCACCCATCCACCCATCTATCCATGACCCACACATTACCTTACCCGCGTAATCACACCCCCCAAACCCACAGTGCCCACCGTCATCAAAACCGCGCGATGACAACTCCAGCGCTATCCCTCTTCCGTATATCTATATGTATATTTGCCGCAGCAGCACATACACATGTGGACCGCAATCGAGAAACACGGCCCTGTTGGGAATGGAGCTTTCTGGATTGGGGCCGGATGGGTTACACGGCAGGTGTCGAGCGGACGGGTGGGGCCGAAAATATCCGCTGGGCGGGGATTTGTGGGGGGGGGGGGGGGTTAAGCATTTGCGCAGCCAGGGATTACATGTACCAGGTGTTGAGGGTAAGTGATCGGAATCTGATAAGTGAATGTTGTGGTGAATACGTGTATTTGGTCTTATCAGATTCTGATTACTTTTCGCAACACCCTAGTGCATGTATGTAGTTTATATATGACAGATAGCATGTCTAGAGCAAGTAGAGGAAGAGCGGTGTGGGGGGGTTGACGTGTGTGGGTGTGTGAGTGTGGTTGCCGTCATGTATTATCACTCGGGAATATTATCGGTCGCATTTTGGACTTTCGGTAATGCAGAGAGGTGGCAGGAGGTAGAGAAAAACTTGCCAGATGGTGTTCAGGGATTGTACGGGCCCTATATATGGGGAATTCGGTCGGTAACCAGCTCCACGATGGATTTCGCCCGTATGTACCGTAAAATCCAGGAAATTTCATTGCGCTGCAGCAGGGATATTCTACACCAAAAACTTGCATATTGACGTTCAAAGACTGCCTCTGGTACGTAGGCCTATATATCCCTCTTGTCTCGCGACGAATATTCTCAGATTTTGCGGTACTCTAGTATTTCTTCTTGTTATCCGACGATATGTACGTGTAGCAATGACTCAATTGTGCTTTTAACATTTTTAGCCATAAGAGCCTTTTGTTCTATCGCTTCTTTTGACCCTCGATCATTGTATGTAGATATTGCGCCACTACACGCAGTTCGTAGTATGTAGAATGAACGAGGTTGGTTGATATTCCGCATCATAGTGGCAGCGCGGTTTATTTGGTTATAATTATAAGGTCAAGGAGCCGGCCGAGAGGGAGAAAAAAGCTTGATGGCCCCATACCTTTTCTAGCTCGTGTCTTGACGAGGAGTCTAAGAAGTTTTCTGTGCAGCAAGATGGATTTCCTTGAAGGTCATGAATTCTCTCGATCTCGGTTACCAGTAGGTACCAGTATAGGGTTAGGGTTTCTATGGGACAGAGACACAGGGTTCGGGTCGTCTCCTCCCAATTAGGTGTTTCCGTTCTTTGTTTCGTTGAGATGTCGCGTGCTCATCCGTCATCGCTGCTTCTTGGACCTGTCTTATTTATGCGCAGTACCTCTAGTTGATACTTGGCACAGGACCTCAGTTCTGGCTGGTGGTTGGTCTCCGTAGTCAATCGTCTGTGCAGGAGTGTGTGGATCAAGTGCGCACAACAACAACTCGCTTATCTGCTCCATGGTCCAGGAATGCGCAACGATCTTGTCGGGCATCTAGAGCTTAAGTTTGCAGAGTAGCGGATTGAGATGGTTCTGAAGAGATCTTTCGCCAGGCTCTAGGCCCTAGGCATATTATGAGATTCAACTCAAAAACCGTTAAAGGCAGAGGCATTGAGTACATGTAGTAATACTAATCTCGTCTGGTGCATCTGGTGAGGACCGGGAACACGTATCGTGTGGCGACCGTGTCAGAAAAGACAGATAAGATAACAACAGCCTTATCGAACCCGCTCTCTGTTTCTGTTTGTTCAGACTCCAGAGCTTGCAAGTCTTTAATTCTGTCTTCCTTCTTTTGCATCCAGAGCATGAAGCTTACGTACTCGAGCATGCACAGCCAATTGATGTCCCTGGATGGCCATGCCCGTTGTCCACTGCTTTTCACCCGGTTGGGGTGGCACGAACATCTCTCACCAGCAGCCTGCGGGGGGGGAATCGAAGCGTCATCCTTGGAACAAGGAAAAAAAAATAAAGAACTGAAACGGTCGGGATGGCATGTGTGTGATATCAGAATTTTGGTATCTTGGGTAGAGGTATATCTACATACACATTCAGAGTGCTTGTCACACCCAGGAATCTGTGTGATGAGATGAGAAGATGAGATTGATCCTCTAGATCGCCTGGTGTAGGTATTGTAGGTAGGTACATACATGTATGTATGTATGTATGTATGCTCTGCTCTCTCTACCCTACGAGTTATTGTACCTGGACGGCTCTGTGCCTCTCTCAGATATGCAGACTGTATGCTTGCTGCTGCATCGGTTGTACTGTTTCCGAGATATTGCTCTATTTCCGGGAGCTGAGAGGCAGACGAGAGAGAAAGAGACGGCGTTTGTAGGAGCTGAAAGAAAGAATACGTACGCTACTCCATGCCATGCCAAATTCTCTCTGCTCACTCCCTCCATTCCTCTCCTCCATTCCTCTCCTCCCTCCCTCCCTCTCTCTCTCTCTCGCCCAGCAGAACCGGCAGCGGCGGTAACGTCATTTGTATGTAGACTTGACCTTGGTAGCTGTGTTAGTTATATCCATCCACCCTCCCCTCCCATCATTCTATCTCTCACCGTCCCCTCCCCCCAAACCCACCACTACTCCAAAAGAGCTGTGGTTCCCTCGAGATTTCCATCTATCCTCTCTAGTCTCTGATCATCATCATCCCCATCATCCTCATTCTCATCTCTCATCTCTCATCTCCTTATCTCTCATCTCTCATCTCTCATCTCTCGTCTCTCATCTCTCATCTCTCATCTCTCATCTCTCATCTCTCATCTCTCATCTCTCATCTCTCATCTCCCATCTCCCATTTCCCATCTCGCATCTCCCCATCTCCCCATCTCCCCACTTCGCATCCCTATCTCATTAAATATATAGCCATACATACCCAATCTCTCTAGACAACTCTAATCTCGACAACTGCTAGTAACCGCATACCCCCCCACCCGAACCCTCTCCGTTGAACTGGTCTCAAAAGACAATTGCCAATCATGGGGAGACACGACTACAGTCCGAGCTCTCGCCGCAGATCCCCAAGCGCCGGCAGTTACGAAGACTCCCGCTACAGGGAAGACTCCCGCTATAGGGTAAACTCTGAAGACGAAGAGGACTACTCCCAACAGTCGGGGAAAAAGTTCAAAGAAAAGAAAGAAAAGAAAGGAGACTCTGGCGACGAGCGGCGTAAGAAGCGCGAAAAAGAGGAAAAAGAGTGGCGCGAAAAAGAAAAGAAAGAGAAAAAGCGCCGGGAGAAGGAGGGCTACAGCGGCGGCGACTCCAGTAGTTATGGGCGCCGTGAAGATGAACATCGGCGACACGAATATGTTCAAGAAGAAGAGAGGTCAAGTAGTTACAGCGAAGAGCGCCGTGAACATCGGTATGAGGAGAGGTCCGACTCACGGGAGCGTTCGCGCAGATTCCCCGGCGAGCACGGCGGCTACGGCATGCACCAGGAAAGTCATGGTTACGGCGAGAGGCCTAATTTGCAGGCATACGGCCATCCGGGCTACGGAGAACAGCCGGCGTATGGAAGTCAGCCGCAAACTTACCAAACCCCATCCCCTCCGAGTGCTGGATATGGTAGCGGGCAAGGCGCATATGCGTATCAACCGACGTCGCCTCCCCCAATTCAGTATCAGCCCTCTTATCAGCCCAATGCTTATGGTGGAAGTGGTGCGTACAGCGGAGGTACTTATCTGCCAGATCCCTCACCACCCCCGCCGCAGGTGGGGTACGGAGCTTATGGGGGGTACCCGCCTTTGGGGGGACCGCCGGGCCCATCCCCACCGCAAAACTATGGCCACGGGTATCATCCGCAAGAGCAGCCTGGCTATGAATCCCGCCCGCAGGAGCAGCCGGCGTCTTATGTAGGATATAATCAACCCCCACCAGCCCAAGGGCCTTACGCAGGATACCAAGCGCCACCGGGTCCACCTCCTGGTACTCCCGGCTATCACTCACCAGCTCCCCCGGCGCATGGCAACCACGGATACCACAAACCACCGCAGCCTCCTAGCTCAGGCTACGGTAGCTCGAGTTACAACGCGCCATCTTCCGCATATAATGCGCCAGCTCCGGTCTACGATGCGCCGTCTACAACCTATGGTGCGCCGTCTACAACCTACGGTGCGCCGTCTACAACCTACGGTGCGCCGTCTACAACCTACGGTGCGCCATCTACAACCTACGGTGCGCCATCTACCACCTACGGTGCGCAATCTGCCTACAATCCTTCGCCTTCATACGGTGGGCCATCTTCCACTTATCATACCGCGGCTGTGCCCCAAAACGCACCACCCATACCCGTGGCGGCCCTGGGAGGCATTGCTGCCGGTTTTGGCGCACATGCTCAGACGCCGCAACCCAATCCCGTACAGGAGGAGAGCACTCCCAGCGGAACAGGTCCTGCAAAGGTTTCATCGGGGGCGTCGGCCGGCCCGGCGAAACCTGGGGTGTCTGCATTAAACACCTTTACAACCGGCTTAAATTCGGCACTGCATGGATATGCTAGGACATTTTTCCCAGTGACCACAACTCATAACGCTACGGTGCCTGCGTCTCACCCGGATAAGCCGACTGCATCGTTAGGAGCTTCCGGCGAAAGTGGAGCACCAGCGCAGATTACCGATGAAAGATTTGATTCCTTTGCACCCGTGAGGGGTGGTAATGCCGTCAAGTGGTATGTTGACGGGAAGGATTACATGTATGCTGTCAGTATAGCTCTAGA
Source organism: Morchella eximia (assembly GCA_024713935.1). Taxonomy (NCBI): domain Eukaryota; kingdom Fungi; phylum Ascomycota; class Pezizomycetes; order Pezizales; family Morchellaceae; genus Morchella; species Morchella eximia. The sequence goes on from JAMGZG010000015.1 coordinate 1,452,176, forward strand.
GCATGCGCAGAAAAGCATTTGGATCCTGGATTGTATGTGGTTCTCTCCTTGTCTTTGCGAGGGTCTAGCTAATCTTTTGGAATAGGGTGGTTGAGTCCTGAGATTTATCTTCGAAGGCCTCGAGGACCCGATGACCGATACCGTCTCGACAGTATGCTTTTCCAAGCCGCTGATCGTGGTGTTAAGGTCAATATCATTGTATACAAGGAGGTTACCCAAGCTTTGACCCGTAAGTCACTTAAACCCGTCCTCTCCCCATACATTTCATCTCTCATCTCAAAACACACCCCCACCTCCTCCAAACCGCTCTCGTTCCTATCTTCAGTAGCTTCAAATATCGCTCTACCCCTTGCATTTCATGGCCTCGAAAAGCTTGAGGCCAAATACCCGCTCCTGTACCCCTCTGACGCCTCTGGTTTTGTCACAGTGAACTCATCGCACACCAAGCACCACCTTGAGGACCTACACAAAAATATCGCTGTGTTTAGGCATCCCGACCATCTTCCAGATAGGCCGACAGTCCAGCAGGATATCTGGAAGAAGATTTCGGGCCTAAACTACTCAATTGGCGATGGACTCAAAGGGCTTTACGGTATGAGCAATGGTGTCGTGCTTTACTGGGCGCACCACGAGAAGCTGTGCTTAGTTGATGGGGAGATCGCTTTCATGGGTGGTCTGGATTTGTGCTTCGGAAGATGGGACACAAATAACCATCCTATCGCCGATGCCCACCCAGGGAATGTTAATGAAACCCTTTTTATTGGACAAGATTACAACAACGCTAGGTGAGAATTTGTCTGAGGCTTGGATGGATATTTTACTAAACTAGTGATAGGTTGATGGATTTCCACAGTGTTGAGATGTGGGACCAGAACAAGGTATCGCGCACCGAATCCTCCCGAATGGGATGGACTGATGTCGCACTATCCTTCACGGGTCCGACAGTGATCGACCTGCAGAGCCATTTCATCGAACGCTGGAATTACATCTACAATGCAAAGTACAAGATACGAGCCGACCCTAGATTCTCACTCCTCAATCCAATCACGGACAACGAACGCCGGCAAAACTACACCAAGCAACAGAAAGAAGAAAGGGCATATGGCCGCGGTAATCACGCGGACCTTGTCGGGGTCCAGTGCCAGATTGTCCGTTCGGCCAGTAAATGGTCTCATGACCTCCCCGTGACGGAGCACTCCATTTGCCAGGCCTACATTGAGGTTATTCTTGCAGCGGAGCACTTTATCTACATTGAAAACCAGTTCTTCATCACGGCGACAGACTCCCAGCAGACTCCCATCATCAACAAGATTGGCGCTGCAATCGTCCAACGTATCCAACAGGCCGTAAGGAGGAGAGAGAAGTTCAGGGTCGTCGTGGTTATGCCAGCAGTCCCTGCCTTTGCAGGCGACCTCGAGGATGATGGAAGCTTGGGTACTAGGGCTATTATGGAGTTCCAATACCGGTCCATCTGCAGAGACAACAAACTCTCAATCATGGAGCAGATCGCAAAATCAGGCGTTGATCCGATGGAGTACATCCGCTTTTACAACCTGCGCAACTACGATAGAATCAATGCCTCCCGCACGATGGATCGAGTCCAGCAAGAGTCCAGCGTAACCTACGAGGCTGCTGACGCAGCATACGACGGCAGGTTTGGCGGCAGCCATGGTCCAGGTACTCATGGCTATGGAAACCCCCAACCTGACGCTTACCGCCTGTACCAGCAAAAGGCGCCGGGCGGCAGCGAATGGGACAGCGTTTCACGATGCGTAATGCTCAATGGCGGCGACATCCGCACCGTCCCCTGGGAGGGCGAGCCAGACCGGGAAATGGACGCCTTTGTCTCCGAAGAGCTATATGTGCACTCGAAACTCCTTATTGCCGACGACAGCACCGTCATCTGCGGTTCAGCCAACTTGAACGACCGCAGCCAGCTTGGCGACCACGACTCGGAGATTGCAGTCGTCATTAATGACCCCACCGAGCTACAATCTTACATGAACGGGCAGCGCTACACAGCCAGACAATTTGCGGCCACACTACGCCGCCAGATCTTTAGGAAGCACCTCGGCCTCCTCCCCGCGCAGGAGATGACCGATAATAACAGTAACATGGCGCCCATCTTCATCCCCGAAAAGGACGAGCGCGGTTATAACAGAAACACAGTTCCCCATATCATACCAAACTGCTACGACTTTAACTCGTACGAAGACAGCCTCGTAATAGACCCGCTAAGCGATCGCTTCTGGAACCTCTGGAACAGCACGGCAAGGACCAATACCGAGGTCTTCAGCAAGGCCTTCCACGCAGTACCCAACAATTGCGTCAGGAACTGGGCCCAATATAGGGAGTTCTACTCAAAGTACTTTGTGCCGACTGCAGAGGCTAAGCTACGCGCCGAGGCAGAGACGAAGGAACTTGCCGCGAAGGCGGCCGCGGCCAAACAACCGAAGCCGGCGGATGTCAAGCCCAAGGCGATGATCGAGTATGGCCATGTAGTGAAGACGGAGTTTTCGCCGGGCCCGCAGGGCGTGTGGGAGCTGAAGGAGCTGCTGAGTAAGGTTAAGGGACACCTTGTGGAGATGCCTTTGGAGTTTTTGGCGGAGGAGGATATTGCGAAGGAGGGGCTGGGACGTGAGTATTCCACTTTTTCTTTCTTTCTTCCTTTAAATAGTATGTAAATGGGTGCTAATGAGATGAGTAGTGAATGCTTTGACAGAGACGATTTATACTTGAGCTGGGTTAGGTTAGATTAGGTTAGGTGTTGAAGTATAACGATTTTTTCTTTAGATGTCTTATGAAATGTAGGATGAGTTAGGTAGGAATTGGGTTTGGGGGAGTGATAGCATTTAAGAGTGATATCCTAGCATTGGCACGGAAATAGGGAAAATTTCATTTTCTTTTTGTATATCAGTCAATATAGTTCTGTGGCAGTCCGGAGAGAGGAATCTCTGTGGGTGCTGAGCAGAGCACCTTTGTAGATAGCTTCCTTCCTATTCAGACTTCCTTCTCCGCCCCCCGCCCCCCCGAGAACCGCACCGCCACCAAAAACAGGCTAGTCCCGCCCAGGGCCAAGAAAAAGCAAAGTCCGGGGGATCCGCCCAACGGACGATGACGTTATCCACGTTATCCAGATCCCGACCGTGCCCCGCGGAACAAAACCCCACCTGGCGGGTCCGCGAAGGGCAGGAAGGAAGGAAGGAAGGAAGGAGGGTGCATAAAAACATAAACCTCTCTGTCCCTCTGTCTTGCTCAATTCCTCAGCCAAATTCATCTCATCTCTACGTCCTTCAGTAGAAGCAGCACTCATCTTCACCACCTACTCCATTAGCTACTTACATTCATAATGTCCTTCGACGTACGTACCTCCTGCCCCCCCCCCCCTCGTCCTCCTCTTCACAGCTAACTCCCAACCCCCTTAAATAGAAACTGCCACCCAAGACCCCCACCGCCAGCAGCCTCCTCTTCGCCAAGAAGAAGGAGTCGCAGCTGTCATTCGAAGACCTCGGCAAGATCCTCGGCCGCGACGAGGTGGCCGTCGCCGCAATCTTTTACGGCCAGGCGAGGGCGGACGAGGACGATATTCGCAAGTTGTCAAAGGCGCTGGGGTTGTATGAGAGTGTGCTGCAGGCCGAGTTGGGCGAGTGTCCGTTTAGAGGGGGGACGGTGGAGATGCCGCGTATGTATTCTCTTTGATTCTTCTTCTCTTCTCGGGGTTGCAAGGAGTGAATGCTGATGTGGGTGTGAGAGGGGAAACAGCGAGAGAGCCGTTGATCTACAGGCTGTATGAGATTGTGCAGACGTACGGGCAGGCGTACAAGGCGGTGCTGAACGAGAAGTTTGGTGATGGGATCATGAGTGCCATTGCGTTCTCGACGCATGTGGAGAAGGAGACGGATGAGAAGGGCGTGGATTGGGCGGTCATTACGCTGCGGGGGAAGTGGTGAGTTTTTTTCTTTCTCTTCTTTTTTTTTCTTTCTTTCTGTTGGTCCTGGGGGGTTGGAAAGGAAAGGGGGGGGGGGGTATTGAGAGTGTGGGAGAGTGCTAATGGGGTGTGTGTGGTGTAGGTTGCCGTACTCGCGCTTTTAGATCGAGTGGGAGAGGTGCCGGTGGCTTTAGGGGAGGGACCGGTTTGTTTGTTGATATGTAGTGAAATCAAAATAACAGCGGCCTGGCATTGCTAGTGCGATCCTCGAGCTAGCTAATTAATCATTGCCTATCGATCAGGGGTTGAACCTCTTGTTCTAGTTCTTGTTCAAGATTGAGCTTTAGGGACTCGTCCTAGAGTAGTGTTGTTACTTTAGTTGTTACTGCACAAGCCATCACTCGACTCTTCCCCCTCCCCCGTGACGGAACCACAACCATTTAGAGCCAACCCGCCAAGAATACCGGGCCGACCCAGCAAATTCCATTACTTAAAAGATCCCCCCATCACATCCCCCATCCCCCATTCCCCACTTTAGAAACTTGGCTTGACTCGACCTGCAATGAGGACCCTGCATTACTCCAGAGCGCTCATTGCAATGTGATAATTTATCCAGTGCTCCCCGCACTCGCATTAGCATTGGCCCGAGTATTCTACTTACTACTACTTATCGGTAGAGCAGAAGGGAGAGTGGATAGTTGGAGAGTAGATACTGGCAGTGATTGGTGCACGCCTAAGCGAGTGATATTTCCCCCCCCCCCCCTTTTTTTTTTTTACTTTTTCTTAGTAGAACTCGAGACGTGTGGGTGATGTGTGATGTATGGTGCCGCCAATGGTTCACCGGTGTGGTAAAAAAAAAAAAAAAAAAGTAGACTTAAACTACAGTAGAGTACTCTACAGTCGTCCGTTGATATGTATACGTGCATATTCCAAAGTTTTCCGCTTGATACGGCAGATTATTCGGTATAGCAGGCAATTTTGCATGTGGAATTTAGATTCGGATCACCGAAACCCATTCGTTATAGCAAAATTTGTGGTTTTTTTTTTTTTTTTTTTTTCGCATTCTGTAGAGCAGAGTAGGCTCATCATGTGCAAGAATTAAAGATCGGGCAGAAAGTGCTTTAGCTACATAGCTAGAGTAGCAGTACCGACAGGTGTCCTCAATTGAATCAGAAAGAAGCAATTATTATTTACTACACGTCAAGTATGTAGTTACATGTAGAGATATAACCCTAGCCCAGATTATACGATCAGACCGCCTGGCGGGCCGGTGGTTTCATCCCAACCCATTTGTCAGGCCGGCCGTTTTGCCCACTGGTCCGTTAGAGGTTGTGTCTCTACTCTTCTCTTACCCTCTCGACCTTAGGCTGTAGTAGTGCACTGGTTGAGTGGTGGCATTGTTGTTTACTATTGCTCCAGAGGAAGGGAGGCCGGAGGGTCCGGGTGGTTTGTGTTGGCCGAGACCGTGGAGGTGCGCTCGGCCTTGTCCGGGCTGGCTGGTCGAGAGCTGGCTCGGTCTGTCTTGAGAGGGGAGAGAAACGGGTGGATTTGATATCAGGGTTTGTACATACCTACGGAGAAATCCGGTAAAGTGCCCGATATGGATCAAGTATTGAGCTTAAACTACATACCGGCTGTTCAACGGTTTGAGTGCGCACATGATTTGTCTTGTAATTGGTTGATGGGTCAAACAAGACATAAAGGTTTTCCTTTTTGGGGTTGTCTAGAAGGCAATTGTAACGGCCCGTTCGGCGCTGAGCATGAGTGAATTAATATTCTAGACATGGCAATATTGTACTATACTAATATGGACCCTGGACACGTCGAGTATCAATTACTATATTCTTGTTTCATAAAGTGGAGGAGAAATGCCGTTCGGTACTTTGCCTAGACCTAAGCTGATGGCTCCTATGTGCTATAATATTCCAGGTACGCATCTTTGTATGATATAAAGGCTTGTACGCTGGTGGCTTTTCGGATTTCGCCAGTCGGTGCCATAGGTATACTGGCGTCCTTGTGTACCCTCGGGCTTGTCCGTGATGGCGCTCCGGCAAACATTGGCCCGCCGGTTGCATGGGCCAGACAGGGACAAAAACGTAGATATAGAGTATAGGTAGTGCACAGGGTTTTAAGACCAACAAGGTGTTCTTCGGCGAAAGGCGAAGCTGGATTACTTTGCAATATTCTGTGATTAGAATGTACTTTGTATGTGGTGGTGTTTTGACCGTCACCGTCACGTAGTGTACTCGTGTGTTTATTAAATGGTCGGAAGCCGTTGCAACCAAATCCTTACCAAAAATTCCGACTTTTTAATGAACGCGCGAGTAGTTGGTTGGGTCTTTGGATAGATTAGCGGACTGATGTAGTTGGCCAATGGTTATTCTAGATTACCTGCTTTTCGTAGAACCACTGCCAGGTAGAAGTGTAGAATAATACCACTGCTTGTGCAACTTTCAAATATAGCAATAATCTCATTGGACCATCGCCCAGTTTTAACGTCCATCGCTAACTGGTTCCCTCGATCTTCAGCTAGAAGTCTAATCCTGGATTCCTATTACTAAAGCCCACATCGTCGCCCTGCACAATGCAGACCACGAGGGTTTGCCAAGAAGCAACGAGGGGGTGGTACAGATAAGATTCTTGCGGATATGTGGAGGAGTAAGGTTAAGGTTGCGTGCAATTGAGCTTGTATCATGAGAGAAGTCGGAGAGTTGGGGAGTTGGGGCCTCGGGAATGCCGATATTGCATTATGTGTGCATAGATATAGCTCGATCTGCTGCACAGGGGTTGAGCCAGCAGCATCGTGAGGTATTGCGGAAAGAACAACGGAGGGAGTGATGATGCCTACATGTCTGGACACTGATCTTGTTGTTCAGTAAGTGTCGTGAGGTGGTTTGTGGTGGTGGACCGGGGTAATGATTTAGGGTTATCTTGGTATGTAGTACCAACGGCGGTACTCGAGTAGACTTGCCGTGTCATGCTGTACTACATGTGCACTACTACCTCTAGAACCCCCAAAATGGATATCACAAGGTGCAGACTGAATAGAAACGAAGGTAATTGAGTGAATCCACCCTGCACTCATGGCCTGGCAGACTACTACTATCAAAGAACACCTTCAGGAAACACCTCAAGAAACACCGTACTATCACCCTTGGGAGGACCGAGGAGAATCACACTTTGGGGGACACGGAAACATACTGTATTACCAACTCACTTGCTCTATCAAGCCATCCTGTGACTGGAATCTCTACTTTCCCTCTCTTGACACACAAACTACCGTCCAGCGTGAGCATGAGCACGAGCTAAACCACTCACTTGGATCCAAACTTCCAGTTTCCTGTTTTCATCCAATATACAGATAAGAAACCCAGGACCCTATCCCACAGAACCGGGAGCTCTCGATAATCCTACCCCGGAGACTCGGACCGGCTGTTACACTGACCCACTTGAGCGCATAAACATCTAACTGCCATGACCTGACCCGAACAATAGGGAATTCTCTAATATAACCTCTAGGCATGATCACTAGAGCTAGTTTTGAGCTTGAGGAGGAGGGTACTTGCTATGTAAATTATATGTAAGCGAAGGTGGGTTAATGATTTCTGATATTGAAGCTTCGGGTGCTACTGTTCCGTGAGCATATAAAAAAGCCGATTTTCGCATTTGGCCGGTATCTTGGCCTCATTCCACACGATGAATCACTTCGCACATGGCACCGATACGTAGGATGGCACCATTACTCTCGGATATGTCCGTCAGAGAAGCCTCTGTTTTTCTTTTTCTTATCTTCCCCCATGTTGCCGCCGATCTCCAACAACTTTGCACTTACCTGGCCGAGGCTGAAGGGCTGAAGGCTTGTTTCTTTGCGCTAAGTTTCCTTTTTAGGGCTTGTGCAGCGGTCTGGATACAGAGGTGAGTATGTTTATGAAAGTTCCAAGATGTCCGAGTCCTCAAGGAAAGATGGTTTTATGTGTAGTCTAGAGCTCTAGAACAACCTATTGAAGGTGAATGTGCATCTTTTTGGACGGAGAACACAGCTTGGCTCACTGGACGGCTTCAGATGAGACAGCATCGGAGTGATACGACCTTGATTGCGCGTCGAAAAAGCATTTCATGATTTCTTGGAAGGCAGATGTGGCTGGTTAATCCCCGACCCGATGATATGCGGCCAAGGACTGACCATGACCATCCTTGACCCACACAATTCATTCATCCTTCGGCGGGCATGTCCTATCGTCTATGCGGGAAATGATGATCAGAAGACCGTTCTTGCTTTTGTCTTGGTGGACCCATGGGAGTTGAGAATTATTTGATAAGTGCCATCTTTTCCTGATTTCTGGACTTACTTCTCAGCAACGAGTGATAAGGAGGAAAGAAAACAACTTCAGGATATAAAACAAGGTCTATCTAGCTATAAACCGTTCACAAACAAAGACTCTACAGACAGTATCAACCATGACGGTCCCATACGAACAAAAGATCCGGCCTCAAACGCCAGCTACAAAATCGCGAACCATCCCCCGTATCTCACTTCATGACTACGAGGCTCGAAAGTCAATCATTCAAACCCAAATTATCGAGGCTGCCGAAAACAGCGGTTTCTTCATACTTGTGAACCAAGCTTCGCCCTCTGTTTCTGAAATCGAAGAGGTTTTCGATATAACGTAAATTTCACTGCCAGCCTCAATAACTTCTATCACTAATCTTATAAAATTAAGGCAATCCTTCTTTGCTCTCCCAGAGTCAATTAAAGCCGAAACTCCATTCATCCGTACCGAAAATGCTGGCTGGGAAAGCAAATCCCAAATTCGACCTTCTACTGGTCTCCCCGATCAGAAAGAGTCTCTATCGCTCCAATACCATCGTCGTTACTCAGGTCTATGGCCCTCGCACCCGGCCCTCCCAGATGAATTTCATCCCAAGATCTCCGAATTCATGGTCAAATCCCACAACCTCAGTATGCAGATCCTCTCTTGCTTCGCCCTCGCTCTTGGCTTCCCCGAGGACTTTTTCTCGAAAGCACATGTTATGAATGTAGACGACGCACAGTCCACACTACGCCTCCTACACTATCATGACATCACCGGGTCCCAGTTCCCCCCTAGCTACTGGCGTGCAGGGGCACATACGGATTATGACTGCCTGACTATGCTGTATCAGCGCACGGGCGAGGACGGGTTGGAGATATGCCCTGGCAGAGAAGCACACACGAGCTTCGGCATGGGGGATCAGTGGACACCAGTGAAAGCAAAGACGGGAGAAATCGTCTGCAACATTGGGGATATGTTGATGGCATGGAGTGATGATAGATTCAAGAGTCTGTTCCACAGGGTGAGGTGTCCCAATGTGGGGGAGAACCAGCGGTCGAGGTACAGCCTTGCGTACTTCAATCAGGCAAACAAGAATGTGGAGATTCAGGGACCGTTAGGAAAGTATCCCGCAATGACAGCGCACAAATACCTTATGGATGCCATCAAGCGGAATTATGGACAGTTGGATAAGATGAAGGCTGCTCAGAATGGGACATCTGCATAACTAGTGGTACAAAATCTTGTGGGACGGCTCTTTATCTTTTTTCGTTGTACGTACACCTAGGGGATCGATAGTTTGCTAGGCAGGGTAGGGTGTTTCGGTTGGGCGGTGTTCAGTTTCCTCGATTTGAGGTAGCATTTATTCTTGTACTGTATTTCGGCTTTTTTTCTCTTCGTTTTTTCCCTTCGTTTTTTCCCTTCGTTTTTTATTTTTTTTTATTTTTTTATTTTTTTATTTCTTTTCTTACTTGATCACTCAATTTAACCCAAGGTTATTGATATTCTCATGTTTGCGATGTTCTTAGTGTAACCTAGAGATATTCAATCAATAAAACGACACTTGAGGCTTCTTACTCGCGGGGTATCAAATTCTTCAATTCCACGAGTGATCCCCTATGACCCTGCCTCTCCACCCATATTTTCCACAATTTTTTCCCACCCGATAAACACTCCCGATAACCGACACCACAAAATGACATCGGACATGTGCGATAAAAGACCTCAAGACAAAAAGAAATGTATGTGTATCTTTGGCCAAAACAGGCTGTGCGACAACACACATGGATAACGTTTTTGGGATCAGGTTGCAGCATGGGGTGCGTGTGCATGATGGAAATGCACTGTACAACGTTAAAGGCGGCTAAGGAGCAAGGAGGTGGATTGGGAAGGGTTAGGGGTGCAAATTTCTTTTGGGGCGAGAAACCTAGCCCTGGATATGTTTATGACGTTTATGGGGAAGATTGGAGGAGGGGGTGTTGTCGGTGGGAGTTCGTATGCACTGTGTAATATTTTTTTATTTTGGTACTCTCGGAGATGACCGGTGCACTAGTATCGGTACTCGGGAAGTCGATTAGGGAGGGGGGTTGCAATTATAGTATTCTTATCCAATGGAAGTCGTATGGGTCGAGTTCGTATTTTGTCTACTTTTATTGAATAAAGATTAGTAGGAGAATCGATTTGTAAGTAGGTACGGGATAGAAGTACGTATAAGAATTAGTGATCGCTGTATTGTAATTGTGATTTGGGTCGGTCTGGACTACCAAGAGGTTTCAAGGGGGTCGTCCGCCGGCGGGTATGGTGGGTGTTTTAATGGAATGTATTTTATGGGAATCAAATCGGGTTGGTTAGAAATCCACTGACGGACGATACGTTGAAAGTAATTGAGGTATATACGCATCCCTTCGTGTGTCCAAAGTTCGCGAGTGGCCTAGCTTTACTCGTAGATCTCATTAAAGATTTTCTTGTCAATCTAATTGGAAGAGTCTGGCGGGAAAGGTACCCTATCATCCACTCCAGAGCTCAGTAATCTGTCCACAGTTGTTCCGGTAGCATATGTGGATTAAATAGTAAGCTAACCAGGGTATTAATAGGACGCTGATCATGCATGGAGATGGTTCGAAGCCACCTTCATGAAGTTGCATTTGGGCATTGAGATGTTCGTTATTACAACAATCGGTGAAGTAGCTCTGTCCGTATTGCTATATAAATAATGTTTTAAAATCCAAATTTTTTTTTCGAGTTTATCTTCAATTGGATACGTTCACGGAGTATCTGGTTGGAGTTTCTCTCATCGGTGAGGGTTGAGGTCTTGATGTTTCCGAGCCAAGACATAACGCGCTCTTTAGAAACCGAGTGATATTACATGATTAATAAACCCGATTGAAACGATATTTTTGAAGTATATCTGATACCCAGGAAATCGTGCGGGAAGGAGGAGACGGGCTCGGTTAAAACAGTATTCCCTTACAAATGGTTCTCTTTTCGAAATAATACTATCTCCAACCACCACAACTTGCTGCCTGAGAATGTGGCAGAGCAGGGATCAGTTTTGTGTTCTTTCTCCGGAAATAAATATTCAAGTGTTCCAAAGTTATACGAACTCCGGTCAACTAGATCGACGGATACGATAGTGATATAAAGGACTTATTGATTTGTAAAGTTGTATGGTGGGGTTTAATAGTAGCACATGGCAGTCGGCAATATTATCTAGTGTGCTGCTATCATGAAGAATGTGCCTGTACTAAGTGCCAACTCGCCCATCTTCAGTTGTTCCAAGCGGGCCAATTGTGTGTCGCTATCGATAATATATTTTCCAGACTCCCTGTAACACGCAGGGATTAAGAGCGATTCAGCTGGAAACTACAAATTATATACCGCTTCTTACTCATCACCAAAAATATCACAACATCGGTAAAGGGGGTTATATAGTACGCGCTGCATTACAAATTCAACAACACTCGACTCCTGATGGTATCTGAATGCCCAGAGGGGTCGGGTCCAAAAGAAAGATCTATGTCCTAGGAGGGAGTCGAACCCTCGACCTTCGGATATCCAACTCTTATGAAGAACTGGTCATATTATGAGACCGACGCTTTAACCAACTAAGCCACCAAGACATGGGTATCCCCATGTCTGCAATAGAGATTTCGTCTATACTCCCGGATCATTACAAATCTTTTCAATCACAGCTGACAGTAAAGAAAAAAACCCAAAGAAACTTCTAGCGAAAAATGTATGTACGTATATGTGGTGATGAATCGAATAGCATACCGAAATTTATTCTGGGGGATGAGATCATTAGAAATTGCCAAGAATTAGTACTGCACTGTGCCGATGAATCTGGATCCCTGAATGGACAAGCCCTCCTATTAAATTTGCCACTGAGGCCTGCCCTAGGTAATACTGATATCTAAGCTTTCGGATAACGTAGCAACAGTACCAATACACGAAATTTTGAGAACGCTTCAAGTAGGTAAAAGATGAATTTTATCGAAAGAAGTAAGGATGAAGCCTTTAAACCCCCAAGATGAAGAATAGACAAGCTAAAGTTAAATCAAAAAGGTATAATATCTGGAGAGGGAAGTGTTATTTACACCCAGGAGGGTGACTGATGACAGAAAGCTGGAGCATTGACATGTCTCCGGATTTAATCACTGGGTTTGAAGGGAGGAGATATCTAATCCTATATTACAAGAAAGTAATGATAAACAGGTAAGATAAGGGTGTATCCCAATCTCATTCGAAGAATACTGGAACGGTAGATAGCTCTATCAGTCCTTGAACACCTTCTCTGCTTAATTCAGGTGTCCAGCGAACCTCCGTTAACTGTTGCACTTCTGAATAAGTTGAAAGAAGTGACGGAGGCAGGAGCCGAGTCAGATGGAGAATGCCGCACACTAGGTAAGCATGTGTATAAATTCATATACTAAATTCGTGGACCGAGAATAATCCAATACATTGAAGAACGAGGGGCCACTGTAGAGCCTGATTGATCATAATTCGTTTCTCCTTTCTTACTTGCATTGTTTCAAGGCCAAATGAGACTGCTCTCTTTCTCACTGCTTTATCTTCTCCAAGAAAAGAAAAGAGTAATGCGATGGGAATGAACTGGTGCCTTTAATCCTCCTTCGCAGTACGTACATGTATTTACTAAGGGGTGTCGGAAATCGAGAGTAAGGCATGAAAGATGAGTACGATGGAGATAGTGTTCCATTTGTATGAATGGCACGATAAAGACCTGCAGATTAAGGGTTTGAAACGAGCCCGTGGGCATCGCAACTCGGGGTGCAATCTTTCATGAGGATGTCATCAATGTATGATAGAGAATCAAGATCCATCCATGACCCCGCGGCCTGCCAGTCATCACTCATGCTCAACTAACAACTCCAATAACAGAACGGGGAGAGACACACATCGTCAGCGAGCCTACCTGCAGTTAAAGGGGATGTGTGTGATCTGCATTCAATATTTTCAATAATTAAGGTTCTCGCTTCTTGTTCATCAGGGCTGACCTGGCCAGCTGGTAGACCTTAGGCTCCCCCACCAATCAAATCGCATTGACGCCCTAACACTTTATCAAAAGCAGAGCTTCAGAGACATCATCAAAACACGTGCTGGACCAATAGAAGATCAAAGCCTATGAGAGTCACTGCCTCTACAAAAGAAATTAACATGGGGGAAGATATATTTTCGGTCCTAAGCATGTACTCCACCTCGGGGTAGTGACAGTATCAAAGTCCAAGCAAAAAGCCATTCAACACTCACGATCACAATAACAATCACCATCAACTTTCTTGTCCGGGAAGAAAAACAAATATCTTTACACCAGTCCTACTCCGACGATCAACCACGTTCATGACAGATAACTCTCTAGGGATGTTTCTAGCCTGAGAAGCAACCACGTCCAAATTTATTTCTACGGCACACGTTCATTCTTTGCTCCTTTCTTTCCTTCTTCCTTTGATGCGACTCCACGCGCAGTAGGCGTGTAATACTCCGGGCCGAGATATGTGGCTTGCGAGCGTGGGGTATAGAGGGGTTCCCATTGGGTAAGAATACTACGTTGTGGCTAGTATGGATTTTCTTGGGCCAAGTGCTCCGGGGACTGTTCTTGGGTTGAGGTGCCAGGAAAATGAGGTTACGGTTGTTCGGGGACGTAGGTTCTCAACCCAAGAATCATATGAGTAGCACCGGGGAGGTGACTTGGCTCGGCATGGAATATGCCATCAAGGTCCATTTTATGCAGGATACATCTTTGAGAACTGGCTCTTCTTGTATCGTCACTGATCACCACTCCAACTTTAGATCCTCTGTTGAAAAGGGCGCGTTCCTGGGAGATTATCATGATTAGCCAAGTCATGACAAAAGACTGAAGTCGTCGATCCCCGACCCAAAAACACTCCTTTACCGATTCATGTACCGAAGGTTTCCTAGGATCATCGTTAGGATCAATACACCCCACGCCCCACCACCCCCGGCTCCTCCCCCACGCGCAGCTACGTACCTACGTGCCCGAGTGTCCAAGCCCACGGACCTGGAGATCTAATATGCTTTTTTCTTACACCCTTTCTTTGTTCTGTCCGGGGAGGGGGCGCCCGTACGTTTACCGACCCTGCATAGTGGGTGGCTTTCACATTCAGGAAAAATGAAAGCAAAGGGAAAAACCGTTTTGTATGAAGCATGTTGATTCTGGTTGGTCAGTAAGCAACTGGATGGTGAAGATATCCCGAATGTTTATGAAACTTGCATTTGGTTGCCTAATCAGTGCAATGAGGGGATCGGCACTTGAGGAAGCCCACTAGATGGGAACTTATGTAGGTACGGCTTCTTATGCACGCCTGCTGCACCGTAAATATGCACCACAATTGTGGAGCTAGAAAATATCTAGGGAATCCAGAACATAAAGTATAGGTTCGGCATGGTGAATGAGCAATAAATGTGTTGTGATATATGTCCTCTATGTAACTACATCTTTAGGCAGAAGCTGGTTCCGATGTGAATGTAGTTAGATGTGTTATTGGCATTTACTAATCCATAAAACAACACATTCCTCATATGTAAAGTGTCCATGATATCACTTACCATGATTTTCTTCTTTCGGGGATTGTTTAGAGGAGGAGTGGTCATGATGATTGATACAGCAACTCTCTTCTGTGACATCCCCACGTTCCAAGAATAGATCTATAGAGGGCTCACTTCTCTAGCTATCAGGGTTGGTGCTCAACAACGTGTGTCCCATGGGAATTGCAATTGAAATTCCAAGCAATCAGGTATAATATCATGGAGCGCATATCATCATCATCACCCCCTTCACATCGAACCCTTCACATCGAACCCTTCACACCAGTCCGTGTGTCTGCCACTGTCTGATTCGTGCTGCGGGAGAGCTAAGCAACGCCCAGAGGCTACGCGAGAAGACACCCCAGTCAGGGTCTACAAATCAGAGTTGTAGTAACTCGCACGTGCAACCCTAGCCCTGGCCTATTCGAAGGGAGGTGGAAAAACCCCAGCACATGAAATCCCACACATTGGCACTGCACCACTGCAAGTCTGCAACTGCACACAACGTGCCCATATGTTTTTTTTTCCGCGTTAGAGGGGGGTATCCCGGTTTGTACCCTCCTCACGGAATACGGATAGACGCCTCTAAGCGGCTGAAAATTTAATGCCGGCATGTCATCTGGAAGGGAAAAAAAGGCGTGGGATGCGCACCCTATCAAAATGCCCTTAAGTATGCACCTGGAAGCAATTATAATGCACCAAAATTTCCCGCTCAGGTAGGTAGGCTCATGGCGATTACTATACCTACTGCCTATACCTCTCCTCATGCTGGAACGAAATACATGGGCCTCGCTCACATCATAAACACCCCTTTGCTTCAAGGAATTCTTCCAGCTAGAATATCGACATAATGGCGCATATGGTCTTCAAGAAACCTCTGCAGGATCAGAATACCCGCGAAACATACTTTAAGCAACGTCAAGAGCTCCGGAAGGCCAAAGAGCTGGGTTATATAGATGTCGAAGCATACGAGGAAGCAAAGAAGGGCTTACTAC
Source organism: Morchella eximia (assembly GCA_024713935.1). Lineage (NCBI taxonomy): Eukaryota > Fungi > Ascomycota > Pezizomycetes > Pezizales > Morchellaceae > Morchella > Morchella eximia. The sequence goes on from JAMGZG010000015.1 coordinate 1,467,973, forward strand.
CGCACTCGAATCAACCTGCATCGACAACAGGCTCAATGTTTGATTTCAATAGCAATGCAAACAGTAAGACTGCGCACTCGATCACTGCGAACCAACGATCCCGAATGTCAGGTAGCACATCCTCTTCTTCTGGTAGCACGATGGGCTCAGTCCACTACCCAACAGAAGCCTTCCTCCCGAACCCAGAACGAAAGAAGGCCTCCACATCTATTCTCCAACGGAGTAATGTAGCCGTCTCACTCTTCAACCCGAATGCCCAATCCGAAGAAGACCGTGAGATCCTGCGTCTCAGGCGAAAAGCACAGAAAGCACTTGCAGAGGCGGAGAGGTTTGAAAGACTCAAAAACTATCAATACCAGCTCAGTGAAGAAGATCAGGACGGGACACTTGACCCTTCACGTTTCGACCACTTGACTCTATCACCAGAGCTACTTACAGTTCCTACAAACGACTCTACCATCACAAATTCAACCTCATCAGTCTCCGGCCGATCTATGAAATCACAGCGTATGAATTTCAACATCTTCCGTAAGAGGTCAGCCTCAATCAGTCGTGGTTCTCCTCCTCCCCTCCCTCCACCAAATGCGCCTCCGATACCACTTCTACAACGCACAGGCACTGCATCTAGTTCAATAAGCTCCTCAAGCTCCTCGCTCACCCGACGTCACACAGATGCACGTAATGGGGGCCGGGAGGCGATACTTGAAGCTATGCCTATGAACTTCGCAGACATTTTTCTTATGGGCCCCTCGCCAACTTCTCAAACCAGGCCACCAAGTAGACGTCACTCTTTCTCTAGCCAGCACTCGCGACCCAGTGTTGCTATCTCTCGGCGGTCCACTGAAGCACCCCCCGACCTAGTAATTCGAAGAGTGCGGGAAGAGTTCGTATTGGAATCTAGACCCGTGTCACCGATACCATTGAATTTTAGACCAAATACTCCACCGGAGGAGAAACGTCCTCCGATGTCCACAGTTCTGCGAGATATGTTTTTATCACTATTACAGGATTTTGAAGACACTTCAATCTTGTTCTCCTATCCCAAGTACGGAAAGATTAAGAGAGTATCTTACACAAGTTCTTTGCGGTCTGTGGTGAGATCTGTGAAGGAGGATGAAGAATGGAACGTGGATGGTGGGGAGGGAAGCTTCTTTCTTGACGAGAGCGCAGGAATACTGAGGGCGGTACTCGAGAAACAGGTGTGGTTTTTGATGGCTATGAAATGGTTGTCCTTTGGGCGGGTTCTCTTTTCTCCAGGACATCATTTGATCGAGCTTAGCGGCGATGTTGGTATTGCGATGGGCGTATCGGAATCCAGTATCCTTGACCTTGATGGTGTAGTTTCTGGTTTGTAAACCTCTCAGATCAATCTTTGGAGTAACTCACTAATAGCTTTATAGCCGATTATTCCTGGCATCTCGCCGAAGAGTATCCTTTTACCACAATTTACAATGTACTTCTCCCGCACTCTCCTCGCCCACAGCGGAATTCAACTTCACCACCGAACGTCCACCACATCACTGCTCCTACACTCTCAAACCTCAGTGCGCTCCCTTCCAATAGCATAGACGTCATTGTTTCACACAATCTTCCCCTCTTTCTTCTCCAGCACAAACACAAGACCACCGAAGAGCTAATCCAGCTCACTGTGGGTGTGTTCCGCGAGTGTGCACGTGTACTGAAGCCACATGGCTACTTTGAAATAACCATTGTGGACCCGGTTATGAACAATATGGGCCCACGGACGAGGACATGGATTGCGAAAAATATTCCTCTAGCTGGGGGCATGAAACCTAGCAAGATAATTTTGACAGCGTTGGAAAGGTTAGGGAGTACCTCCTCCGGTGTGAATTTCCTGTTCGATGAGGTGAAGGAGTGCTGGGTGTGGATGCCCACTACTAGCATTGGAGACGAGCTCAGTACGGTTACGAGTATGGTGGGAAGACACCTATATGACCATCTGTATACACCAGCAGAAGATGATGATAGCGTGGTGGATGTGGTTTATGGAATGAAGGTCCGGCGGGAGTGTATGATCTGGAAGGATGACAAGATTGTTGAGGAATGTCAGAAGGAGAACACGGCTTTCAAGTGGTTGAAGTGTTATGCTAGAAAGATTTAGAGAGTTGTGACCAGTGTATTTCTTTTTCGGTTTCCGTTTTATTTGGTTATTGGGAATTAGGGGCGTTCTTTTATGGGCATATTGGGCGCAATTTGAAGGACTTTTTTTTTTGGATTCGCATGAAATGATTAATGTAGCAAGACCAATTAAGCCTCTCACGTAAATCATGAAGTATCGTAGCTATAGGTGTACCTGTTCGTGAAATCTAAGCCTGTAAACTCGCGCGATTTCAACGAACATCTTTCAACAAATTCCCCAAGGCCGCATCCATACTATACTGGAGACCGAGGAGTTAATTCGATAATGCGTGAGATATAGCTCTAAAAATACAAACTTTATACTCTTTCTGCGTAAGAAGAGTAAATATTTATTATGGACTTGCTTCAAGTGTTGTGTATGTGGTTTCCTCCGGTGTGGTTGAGGTGGCACATATCTTACTCAGGTTCAACGTAAATACCTGTCGCACCAATTAAGCTTTTTCTTCCCCAGTAACGTCTTCACGATATTTCTACCCCTGATATATACTCCAATAGAAGTCGGATAACATCTTAATATAGGGATGAAATATGAAGCACACTATATTAGAGAAATGTGTTAATAAACGCCGGTTTGGCGCAGACCAGTGAAAGCCTTTTGAGTACTCGCGTTAGGCAGAAGCTAGTGTCACCATCAGATTATATTATTTGTTTTGACTAATTAATCTTTAGCAGTATACTACATACAACAGTCTGGACAATTGCAAACTCAAACCCGGTGGTAGGGACATGGAATATTATCATATATCACTAGACTTGATATCTACAATAAGTAGGTGATCTCGATCGAACTAGGAGAGAAATTTACTAATTCTTATCCGCAGTTTCATAACCCAGCATACACGACGAACGTCTTCGAATACAGGTAGGTGCATGCACATGCGCGCTCAAGCATGAGGCTTAGAACGTCAAGCCTTCTGGGATCGGTATCATACATAATAAACCATGTAAAGATGGGATAGGATGTCTACATGCGTGTACTATATACATGTCATCAATTAGTTTTGATCTTGGTGAAACATTTGGTGAAGTAATGATTCGATTCGCACCACATGAGATGCCCGCGCAGCTAGCTGTCTCATGCTCAGTAAACCTTAAGCTTGTTGGAATACCACGCCATACTCTCTGCACACCTCAACGCAGTTTGTAACATCCCAATATATTGCCGCTCATTGCTCTCTTAATTATATCTCCACATTCCTCGATTCCGATTATCATCTACTCTACCGATATATTGCACATTCCAGTGCGGGTTCTCCCCAACTACCGTCTCCATATTTATCTCCCTTCCGGTATCGACTACTGAAACACGTCCATGGTAATGATTTGTACGCCCCACACGACCCCTACTCAAGTTGTGTTACCCACATTTGACAGCGATGATAGCTTGGGAAGTGTGCCTGATTAGGTTGCAACAGATAAGCAAAAGGGCAGAGTTTACAAATCTCATCTCGGAGGTAAGTAAGCAAGCCAAGGAAGAGCCAGATCGTGGCTTACTATTTCCCTGGCAAGGGTAGTACATAATAAACACTAGTTAGCTGCGGGCCGAGCCGCAGAGCCGCGTTAAGTGGCTACATCATACATGCACTGTTTGTGCTACGCCGAGACGCCTATCGGTATCCCGCTTGATCAATAGATAACTACATGTACATGATGGATATCGGGTAGTGGAATGTACTCCTGGGTTTATTGAAATCCTTTACTTATGCATTCGCTGTTGCAAGACCGCAGCTATATAGTAGGATAATAATTGTGTGTGTGAAGTCATTTGAGAGTGGGATAATAATTAACGTAGTTTGTAGTATATGCAATAGACATGATCTGATACTAGATGCTGAATAACTACACGGTGCACTGTCTTACTGCAGTTGAACAATAAATTAAACTCACTTTGTCATATACTAGTTCGACAATACAGCCACCCTACAGGATTTTTCCAGATTGCAGGCCTTATGCCGGTGGGATATTATTAGAGATTGATAGTCAACGTGGACGCTGAGAAAAGTTTAGTACAAGGTCAACAAACCTAGGGTGAATATTAAGGAAACATAATTTCCAACAGCTGTACAACCTTCGGTGCCATTTTACGCTTACTTTCTGCTGTATGCAACATAATGATTCACCGTGACTGTGAGCATGAGTACTTTATAAAGAATAAGTGGTCAGAATAATGTTAAAAACCAGATATACTTTGTTGATCTTTGTAGTGTATTGATTATTTTACAAAAAGTGAGGAGAGCAACCACCGCTGCTCTAGTGTCCCTTTCGCCGGCCGGCCACAATACATGTGTTGTGTGGCCGCCCCACCACGCGCACGGTAGCTAAGAAGACCGCATCCCCGCAATGGTTTCACAGTACATCCGCCCTACAAGAATGGTTGTTTGCTAAATCCTATGATAGACAATTCTGATTAGAATTTTAAAGGATTTAAATAAATGTTTATATGAATACGAACCTACGCATACCTATCATGTTTGGCCGTTGCCGTTGCGTGTTCTCCACAGTACAGAAACCAAGCCCTCCCCTCAATGTCGAGTCTTTTCCTGAGGTTGGCCTCGATTCTGTTTCCCCTACCAGAGCCGTCAAGAGCTCTAGCCTAGATGTGTTTGCCGCGACCTTGGCCTCAATTCTGTTTCCCATACCAGAGCCGTCAAGAGCTCTAGTCCAGATGAGTTTGCCGCACGATTCAACTGTCACAGTATTCTGGTGGGCAGGTCTGCAAGCCGAATATGCGCAGAGTCCTATAAAAGATGTTAGTGGTGTAATGAAAACAGTGTTGGAATTTCTGTTCATTTGAATCGTGATATAGCTACATGTTCTGAAAAAAATGACGGATATGTTTACCAATGGGAGCCGGGAAGTATTCCTTGATTTTGAGGTATTTTGACCCCAATAAACAAGAGGGAAGTAATAAAGCAAAGCTAAATCAACTCCATTGCTTATATTTCGACCAACTGGCAACTGGCTATTGGCACCGACACTCGAAGGGAACTACCCAAGTAAAGGTTAGACAAGTCAGTAGGGGTGAGAGATATTAGGGTACATACAAACCTATTCCAGGGCTGATAATGCCCTAAATAAGACATGTTGCCATCTTCCTGGGTGTTCTAGGTGTTGAATTCGGGGGCGTCCAGACCCCAGCCGAATTTTAGGTCGTGAGGGAGCAGCCGAATAGGCTGCCGCTGCTGTAGAGACTGTCTGATAAAGGTGTTAGTAAAAAACAGATATATGATCGGATTTTTGAGTGAATACGGACCAAATCCCTCGGGTGAACACTTATGGCCCGCAGTACAGTTGCCCTACAGGAGTGAGATGTTTCCGTGTCCGCCAGGATCATAGTTGGTTGATGGTGGTAGAAGGGGCGAATAATATAGCTTTTGATATGTCAGGTAGGGAGATAAAGCTAGGATGTATCGGGAAAAAATACAGTTGAACACGCTTCCCCTTTTGAGGGCAGGTTCACAGCCCGAGGGGGGTCAGGCCTCCACATGTACATAGCTGTGATATTGTGAACCAAAACACCCACCCGGGAATGGGTGTGCTGAATGGAATTGGCCGAATGGAGCACTTTTAGTTGAAGTATTAGTAAATTTAGTGAATTCCTTTGATAACAGTGTGAATACGAACCGAGCTCCCTGAAAATCATCAGAGGCCTCCTCGTACCCCCCACCTTCATAGGAGGCTGTCTGATCCATGATGAATCTTAAGTGGATAACATGATTAGATGTCAGGAAAGAAAAAAAGAAAAGATACTATCTCAGGAATGGTACTTACAATCTTTGTCTGGCTGAAACTAGACGACAGGAATTAAAGCTATTAATAGTGCTATTCCTCGAGTGCGTTTAATTAGAAATCTTTTGACATACTCAGGGATATCAGAGAGTAATGGATGAATCTTTTGTAGACATACCACGACCTTGCCACCGGTAATTATGTCATCTGGAAGGTTAGCTTCCTTTGATGAAACGGGTGCAGTGGTATGGTGAACTTTAACCATTCAAAGAATCAAACGAACTTCTGAGACGAAGTTGGTGACAATGTGCGGAATGAAGAGCAAAATCGGGGGAAGGGTGTGTTAAATATGCCCATGAACGATATGATTACGTTATATAGTACGAACTCTACGCCCAGAAATAGGAACTAGCTTATTTTCACATCCGTAGGATTAGCCTACATTTAGGTAATAGGCTTATTATAGCTTTCAGACCGCTGAATAGGGTGTTCTGTTTAATATCTAGCTAGAATTTCTACGTAGAGCTAGACATAGATCTTATCTCCTATTCAAACAAAATCTAGATATGCGAAGTCTACTCCATCAGAAGAGTAACTAGAGTTGTGAAATACAATTGATTGACCAATAAGCCCATATTTTGACACCAAAAATACAATTCCTCATCCGAGCTCATGTACATTGCCATTCTTTTAGACTATTCCGAAGAACACCAGATCGAGTAGACCTTATCAGATATTATTCCCTAGCTTATATATTTTTATTGCACAGCAACTTTAGACCTCTTAAGCGTTGAATCTCCAGTATCAAGATGCTCTCAACATATAGTACAGTCTTCCTGACCTTACTACTCTCACGGTTCAGAGAAAAATATGCCCAGAGGGCATCAAGTTGAACGTAGTAAAAATTTGAATACTATTATCAACTTGCAGAACGCTATAGTACTTTATTTGATATCATACTTCGATAGCGAGAACAACTGGCCGAAGCTGAGTAAAGTAAATTTCATGAAATGAGCATTCTTTACGTAGCATTTCTCCTTCGACCTATAGCTCCATGATCCACGTGTACCTTCTTGCAATCCCATGACTTTATCGAACCTCAAAATTAGCCATCGATGTAAGTCACACACACAATGGAAGGAACAAAGCCCACGTCTCCATTACCCGCGAAACAACCACCCTATGAATCTAAAGCCACGAATTCAAAACAGGCAACTGGCTTAATCTCACATGCCATCTCTGGCTCCTCACAGTCCTTATAGAGATCGATAAAACTCAGCAACGCCTTGGTGCGTCTCTCCTCAGGCACCTCCTTCATCTTCTCGAGAACATCCTTTATGATCTCAATCTCCTTATTCCTGACCGCGATCTGATCATCGAATCCCTTGATTGCTGCAGTACAACTCTCCTGGGTAGGTTTTTGGGCGCGCATGCATAGTTTGAGGTAACGTTTTGGCCAAGGGATGATGAAACCAACTAGTTCCAAATTTCTGATGATAGGCTTCCTGGTGTAGTGCCCATGGGGACGGGGGTTGAAAAGCATGAGAGCCTTGAATTTGGCTTCAATGGTGACTTTTTCGTCCTCCAGTTCGAAGATGTGTCGTTCGAGGCGGGCAATTTTGCCCAAAGTCATAGTCTCGAGAACCCTGTACTGGATAGTCATTGAGGCAAAGATGAAGGATAAGGAAGAGAATGATTTTATGATGGTAAGTTGATGAAGTGAGGCTGTGCTGAGGGGACTAGGGCTGCGCTTGTGTTGAAACGTTTCTTGCGCTGTGGATGAAATGAGTCGATCTCTGGGGGGGCTGTCTTGCTTTTGTCCGCAGTTCAGTCCACGCCAAGTTACGTAGCCAGCTTTGTCAATGTCCTTCGCCAGGGCTCGGGGCTTGGGGTTCTGGAGGGGGCTAGCTGGGTAAGCTAGGCTTTCATTTGGGCTCGGCAGCACCGGCCGTGCTAATCTTGACTGTGGAGAAAGCAGGCGCTAGTGAAGTTCACAAACTTCTCCGCTCATGACTACATGTACAGTAGTCACAGTAGCATGAGTAGGGGCTGGGTCAAGCCTAAGCCATCTATGACTGGCCGCCTAGCTATCCGCATGGGTTCTATGGTAAAGTGTTTCGTTCTACCTCTACTTCCTCGTATTGACTATAGAATTCTAAGTATATGTCGTAGGTATAGTCGTAAATATATCTTCGCTCGTTTCTGGGGAAGGAAGCGTACGGTGGTATAGCCATCCTGTGATTCCCTCCTAGATCGAGCTAGCGCTTACCTATCATTCGCCAACGACCAGAGCTGTGTCATTATTCCCCAGAGGAACCAATCAACGAGAGTAAGTGGATCATATGGGCCGTTTCCGTGTGTCTATCGATATACGAAGAGGTATTGTATATGTAGTATTGGTTAAGAACACAACTGTACCATCACCGCATTCAAATCAGCCCAGAAGAACCAAGGTTCATGGAATATCACTCATCTTCGATGCTATTTCTGCGAGTGATAGTCTATGAAGAAACATACCTAGTACTGCAGTGCTATATTGCGGCCAATCAAGATTACCCGGACACACATAGGATTCAACGTGCATTCTGCCAACGTAAACATTGATAAATTATAAAGTACATACAATCCTCTCATAAAAATTATATATATAAAACAACATGTCGATCTATCCTCATGGACTTAGGACTAGCTTCATTTATGGCCCTGTATGGATCCGGGCTCATTACATCGAAACCCTTTATGTCAGTACAACCAGATTGAAGCCGTTATTAGTACAGCTAGTTAGTCGTTCACGGGGTGATGTCGAACACTGGATCTAGAGCAACAGAGATTTTTGGATAATATAAAATAATGGGAAAGATCACTTTGGTAGCTTGGCTATTCCTTGCCATATCAAGAACCCATGTTCGTATTCACTCCGCGTTGGTACATTGTCCTTATCCCGTAAACAACCGTCGTTTTAGTATGAATCAGCAGAGGGCTAATTCCGGATCCTATATCTTTGCATTGATCTGACGAATATAGAGTCTAGTACCGGATTACGTTCTGAGATTGAGACCTTGTTTTTGAGGCACAATCATCTAAGCGTTCTTTATATGTGTATAAATACATGTACGCATGCCATACCAGAAGCGGCAGCTCCCACTACATGTAGGCAAGAAAAAAAAATGATTGATGCTCTAGTTGGGATTCGAACCCAAGTCTTCCTCACAACATTTTCTTCTACGGGTTTATTTTGGATATGCTAACCGACTGCACCACCAGAGCTTGCAAATACGACTCAGTTATGTGTTGATGTGCTGGGGTATAGTGGTACACATGCACGGACCATAATAGGGTTTATTCGGTCTGTCCCCGGCGAAGCTAGCTTATTTTACTAGCTCCATACTAGCTCCATAGCACATATCGCACCAGGTGATAACAGTGGAACTGCGAGATGAACCATGTTTAATACTACATGTATGTACATGTATGTAGCTAATGGTCCTCACGTTCTGAAGGGATTCCATTACGACTGGAAACGGGAGTATCGTAAGACCTCCTGCTACTTGGTTGGATAGACGGCGGGCCAGTTAATGTGAATACTGATGAATTAAACTACTACCGTACAATATTATATAGGATATAGATTCGGATGAGGCTCTGGATTCGCCCTTGATCAATTGAGTCATCACAAGCGGATGTTAAGTTTAATGCAAAGATTATGATCAGAGTACGTAATTCTGCATGAGTTTATTAGATGCGTGAACAACCAAGGCAGAGTGGTTCATAGTATAGTCGAGTCAATTCGACTTGAGCTTTTGATCGTGTTCAGCTCAAGCACTCCGAAAGATAACGTTACTTCTGTAACCACAGATTAGCACCCGGACGGTCCAGTTCAAAGAACACCGGTATTGCATCAATTAGTATATATGCTTTGGGCTTCTTTATAGATAGTAAAATCTCGATATTAAGAGCCACATACAATACAAAAAATCGTGGTATTCTTGATGCTGTAGCGCGGCAGCACCAGTGCTGTACTATCTAGCTGAAACGCAATATTGTGATCTGATGCTGATATACGTCTGTATTTTCCAAATTATTATAGGAGCTGGGAAGACAGTATACATACTGCATCCCTCATCAATACGTTGTTTGATACAGTCAGTAGTACTCTAGTACTGTATGGGCCTTTTAATTATGATAATATTTGCAAGAATGCGGTAGTACTACCACAGAGCTACTAGTAAATAGGGTGTAACTCATCATCTGTATAGGTTACAGCTAGACCGGCTTACTAGGGTACATGTATGCACATGTACGTACCCTACGCTCGCCCTCAACCCTCTACCTCATACAAGTGGATAGCTTGCTAAGTACGGGACGGGTACAGAACTACCTACACCCTACAATCAGAGACATCGGTTGTCATGAACTCCTGGTTGTGCTCATGATCTGCATCGAATCATCAAACTCAGCCATTATCACCATAAATTCCAGCCGGCGTATATGCGAGATTTTCAGGAACCCCATCATCTAAAGCGCCTTCAAAATCTATTTCCATGACCCAGAGGTTTCCAAGACGTCACTAGTCAGATAGGAAAGATAGAAATTGTAGTTACTATACTATTGCACTACAGTGGTAGTGCCAGTTTATACAGAATGCGCATTGTTGAGAATGCTGCACTGCTACAACATTGAATCAAAGATTATACTCAAAAAACAACCAGCTTTATCAAAACATTATCTTTTTAACAATCCGATACTAATAGAGGCTTGTAATAAGTAGGCCCGAAAGAAAATATTTCTGTTTTGGAAGTGCGGCATTAAATTCGAAGTGGCCATGCTACAGTAAGATCTAGACCTCAAATAAAACATCACTACCGTACTGAGAACATCCCCTTTTTTGACACTGTATGTACTCACGCATTAACTACATGTAAGTCCCTAGAATTCTTAGTAGCAACGATCTCGCAAAATTTCTCAGGACTTGTTTTGGAAATATATCGTCCATCCAGCGAGTGATGCTTGGCGACGCCTAGCGTGGCTTTGTGGCTTTGACACTGCGGCTTTCCTCCTCCGTACCTACATGTAATACCTACCATTAGACCACATGGGCCTTATACAACGTCATATCCCTTCCATGCACATTCATGGGTCTTTGTCGGTCTTTGTCGGCTTTGTTTCATGTTGGCTCAAACACCGTACGTTTTTCTGGCTCTGCCAAGCCTGGTATGATACTTGTGTTGTTAACTAGATGGTCTACTTACTGACTGGTGATTAAGGGCCATATCTGTTGGAAACGACACCATAAAGCTCAGCAATATCCCATTTATCATCAAACGTCCTACGGTCGTATGGCTTGTTTCATATATCCTGGAACCCTGGAGGTTGTAGTCCTTAGCGAGATATCCGATCTTGTGATGTTACTTTGGAGCTCGGACATCATATCAGGTATCGATAACCTTATACTTCCTCAACTTAAGCTTATCCATCAAGCGGTTGGGTGCCGTGATACCGAAAGGCTTCACTATATCCTACTTGATGAAGTCACTCCAGTACTATACTGAGGGACGAGCTCAGTTACACTACTCCTTCAAATCGGGGGCCAGCGCTTTCCCGGTCCGACGTCCGCCAATATTCGGCGAAATATGTCTCCTTTCCCGCAACCTGATTATATTCTTCATAGCATTCCCTTGATGCAAGCGTACGACTCGTTACGGTTGCCCGATCATTTCCCGGGAAACCCGTTCATGAGCAAATTTATAACCGTTCATAAGCAGGTCCTTCTCTGCAGCTGCAATTTCATTCCTCAAGATACCTAGTCGAAAGGGGGCCGAAAGCAATCGCAACAGGGCTGGACACGAGGGGGATGATCTGCTCTATATGCTTGCCCCGCTCTAATATATTTACCCCTGGTGGCGTCGGGGTTGTCGGGAGGGAGCAGCGTTGGTACCACCTTCTTTGGGTAGTTGCAAGGTACAGGACCGGTGCCAATGATGTAACTGCGATCAGTATTTTCTGCAGCGCCGACGTGGTAGCTGTCTGAGCTTCTGGTAAGCCGGGGTGCAGAATGACTATTTGAACCCGTTGATTTCCTCGTTCTGAAGGCCGGCCTTGTCTGGATTTTGCACCTTTGGTAAATTTGGCAGAAATGAAGAGCATCTCACTCCTGATCCTTGGGCTATCGGCCTCCCTTTCTGCAGCGGCGGTTCCACCCCCGGGTGCAGATGGTAAGTATACCATCAGCGCACCTGGAATTCGGGCACAGGTCTGTACTCTCGTTGATTAGTAACTTCCCTGATTCTTTAATTGCTCGACTGACAAACACATCAGTTTATCCCCTTCGCCGCAGCCATCACAAACCTCTTCGTCCTGGACAAAAATAGCATCGAACGCGATATTGTCCTCGGCCACGACTCACCCAGTGACTACTCCGCAGACCCAGGTACACACATGGGCGCCATCCCGGGACGCTATGCCAACCGTATCGGCAATGCCCAGTTCACGGTCGACGGCGTGACCTACCACACGCCGCAGAACGACGGAAACAACACCCTACACTCTGGCCCTAATGGATGGGGTAACCGCACGTTTGAGGTGGTCGCAGTGAGCGACAACAGCATCACGTTTGGGATACATGATCCGGCATTCAGTACAGGCATGCCCGGCAGCATCGATGCAAATATCACATATACGTTGACGGAGAAGACGTGGAAGATTAAGATCCATGCACTATCGCCCGAGGCAAGGACTCGTGAGTTCCATTTTCTCAAAGGTTGTGCATTATGAAAGGAGATGCTGATGGGAAGTAGCATTGATGTTGACTCAGCACACATACTGGAACCTCGACGCCTTCGCAAACCCGAACACTGATCTTATCTGGAACCACACATACTACACGCCGTACAGCAAGCGTCTCCTCGCACCGGACCCAAACATGGTGCCGACTGGTGAGATCACCACAATCCCGCAGGGCGATATCAACGACTTCTGGTCAGCACCAAAGCAGCTAGGAACTAACCTCCTCACCCCTGGGTGGGTGGGTAACTGCGGTACTGGCTCAGGATGCGAGGGTTACAACAACTGCTGGCTGGTGGACAAGAGCCCAAGAATAGCCAAGCCTGTGGCGGCTCTGTCGAGTGACTGGAGTGGGATAAAGATGGAGATCTACACGAGCCAGGCAGCGATGCAGCTGTATTCGTGTTATTGGATGCCGGGGACGACGCCAATTAAGAGTACCCAGGGCGGAGAAGGGGCTGCTGGAAATGGCTTGATCCAGAGTGGTGGATGTGTGGCATTGGAGGCACAGGATTGGAATGATGGCATCAATCAGTAAGTCTTTCCTTATGAAATTTCAGAATCCGGATATACTAACAGGTTGATGCAGCCCTGAATGGGGACGGAACCAGTTCTATGGTCCGGGTGATGATTATAATTGGGAGGCGACATATAAATTCGGGGTGTTGTAGTGGAGAGGGGAGATGGAGTGGATCGAGTGAGGTTGGCTTTTATAACGAGTGACGTTGAAATAAAATAAACTTTGAATGACATCAGACGACCAAGATTCGTGACGTGTCCCCGGACTAGCTTGCACAAAGTAAATGACCGAGAGTCCAAGATAATCGCCGTTGTTATGGTTACGAGGAGGGAGAGACCCATTAAATACCAGGTCCTAAGCATGTGATATCACTCGGCCTTGGCAATCATTATTTGTGCAAGTTTCTGATTAGACTTAGCCATTCGAACCTCGCTTCGGCAGAGTGAAAGGTTGAAAGGGGGTGGGTGATAGATCCTCTAGCCACGGTCCTTTACCCAATAATGAACTCTTATCCAATAATATAGGATTATCATGTAGTACAGGGATGATTGTGATATCACCAGTGACCAATGTAATTGTAAACTTGACGGTGTAATAACAACTATTGAATGGTGAAGCCAAGCATCACACATGGTTCGAATTTTAGATACCAAAGTCAAGTTCTCGATTCTGGGTAAGTAGTGAAGTCTTGAAGTAAGATCGACCACTTAGCTACAGGACAGTCACATGATGAGAGGATTCTTGTGAAACCACCGAGAAGAAAAAAACTCATTACAAATATCATTATAGTGTTTTCGCTTGTGAGATATAGTTCTTTGTGATTCTAAGAACATGCAGTATCGATTTTAATAGGCTCGGAGACGTCTCCTTAGGTCTTATTAGCACAAAGCCATCGCTTAAGTTTTGCCTCGTGATACAAAGCGGATAAAGCGCTGGTGTCCTTAAGTTTAAACACGCACAATTAAAGATATCATCCATTCAGTCTCCAACGACTTGGCTAATTCACGTCTAACGCGAATGCTTCTCGGTTCCATAATGCTCCGCTGACCGAAGTCTTAATCTTGTATTTCGCCACCATATTTTTGAGTGTTGAGGTGGGTAGGTGTTGTGTTTTCCGTATGTACTCTCTCGTATAGATATACCCACCTCGAGTGTAACACACGAATACGCGAAATCCTTATTCCCTCATCCTCGCTCAATAGGATACCGAGGCCTTGGCCACGGTAGCATCGCGCCACCCCATCCTCTTTCGAAACTGTTTTACGTTGCGTGCATGTGTCACTTCTTATTTCAACGTCGTGCTCCGTGAAATTTTCCGAACGCTCCGGGCCAAACGTGGGGAAAAGTCTTGGACCGTCTCCTCGCATGCAAAATATATCGTTTCCCCACGCCAAGTCAAATAACGGAGTTGCACCCGCCGATGGATTCAAATTAGAGGACAGCCCAATATATATCTCCGAGACCGCTTTATTACACCCCGACCTCCGATCAGACGCTATGAAGCAGTCTATTAATTATGCATTTGAGCCCGGACCGACGGGCCCTGGGATTTGACTTGGCAGGGGCGTACAGAGCTTCTTTGTGGTTTTCAGCTCGCAGAATCGCGTCTTTTTATCCCCGAGCTTCGTGGGATTTCTCTGGGCATCAAAGAGAGTTTGTGGGGTTGATGACTGAGATGTTTTGTATAAGAGAAGCCTCTGAACTCTTCAGTTCAAATATCATCACCATCAATCATCTCTCAGCATTCCAAGCAGAACTCGAGCACCATAGCAACCATGAGAAACTTTATTCTTCCAGCTGCCGTTTTGGCACTCATGTCCTCTGCCAATGCTCAACAGACTGCCTATGGTCAATGTGGTGGAGTACGTTCTTTCCCCATCTTCTCATTCGGCCAACTTGCTAATAGTTGGCTTCAAGGCAAGCTGGACTGGAGCAACCACCTGTGTCAGCGGATTCTACTGCCAGTATGTCTCCTCGTGAGCTGATTATTGGCTTGATATTGAAGCTGACTGGCTGGAAACAGATACTCTAATGAGTGGTACAGCCAATGTGTCGCAGTAAGCTCAATAAAGACTCCACTATAGATAGTAATCATCTAACCAAGCGTTCATATATAGGGCACTGCCTCCACCACTGCGGCCGCTGGTACCACATCGAGCACCACTGCTGCCGCCGGAACCACGACTACCACCAGGACCACCACTCTCGCCACCTCGACCACTAGTACCACCGCAGCCTCTGCCGGCACTGGCACCGCAAAGGTCGACGAGCGTAAGTTCACCCTTTCCTCCACAGATCTATTTGATCTTTCTAACTCTCTATAGTCGTTGGATACGGTCGTGCCGCAACCGGTGGTGGCTCTGCCGCAGCCACAACCGTGACCAGCTGCTCCGCCCTCGAATCTGCCGTCGCCGCCTCTGGCGCCAAAGTCATCAAGGTCTCCGGCCTTCTTAGTGGCTGCGGTATCATCGACATTGAGAGCACCAAGACGATTTTGGGAGTTGGAAGCAACAGTGGGCTTACTGACGGTGGGTTCAGGATCAAGGATGCCGATAATGTCATCATCAGAAACATGGTGTTTGCGATCCCCCCTGAGGGCGGTGATTTGGTGGCATTGGACGGAGCTACGAATGTCTGGATTGATCATTGTGATTTCTCGACGGTGGGGTTGACAGGTGGGAAGGATGAGTAGGTTCCCTTGTGGTCTTGGAGGGCGTGAGCGATAGGCTGTGAATGGTGCTGATATAGTATGGTGTAGTTATGATGGTTTGTTGGATATCACCCATGCATCAAACTTGGTCACTGTCTCGTGGAACAAGTTCCATGACCACTGGAAGGGATCGTTGGTTGGACACTCTGACAACAATGCTGGTGAAGGTACGATTAAGACATCTCATGTATCAATACTTTATGTCCTCATGCTTACTGACCTATCATAGACACCGGTTATCTCAAGGTTTAACTCAATCTAACCTCTTTCCCGTTCAGCAGAACCTAACTTCTATGCAGGTAACTTACCACCACAACTCCTGGATCAACATCAACTCCCGTCTCCCCTCTCTCCGTTTCGGAACTGGCCACATCTACAGGTACCTCCAGTCCCACCACTCTATCCCAAGACCGCTCTAACATTGTGACCCAGCTCCTACTTCGAGGACTGCCCGACCTCCGGCATCAACTCCCGCATGGGCGCCCAAGTCCTCGTTGAGAACAACAACTTCAACAGCGTCCAGCTTGCCATTGTCACCGACCTTGACTCTGACGACGAAGGGTATGCCGTCCAGAGGAACAACGTGTTCACAGACTCGACCACGAGGATCACTCAGACCGGGAGCTTGACGCCGCCGTATTCTTACACGTGAGTTCCACCTGCTTCTGATTTTTGTGTTTGGGGCGGTGCTGATGGTGGTTGTTTAGTATGGATACTGCGGCGAGTGTTCCGGCGATTGTCGCGGCGTATGCAGGGACTGGAATCGTGGGTTAGGGTTGTTACAATTGTTGGTTGGATGCGGAGTGTTTTTGGTGGCCGTGAAAAGAGAAATTGAGATATGTGAGAATAAAATTGAAGACTTTATTGGTTGGAGACGTTTCGGAAGTGCTTTTGATGCAGTAAAAAGTGTTCTTGAATATGTTGCATATTATGACTCTTAAAAGTCATCATTAAATTTTCGAAGAAGCACCTTAAGACATCGTGATTGTAGGCAATTCTTTATATTATTAACGAATTATCCTCCGAGATTTCCTCAGTCCCATTCATTAGGAACCTCATTGCCATTTTTTTTTTTTTTTTAATTAAATTTGAGCCATAAAAACCAAACACCCAACCCATTAAGCACATATTTTAACATTAAAATTAAATTTTAAAAAGAACGGAAATAGCAGCAAGCTGCAAGCTCTCATCGAAATAACAGAATCCAGAGAAAGGGCCCATCAGATACCATACCAAACTCGCAAGAAATAAACGGTATCAACGCCACAGATGACCCAGCATCTACCCATAGTCCCCTACCAGCACCCCGACCTCGCTCCCAACCCCATTAACGCCATGATAAAACCCAGCAGACGTAATGAAATCCTCCCCAGCTAGCCCAGCTACGCCAACGCAGGTCCCGCCCTATAAATCCCCGGATCACACCTCGCCGCCTTCCCACCACTCTGGTCGTCATCCAGCACGACAAAGTGCGCCAAATCATGGTCCATCATCTCGAACTCGAGCACGGTGAGCTCATACACGACGGCCTCGATCTGCTTCATGAGGGTGTTGTACTCGGCGTGGAGGCTCTCGCCGTTGCGGATGATGCCTGTGACGCTGTGGAGGCCGCGGGCGCGGGCGCGCAGGAAGGAGGTGTTGGCTTTGACGATGTCGCGCATGAGTACTACTTCGCATTGGTGCAGGGTGCGGAGACGCTGCGTGAGGCAGGTGCGTTGCATGAGGAAGGTGTTCATGGTAGCCATGGTGGAGAGTGGGGTGGGGAGATTGGTTTTGTGTGGTGGTGGTTGTGGAAGGTGTATGAGCTCGAGGGGAGAGGGGGGGACTTGTGGATAGAATGAGCTGGTGGGGAGGTTGCTTGTAACTGGCTGTGATAGCTTCGTTACTAGGTTCGAGACTTATCAGAGCTGAATAAGTGTTTTTTTGTCAATGGTGGAAGGATGAAGTCATGGATAGCTATAGAAACAGAGCCGTGGATGCTTTATATAGCGGGGCTTGGCCAATGAGTGAATGGATGCGTGATGAATTCATTGGGGATGTTAATGTTTGGGGACTCTGATGGCTAAGCTTTGAAAAGAGACCTACGGCTAGAACAGGTTTGCTGGAATTGTATCTGCTTAAGCGGTCAGGAGTCGAAGAAGTCTTTTGACAAACCAACGGTATGGTTAAGGGCAAGCTTTATACTGTGAAACACATTTCTTATTGAATGAGGGGTAATGGAAAGGCACAGATCGTCAATTGATGGTGATTGCTTGGTTTTCTCATTCACCCTCTTGACCCATACGAGTCATTCACCATGCTGTCGTAGTGTCCACTTAACTTACCAGGTGCTCCGCATTCTTTTCCTTTTTATATTCTAAAATACTTGACAACTTACAGATCATCTCCAGAGAAAACGTCATTGTCGAGAGTTGGCTATTATAGCATGTTCACAAGATATCACTCGATTCACAGAATATCACTCGATAACTAATAATAATCCAATCGATTTCCGGAATCTAATCTGGTTCTCTGCACAAGTATTAAAATACATTTATAACCACTCCAAATTCTCATCAAGAATCAAATCCACAATTCCAGGAACATTAAGGGAAGATGCTCCTACACCGACAGTGTAACGCGCTCCCTTCTTCGCCACCCACTTTCCACGCGACTCGTCAAAAGATCCAAGAGAGTACTTGTCAAGCTCGAAACTTACAATCTTCGTCTCTCCCGGTGCAAGATCAACTTTCGCAAACCCAGCCAGCTGTCGAGCCATCGGTTGTAGAAATTTCCCCGGTGGTACGACATAGACCTGGACGACTTCTTTCCCCCTTACATGCCCGGTGTTCTTTACCCTACACGAGATACGTGCCGGCTTTCTAGTAGTGTGTCGAAGGGCTTCTCCTGATACCATTTCAATCTTGAATGAGGTGTAGCTTAAGCCGAATCCAAACTCGAACAGCGGCTTGACAAGGTCCGAGCTGTAGTGTTTGTACCCGACCTTTGTTCCCTCCTCGTATTTCACCACATCCTCTCCAGAAAATGGGAAATTCTTATGGCAAGGTGCGTCCTCCAGCTGTCTCGGGAATGTTATGGGTAACTTCCCGCACGGGTTGACGATGCCAAAGAGGACATCTGCAATTGCAAAGCCGTTCTCTTGGCCTTGGTACCAAGCCTGGACAACCGCATCGACATCGTCAAGCCAGGGCATTGAGATGGGGCCGCCAGCTTGATTGACGACGATGGTCTTTGTGACTGCGGCAACTGCCTTGATCATAGCGTCCTGGCCGCCAGGAAGTGCCAGAGTTTCTCTATCGTGGCCCTAAGAGTATGTCAGTTCCCGCTTTTCACCAAGGACACTCACTCTGTCTTCTCTTACCTCTGACTCCCACTCGTCCGTCATCCCAACCACCAACACTGCAACATCGCATCCACGGGCAATGTCCTGTGCTTCCTTTATCTTGTCCACTTTTATTTCCTCAAGGTACCCTATCCGTGTCCCTGCCTGGTTATCAAAGCAAGTGTTATGCTCATCATTCCGCTGGGGTGGGAATGCAACACTGTCAACACGGAGTTTGTACGAGACTCCGGCTTCAAGCTGTACGCTGGTTCTCCTCTCTTTCGAACCAAAGGTAAAGAAAGCCTCTGACCGCTCCTCCCACTCCCAGTTGTCCAGCACAAGCTGATCGTTGATGTACAATCTCGAACCGCCAATGTTGCAGAGCGAAAGCTCGTGCTTTCCGGTGGTCTTTGGGGTCAGGGTTCCTGTGACGCGGAATGCAAATTGCGTCCCACGGATAACAGCGGGCTCTTGGCCGAACATCATGACGAATGTTCCAGGGATTGTGCCCGTTTCTAATGGTTTGCCGCTGAAGTCTTGATGTTCCGCTGTCCAGTATCGGATTGTGACACCGGGGGTGACACCATCTTCTGCTAGAAGTGTACCGTCCGTGATGAGTGGGAGAAATTTATGGAGCGTTGGTCCTTCTACGTAGCGAACCTCAGCGCCAAAGTCTTTGACGACATCGCTGATAGCATCAAACGGAGTAGACAAATGGTGAGGATTCAAAGTTGCACTTCCGCCTCCACCAGCAGTAGGGTTCTTTGCTAATCTCCCAATTACTGCAATCTTCTTTAACCTCACAGGATCGAGCGGAAGTGCTCTTTCCTTGTTCTTCAAGAGTACAGTACCCTCTGCAGCAACTCTTCTCAACAGGCTTCTAGCTTCTGGTGAGTCTGCTCCCTCTTCAGGTCGCTCTTCCGGGTTCTCAAACCTTCCCGAGCTCTTGATCATTTCCAGGATTCTCAGGACAGGGATATCAAGCTCACTCTCTGCAATCTCTCCCCTCTCTACTGCAGGTAGGAGTCCCCTCCGCCTTGTCGGAGGCCCTGGCATCTCCAGGTCTAGGCCGGCGCGTAAACTCTCGACGACAGAGTTTGTCCCTCCAAAGTCGGACATAACAATACCCTTGTAGCCCCATTCTTCACGGAGCACCTTCTTAAGGAGAAACTCGTTCATATCGCAATGAACTCCATTCACCTTATTGTAGCTTGACATGAAAGCTCTGGGGCTCTCAGCCTCTACAATCATCTGGAAGGGGAGAAGATAGGTCTCTCGGAGCGCCTTCTCAGAGATTTGTACATCGACGTTGAATCGGCGAGTTTCCTGCTCGTTACAGGCATAATGCTTCAACGTCGCAGACACTCCTAATACACCATCGTCAGCACAAATATATCACATGCACATAAGCCCACAATTCTTACCTCTACTCTGCAGACCCCTCACATATGCTCCCCCCAGTATCCCCGTCAACCATGGATCCTCTGAGAACGCCTCAAAGTTCCTTCCCCCCAGCGGCGATCTCTGTAGGCAAACCGTTGGCGCCAATAAGACCTGACATCCTTTCGCAACTGTTTCATCACCCAGCAGCTGCCCCACCATTTCAACGGCCGCTCTGTCGAATGTGGCAGCGAGCAGCGTGGAACAGGGTATGAATGAGGATTTTGCCCCGCTCACAAACGTTTCGCCGCGAGCGCCAGAAGGCCCATCGGTCACCTAATTGGCCGTGTGAGCTCGTGGTGGGGAAACAAAAGTGTGGAGGGGGAAGGGGTACCTTAATGGAAGGAATCCCAAGACGGGGGATTGGCGCGGTGCGCCATGTTGAACCCCCGGCAAGAAGTGAAATCTTCTCTTCCAGCGTCAACTGCGATAGTAGGACTTGCGTATCGATCGCCATTGTCTCTTGAGAAAAAATAAAAATAAGAAGATTATAAGGGCTGTCTCTATAGCAAGGAAGAAGGAAACCTGTCAGGTATGTAAGGTAAGGAACGTTTGTGTCATCTACATATCAGGGGCCCGGACAGACGGGGTCTTCTTATACGAAGCTGCATGTCGGCTTGCCTTTACTTCCGCGTTTTGCATGAAGCCACATGTTTGTTTACCCACGGGACGGGTCATGTCAATGCCTGTTCGCTAACAGTTATCGATAGGTTAAATGGCATGTGGGATGTTCGGATGTCTTTCAGCCGATCTTGAACTTTAGACTGCAAGTAATATCACGCGAGTGTGCTTTAATATCTAAGCCAAATACATGCAGGCGTCATTTTGAGAGACATTATGACCTCCAATTTCTTGAGCGGGCCAGTAGAACGTGCATATTCCCATTTGTATTGGCATATTGCTAATCATTGGGACAGACATGTGCTAATTTTGATTTTGATAGCAAACTTATATTTACTAACTGGGGTTCATTTACAAGACAAGATTTTGTGGAAATCTCTATTACAAGCATTCATAACTAACGTCTAACTCAAATTCTAGGTTTTTGACTAACCATTGAAAAAGAAACCGCTCATAGAAAAAGGAAATTGAAAGAAAATGCACTGAAAGCAACACGTTATACGGCAACCTCCGCAATATCTGGTGAAGCTCTGTTCTTCTCATTTGACAGGTGCGCGCTTCCAATCTCCGTAATCTCACCAGCAGGAACTTTGAAATCTGTAGGTTGAAGTCAGTAAATGGAAAAAAGTATAAAAAGATTGGAAGGGTGAACATACTTTCAAATGCCCTGGTTGGGATTCCATTTCGGAACATGTAATCAAGCTCCTCATAGCTTCTGCCCTTCATCTCTGGCACGCAGAACCAGATGAATGTCAAGACGATCAAAGTGAAGGATCCATAGATAAATCCGACCTTTGGTCCAAGATTGGCCTCATCGGGATTGATAAGGTACGGGATAGTGAAGGAGATAGCGAAACCGAAAACGGTACTCCAGAAGACGGCAATGGCCTGAGTGGAGGCACGGTTCACAGATGAACTGACCTCTGACGCCACTGTCCATCCGACAGATCCGAGAGACAGCTGGTAGAAGACCGAGAAGATAACCATGAACGAGACAACGACTTTGGGGAAGTGTCCGGTGGTGTACAGTGGGTTGGTGCCGACTCCACCAATGATGTAAAGGGACACAAACATGATGCTAGTTCCGACAAGGAGAAGGAAACGACGTCCGAAGCGATCAATCGAGTACCAAGAGCACATGTTGGCAACAACCTGCAAGGCGAACATGATAGCAGTGATTGTAAAAGCCTGGGCAGTGGCAATTCCGGAGAGGATGAAGAAGTATGTGGTGTATCCAAAAACGAAAGATACACCAACAAGCTGCTGTCCACTGAGAACACCTGCCGCGATAAATGTACGTCTCAAGTTTGAGCCCTTGAAGCAATCGAGGAACTTGACACTAGAAGCCTTCTGGTTGTGCTCAATCTCAGACTGGATGTCTCTGAAGCGCTCCTCGAAATCGACCTTTCCGCCGTGCAATCTCTCCAATGCAGCCTTGGCAGCATCGTTCTGGCCCCTCTCGGCGTGCCAGTAGGGAGTCTCGGGAATGAACCAGGTTCCGACGAAGAGGATCAATGGAACACCGTACTGCACAATGATGGGAATACGGAAGGAGAGAGCATCGCTGCGCTTCATCGTGCCTTGCATAACGCAAGAGCAGATGAATTGACCGATCAGGGTGAAGAAGTTGAAGAATGTGAGAGTGATACCACGAAGCTCCACAGGGCAGATCTCGGAAATGTATGTCGGAGCTCCAACAGCATACATGGACATGGCGATGTCTGCATCATGCGTTAGCTAGGATATTCATGTATCACAGCAGTGGTAAGGATTGCAAAACTTACAGTTGATGAACTTCCCCGCGGCCATGACTCTCCATTCGTTTGCAAGTTCTTGGGCAAGAATTCCGCATGCTGAGATCACACTACCAATGATAAAGAGATATCGCCGTCCGAGACTAGTAGTTTCGTTAGTAAACTGTAGATCACTACATGTAGTTAAGCGCGCTGATTGGTTGACTTACCGGTTACCAATAGGGCCAGCAACGAAGGCACCAAGAACACCACCTGCTACTACTACACCGTTCCATGTGGATTGATGGATGGCAGGGACGACAAAAGTACCATTGTAGTTGTAACCAAAGTGCTGTACAAACACCGGTAATGATAGAAGATAGCCGCTCACAGCACCATCGAAACCATATGTGATGGCAGCAAGAGAGACATACAGACCTTAACCTGGTATTAGTAACCTACAAACAGCAAAGAACTCTCTAGCTGGAACATGGCTTACAGTACGCAATAACTCTTTTGTTTTCAAGAGCCACCTGTAATCTGGTTTTGTGCGTCGAAGAAGATACCGAGACACTCATCTTCGCAAATATTGACTATGTTCCGAATGAGTATGAGGGTATGTGGTACTGAAGAGGGAGGGTGTTGAATTGATCAGGTCTAAAAAAACGTGGCACACAGATCGAAGTATGAACCAAGATTCCAATGATATGGCAATAAGCAGAGATTTATACAAGCCCGTATAGAATGCCATACGGAGTTTCTATTCACCCTTTTTAATTAGGCTCACTCGTCCCACCACCACCATAACCACCACTACTATTAACACGGGTTAGTGCGCGCCATTAATTGCTATCGGTAAATATTAGGCGAGTAGTTCCAAAGCGCCCGTTTCGCATGGCTGGCTGGCAGGCAGCAAGGTGGGACAGTGGAACGGTGGATTCAGTCAGTGGGGATGGTTCGTCTAGAGTTACATGGCGCACCGCCTTCCCTACAGCTAGACACATGTAGAGTAGATGGGGGGCGGGTGAGGCTTCTTCGGCTGCACGGTTCAACCCTAATTAAATTATGGACTCCTCGAGAATTCGCATTTGTACTCTCCATCCTATAACGATCAAGAGCACAATCTCGCCCTCTCTCTTACTCCTTCCTTCTCTCACAGCTCTACTCTTTTCCATCCTCCCTTTTACTCCATCACTGTTCGAAGGGGGTGCGTGGCTAATCTGCACATAGTTAGAATCATTGGCGTATGTACTCGCCACATCATGCTCTACATATCAATGTTCACAATTAATCGCATGATGAGGAGCGCTCGAGCGCTTTGGCGTCAGCTGCGGCTAAATTCGCTATCACCTCCATGGGTGTCCCATCGATATCCTGTAGCAAAAGAGTTTTAACTAGAAAGAGAGCTCCTATTTTCTTCATGCAGAGGGACAATTAATTGGAATTGCGTACGTGCTCTATCATCATCTTAGACACATGTTTCTGAATGCTGCCTGATTTTATCTTATATTGACGTAAAATATATGGAGTCTGTAGAACCATGACTACGGATCGAGATACACACCTAGTAGAAACCTATTATCTACTCTGTTCATCGGCCGCGCAACTTCCGTAACCCAGGTTATCACTGTCTCAAGGAATCCCGGATCACATTTCTCGTTGGCTACCTCCCCGGAAATCATCGTCTCGTGGCAAACAGCTGTGTCTCTACTGATTTGTTCGCGTCTTGTGCTTATTCTCTACCGAGTGAGCCGAAAACGCTCTAGAGGTCCCAGAAAGTAGCTGAACACCATGATCGAGGACTAGGTCAAGGGATACCCCCCGAGGTATATCCCTGGCGGACCACTGCGTACCCTTGCCGCAGATGAAGCTTCCCTGTCTACTTTATTACTCTTCCTACTTTCTTTGAGTATTGTACCAGGGAACCAATCGGGCAAAGACCGGTTCTTAATTAATAATTAATAAACAAACCTATCAGCAGTGAAAGCACTTCCTGCACCTATTATCCACGAGGGAGGCAACTTCCTGATTCGATCCTGACGATGAGTATTCAATAGATTAGAATACCTTGGTCTAGGCTTAATGGGTTTTTTCCGAGATTCCCCTACTTGTGAACGAGTAGAGAAAAGAGAAGAGGGCATTTCGACTTGAGTGGTCTGCAACGATCGTCCACCAATAAAATTATTATTCTTGGAAGATCTTTAACCTAATGCTGACGAACGAACTGAAACATGAGCGATAGCATAAATAAAGCAGCGTTTTGGTTTTTCCCCGCCCCCATCCCTGGGCAGGAGGGATATCAATCCTAACGTTGATACATGCCGTTATTAGGGGCTGAGCTTGGTCCTAGTGAATGCTGAGCATGGTGTTCGTGTCTCAACGCTGGGGAATTTGTAGGAGTCCACGAATACTAACAGTTAAATATCCAGAAGAGGTAGGTATCGTTTTGATGCCCAATTTTATAAACGAGATGTACGGGAGATGAGTTTCTGCTGCTGCTGCTGAGTGAGCGAGTCTTGGTCCGAGGGACAAAAAAACTCCCGAGGCCGTAATAATAAAAGTGGATTATAGGTCTAGTTTATATACCAATGAAGAGTGAGAATGACCTCCTTCCCTTTAATCCTTTTCATTCTTTTAATCACGAAATGTCTACTTGCTTGCATGCGTGATATTAGCTGAAGCAGCTGAAATCTGGGGGTGCTCTGGGGTAAGCAATTACCAATGAACGAAGGAACCGAATGAAGCAGAATAGAGAGAGTCTCGCCACGTTTTGTTTGCGTGATTTTCATCCTCACACTGTACTCCGCGTTTGATCATGTTGGGCCCCAATCACCAGCTCAACCACTGCCAAGCCAAGCCAACCCCATAACAAAACTCGGGGGTTCTCTGCGAGAGCGTCTCCCCCAGGTTTCCTCGGACCATTCACAAAACTCCCGAGTTACCGGACGAGAGGGCGTATTCAAGGGAGAAAGCCAATATCCAGGCCGTCTCTCTTCGGCAAGGACATGGTCAAATGTCGGCGTTTACTGGCCCGTGACAGTCATTAATCTCTGCAGTACTGCAGGTGTCAGAACTGTACTGGGAATCGTGGCTAGGCTTCATCTGGAGTTCATACAGTGAGATAGAGAGAGATGAGAAAGTAGAATTGCAAGGAGATGAGGTATAGTAAGGGTTGCGTATCGTATCTCGACTTTGGGGATCAGGCCAACTTCACCGGGCCGGGGCGGTCTTTATGTCGCAGTTTTTTACAGTAGTACAGCATCGTCTACTGCTCATTGATGGCGAGACAAGACAAGCCATCCCATTCATGTTTGAATCCCATTTCCCGGTCACCATTACTGCGTAAATGAATTAGCAGTGGAACACACACCTCCACCACACACACCACCTGCGGGCATCGTATAAACTAAATTCCGATTGGGCGAGCGCTGGAGAAAATAAGTAAAAGTAGGTACCGCTTCATAGATAAAAACAACAAACCTGGAAATAAAAGTGAAATTTTAGCTCCCCTAGCCCCCATCACACATACATAGGCTTATCTCTACTCGGGTCTCCTGAGGATGGGGAGACGGGAAAAAGGAAATAGGGAAGAAAAAACTCAAATCAGACAGCAGCACTTTACTATTCCCAGTTTGTGACCGTTGGGCTTCATTATTAAGTGCCGGTACATTCAACATTGACTATTTACTTTCAAATACAAGTACACGTCCCCCCCATTCTATTCTACAATAGTGAAGTGGGGCCTTGGTTCGAGGATCGTGATCAACAGAATTGTACACTTCTTTCAGTCAGCGCCGGAGGGAACGTTACATGGTCATCTTTTAATTTTGCTGCACAACATCATGTCGGTAGCTGTACATCACTTGGTATGGTCCCTTCGCCTATCTACTTATTATAAATGGCTTTTTGTTAACAGAGCATACTCTACAGATTGGCTGGTGGCTATCACTTGGAGTTGTCGGTGTTTTCGTTGGTCTTCGACTCTGGGTTCGTTCTCGTCGTGATAATAGTTGGGGCAAAGATGACTGGGTAGGTCATCCCGTAGCAATATTCTCACGATTCGGGCACGTACTGATAGAATTGTAGCTTTCAATTGCTACCATGTTGATGCTCATCGTGCAACTCATTGTCACATCGCTGATGATGCTTGAATTCGACGCCCCCGATTGGGGCACCAATATGGCTGCTATCGTACGGTTCATGAAATACTCGTATGCAGGATCTACGCTCTATCTCGTGATCCTCTGGATGATCAAAGCTCAACTCCTCGTCTTTTACCACCGGCTCATGGAGAACTTGGGGAAGCTGCAGCTCCTCATCAATATCTCTGGAGGAATTGTGTTCCTGATGGGAATCATTGCGATTTTGATAAATGCGCTGCATTGTCAACCGATTTCTAGGCAGTGGAATCCGGATCCAGCACATCAGTGTCCCGATCAGACGAATAATCCGGTTTTCACCTTTGTGGTTACAGTTAATATTCTGACGGATGTGTTGAGTGAGTTTTCCTGCGGTGGCAGAGCGCTGGATTGGTGGAGTTGAGTAAATACTGATATTGGGCTTTGATAGTCATGATCCTCCCATTCCCCATCTTGAGGAACCTTCATCAACCCATGAAAGTCAAGCTAGGTCTCGTAGGAGTCTTTCTCCTGGGTCTCGTTGTCATCATCGTCTCCATCATCCGTATCGTCACAATTCTCAACACAACCGATATTTTCCTGTAAGTGGACCTGCATAAACCAAGCAAAGCAACGAAAAAGCTAATAGCCGTCCGCAGAATCTCCAACCTCAGTTATGTCGAGACCTACGTCGCCATGATCATCTCCGCCCTTCCCACCGTAAGCATCACCCTCTACAAAACCCTCTCCTCCTCGAGTCCCACTAATCCCGGATCCTAGCTTCGAGTTCTCTTCCTCGGTCATCGTGGACGCGCCTACGGATCCTCGTACAGCAACTCTGGCCCAACCGGTACTCCTTCTCGTCTCACAAGCGACAAACCACACACTCTACGCAGCGGCCAAATGCAGTCTCGGGTCACAGCACACTCTGACGCAGACTCCTTCGGTAGTGATATTGAGCTGGCAAATGTGGATGATAAGAATGTGGATGTGGGAGGTGAAGACGGCGCCATCAGGAAGACGACGGAGATCACCATTCAGACGAGGCCCGTCGGGACAAGTGATAGGGAGAGCGAAGGGAGTGGGAGCGGCGGATTCGTGGGCTGGGAGGGGAATGGAAGCCCAAGGAGGACTCAGTAATGGTCATATCGTATACAATTGGACTGGCTCTGGTTGCGATACTTGATGGTCCCAAAGCCAGGGCGGAGAAAAAAAAAAAACTTATTACATGGTGTATAGTACACATTACTTGGGAGGTGTCTTTGTTTCCTTTGTTTATTGGGCTGTATTTTAATTGGGGTTATGGCTCGTTTTATTTGTATGATAGTTTACTTTCTTTTGTCGGTGAGATACTTAGATACCCATATAGTGTATGCAGATATATATTCATGATGATGAATAAACTTTACCAAGAGGAAATAATTGACTGCCGGAAACGTGAAGATGCCGCGCTGTTACTATGCGGATACAAGAGAGCTAATGTCAATCATCAAACGGCCGACCAAAAACTTCAACACCATACATAGCAAACTATCGACTTCGGGGCACTAAGAGTCACGGCCATGACCAGCTCCGAGACTTGTTTCAGGATCGGTTGCGATCTATTCCACAAACCATCAAGAATCTTCCGCTCCGAGAATTCTAGAACTCTCTCATGATGATCCAAATCCTCATCGCACACACCCACAACGGCCCAAACACCTCTTCCAGGCAAGATGTGTCTTTCTCTCAGTCAAAATCTCGAGATCCGATCATGATCCCAGATCGAGTTTTGACAAATACACACTTCCTCTCGCCCAGTGAATCCAAGACAAATTACAAGCTTTGCCCAAGTCTCGAAATCTCTCGAGCTCGTCCTGTCTAGTTTCGCGCTCCTTTCCAAAGTCTATCTAGCTCACCCCCTCACCATGATGCAACAATCATGTTAGAATTATTCTTCTAGGCTTTCTTTGTAATATCTACTTGGATGTCCGTATATCTGAGACTGTCTCGGAACTTAGAGGCCAAGGAATGGCACTCGGGCTCTCTACTCTAAATGCGCCAAACTGCTGAGACACGTCTCTACTGATCGTCACAAATGCTGCCTAGCCACCTCGCTTCCTAAAACCAACCTACTGCACCAGCCATCACTCCCGAGGCTCTTGGTTTTCCTACTAGCTAGAGTAGAATATTATTATTGATAATTAGTAATACGATCATCCCTTTTCTTTACCCCTAATGCTCTAAACGGTTTATTATTTATAAAAACCACGTGTCTAGGGCATAAACACTTGCCCACCACAGTTAGATGCGAGCTGCTCATGATTCTCGCAGGCTTCGCCTGATTTTCAGGATTCGCAGTTGCTCTCTCGCTAGAGAGTTATGTAGCTAGCGGGAAATTCGGCACTGCGCAAGGAGCAGGGTGTCTTCGAGTTGAGTACTGCTCGAGAGTTAGTGGAGAGTGGAGTACTAGCCGGCCGTATCAGTGCTCACTCGCAGTATTGCACCATATATCACTCCACAAGCAAGAATTAGGGTTAGACGTGCGCACGGTGGGTGGTCGCGCAACACCTTTTACACTACATCAACTACATGTATGTAGTACGTCGATAGAGATATCGAGTGAGTCGTTGTGACGCGTAGAACGGCAACCACACACACATCCACTCACCACACACACCTTCCCGCGTAAATATATAAAACGGTACCGAACAAGAATTAAGTCTCAATGGTGGTGGGTCGATAGAAGATAGACCCAGAAACACAAACTAGACTGCATCGATACCTGGTATCATGTACGGTACGGTACGGGTCGAATCCAATCCTCGATTCACAGTACTGCCGGGTCCACACCAACCTTCGATGGTGAGCTTCTTCTTCTTCCCTCTGAATATTACCTATCTATTTCTAAGATTTCTTTCCTACAGACGTGCTCCACCGAACCTTCTCAAACGAAATAACGAAATGCCGTTATTCCTCTGATCTCGGTTGCATCCAGCGCAGACCCCACGAGCGCCTACACCCCTGACCCTGACAACTACCATCCACCTAGAGTCCATACCACCTACATACATGATTCCAAGTGCTGACTGACTGAACCCAGCCGGCCCCTAATTCCTGCGTCGTTCTCTCGAGTAAGTGTATTCCCGAATAGATCTAGAGTAGCTAAAGAGAGCTAGAGGAGAGAGGCTCACAAGCAAGATGGTTCGATGGCCCCCATGGATCACTGTAACCTTATTTCTTTTCTTTTCTTTTCCTGCTGGCCTAGCCATCGAAGATTCACCGGTGCAGCTGAGCAGAATATAACACTCTAGTGCAGTGCAGTGGCTGGCTGGATTAGCGTATTTGTTAGTGGTGATTACTCATGGTAGAGAGGGAGCTAAAGGAGGCGTCCCGTGTAACTCTCCATGCACCAATCATGGCTCGACTTCCTCTTCCTCTCGAGAACGTTTTTTTCTTCCTCTGGGGAGCATAAGCGTTTTCCAGAAAGCGCAGCCCTAGCTAGTTCGTACCCAGCCCATAACTACATAGTACCCAACCCAACCCTCGGGCAAACCTACGCGGGGTAAAATTTCTGCAATATACTTTGTTTATATGAGATATATAATCATATTATTTAGTTCCCAGATCACATTTGCGAGCAAACAACGGGCATCTTTGCGATCCAGTAAAAGAAATATCTGCTTTTGATGCTCTATTTTTGCCGCGCGTCGGCTCGCCGGATAAGCTGCCGCTATTTAGCCGCGACTTTACCCATTGCGTGCTTGATCGTTATCAGCGATTGATCTTATCGGGCGGCTATTTGTAGCCACGGTTGTCTTGGCAACCAACCAGAAGTGCGAGAGTGCGTGTGTGTGTGTGTCTGTCGTCTAATCGGCACATAAGCTTTTGTGCAACGGATTTTTTCGGCACCGCTTCGAGGGAGAGGTCTGGGCCCCGCCCCGTTGATGTTGCGCCGGTGAGACAGGCTAGCTATCTAGAGCATGAAGGATAGAAAAGTCGGCACTCGTACGAAATGTGGCACAGAAAGTGTTCAATTTAGATATAGGTAATTGCTCTAACTAGAGTAGATCAACTAGAGCAGCGAACGGTACTCTACACGTATGGCAGAACACCACTGCCGGCCGGCCGAGAGTTGTCTCTACTCAACCTCCCTAAACACTTCCCCCGTACGTGTGGAGATGAAGCTTCGAGCCGTTCGGTTCTGCACAACGCGTATCTAGGTTAGTTACTCTGTGCAATCAAGAAAAAACGATAACCGGAGATATTTATGGCCCGAATTAAGGGGGTCGAGGAAGGGGAATCCTAGCCACATTCTTGTGGTACGGCCCGTCAGCTTGGTACCGAACGAAGGCCTTGGCGTGTCGGGGTAGATGCCATGAGACTGTGCGAGAATAGGTTTTGGGGGGAGCTCGAGAGGTCTCACCCCATCTTTGAGAAAACCGACCGGCCGAGCGAGTGAGGGGTTGTGAATGCGGTGAAACCCGGAGAGGATGTCGAATGGTGTGAAGAGAAGAAGACCGGATGAGACAATGCAATAGTGAGGAATCATATACCTATTGGCGAGAGATCAATGCAGTAGCGCTACATGACGAATGTGGAGGTAGGATTGGTTGTTCGCAACACCACGGACCTCTCTCTCTCAGCTGTTCAAGAATCAACATAGTTCATTAGTTCATTTCTTTTGTGGCTTTTGGTGTGATAAAGATAATAATTCTACAACAAACAAGTTGTACGTTGGTTGTCTGCGGGGTGGAAACTCGCATGACGTATCGGAAGATTCGAACGGGAGAGAAAAGTGTTCAGAAAATTCGGTGAGACAGTACTAGAAGCTGATTAGGCGGGGGATAAGTAAAATAACACGGGACTGTTGGAATACATGTAGTGTCACCAGCGTATTCGTATCTTCCTGACGTTTTTGAACTGGGCCACTATTGCATACACCAAAAACCATGAGCTTGGCGTATTTTTGTATTAGAGTAGTGTGAAGGAAGCACTGAGGGGCTTAATTATTGGTACGACTGTTTTTTCTCGCTCAAATATACTCTGCTAGTCGATGTGCTACCTCCAAGACATCATCAGGTTCGGCCGAGTGTGACACCATATACTACGAACCCTTCAAAATCATAAACTGATTACCTTTCTAGGAAATTCTGGTATATATCCTCATCGGGAAATCTTGCCGAAACCTTAAATGGTGGCAGCAGTTCAAGTTCCCAAATCAGGATTTTTGAATGAATTGGTTTACGTATGTGTTATGACGACGCTCGGCCGAGAATGGGAATATTCTCTTTGTCACGAGACCCTCTAGAGCGACACTAGGGAAAGTAAATAGCAACTAGATGTACGCTAGACCTTTCTTTTCTCTCTAGTCCATATTTTGGCATTTCCAGACCGTTCATGGGTAGTCCAGAACATTGCAAAAGACACTGATGTTGCAGATGTATCTTGTGGCTAATGTTTTGAAACTTTAGATAGGATTTGGGAATCTCTATCGCGTTTTCTGTCGATATTCTTATAACTGTACTTGTTTAGAAGAAATGCTAAGCTATGCATAATCTTTTAAGATTATTTCTCAGGAAAGTTACATACTAAGTAGTGATGATTCTATTGAAATGTTGAACACCTTCAAAATCTTAAATACCTCGAACAAGACTTTTGCCATGACTCCGGGGCTGGAAAAGAACTGTAACTATGCTACTTGACGTAAAAAGATTTCTCCGTGACCTGGTCTTGTCTCATTTTGCCTTGTCAACCCCGACCCGGTCCCGTCCTGTTTTGCCAAAAGTCTCGAGACAACTTGTCTCGTGCCCATCACTAGGTCACAGTATATCAAAAGGATCTAGAGAAGGTGACTATCTGAAGACTCGTCGTCCCTATATGTAACTATTCTCATGTATCTGTTCAGACTCAACGGTGACCCAAGAATAGCCACTTAATCGCAGTAGTATAGATATGGGCTTCCCCGGAGGACTGCAATTCGATTTTAGATAGACTGAAATTAACTGTCGAGTAATCGGCCGAAAGGTGGAAGCTCTATCAGCTCATAGAGTAAATCACACCCCCAATAAAATCTCGAACGCCCATTATACATTGAATAGATAAACTAGGAACAGGCAGTCAGGCAATTATCTCGGTGCCTCAAGCTTGGGATTTAGTAAGATGGTAGAGAAAGTTCTACGAGAGAATATATGAGGGCGTATTATATCTAAAGGGGAAGGAGACCTCAATATTACTGCTGCATTTGTTGGACTTATTGATAAATTCCACACTAATCACGAAATATCACTCGTATTGACAGAATCTCTAATTATAGAAATAATGCTTTCCAATATAGATCCTTCGAGAGTGTCAAGGACTTGGAAACTAAAAAATTACCAACGAAGCGTTCCTGCCCGTAATCTTCTATGCCGTAATAGTCTTAATATTAATGTTTCGTACTGATTTATTCCAATTCCATCAAGGAAACGGAAGTTAGTCCATATTCTAATATCTACATGACTGAATAATCCATATGCCTAACCGTCCTAACTACAAATCTAAGAATAAAATACACTGTTCCCGCCATGTATGTACCTCCAAAATTTACAAAATCAAAAAGTCCTAAAACGCCTGTACGCCAATCTCCGAGTCTAATATACGCATCCCCAGATGTTCCCAAAACGCCCAGCTCTAAAGTCCCTGATCAACACTCCAGTACATTGTTCCGCCCAAACATCTCTTACTTGCAAAAGCTGTTTTCATCTCGAATGTCTCCGCGTCATCATGCAACACCAATTGATTACCACCGTACAAAGTCTGCTTAACAAGCGCATCTGTTCTATATTAGCCTCTCTATTCCGATATCTCCAAGTAAATAATTCATACCTTCAAGTAATACGCTCTTAACCCCACCAGCTGCAACTAATCTTGTAATCTCAAGGTTCGTAAGTGAGCCAGCAGCCTTAGAGCACTTCCCGGCGATCCCTTTAGCAGCGTAGGGACATCCAGCTTCGAGGCAGGTGGGCTTCATCTGGTATGTCATCCCGTAGAGTGCAAACCCGAGGTTGATCTTAGCAGGTTTTATTCCCGCGTGCCAGAGTGGGACAAGCTTCGAGTCTGTCTCTGTGATATTCGTGTGCGACAATGCCTGCGCATCAGATTTCGGCGCATCCTATCCAAATTGCTGTTAGCAAAGTCTCAGTTGAATTGACGATAAAGAAAGGTCAAGAAAGAGCAATACTCACAACAGGTGTGTGGTAGTCGTAAGACATGAAGTTGAAAAAGTCCACATATGGCTCCATCCCCTTTACATCCATATCCTTCAACGCTGCCCAGTCAGTCACCAGCACTGAGCTCAACCCATACTTTGTTCCAAATGCTGCCCTCAACTCCTTCAGTAATAAGACCTGATTCTTTGTATCCGCTGGTGTACCACCACGCGTTGGGTCACATGGCCACTCCCAGTCTAGATCGGCCCCTTGAAAGCCGTACTTTGCCATAAACTTTATGAGGTTTGCGATCCAGGTTGCACGGGAGGCTGCGGTTGAGGCCATAGTTGCCCAGTTGGATTTGGTGGGTTGGTCGGGATTCTATGCAATGTTAGAGATGAATTTGATATAGCAGGCAAGAGCGTTATCAAAAAACTAGGGTTTACCCTATATCACAACAAACGAGTACGTGGTATCTTGCAATACTAAGATTGACCTACGTATGCAGTTTTGGAAACCCCGCCTTGTGTTGTGATATATATCTGGTCACGCCTAGCTCCCAACAACATTGGGACGTCTAGTGGGAAATGGGCTTCATTACATTAAAGAGACCACCACCGATGGCGATCCACGTCTGCAATTTGTCACCCTTGAGTGCAGTGAAGCTTGCATATAACTTCTCGTCGCCCTCACGCTGGGGGTAAAAGTCAAAGTTGTCACCGTCAAACAGGGCGAATGCGAAGTTGATGTGTGTCAGTCCTGCTGTTTTCATACTTTCTGGCTTGCTAGCATCGCAGTCTCTCTCATATGCACTATATATCCCAATTGTCCCCATTAGTCGCTGACTTCTATTTCACATTCGTTATCCGCCTCCCACTAGCTCCTGCTATATATCGACGACCCCGGGAGTACTCCAACCAAGAAAAAAACCGCACCACTTACTAAGACAAATAATAACCCACCTTCCTGGCCTTAGCGCTCGCCCCGTTGCAACTCGGCGTCTCAGCCGTCGATTTTCCACAGCGTCCATAATCCTTTTGACACGGCGCCGCCGGATCAGGGCTCCCGCAAAAATCATCCCCCATGCCGCAATTCCCATAGAATGAGCAGCAAGCGTTATTTGGGCATGACTTCTTTCCGGGAGAGTCCTTGCCACACTCAGCTACTTCGGCAGCTTGCCGGCGACGCAATTTTGGTGGTTTTGGCGGGCTTGTGGGCGGAGGTGTCTTTGCGTTTGGTGGTTGGACGGAGATGACGGCTGGTGTTGGGGTGGGTGCGCCCTTGGCTGCGACGGGCTTCTCCTGAGCTTTGTTATGAGCGTCTTTGGTGGGGGCAGCGGTGACAAAAACGGTTTTTGTGACCTTTTTTGTGGTTGTGGAGGTAGGTAAGGACAAGACAGAGGTGGATAGTAAGAGGAGTAGGAGGGAGGGACGTATGAGTGAGAGGGCGGGTAGACGCATGGTGGGGGTAATGATCGTGGGGTAGGTTTTTTTATTATACTGTAGATCGCAACGTTTCAAACGAGCTAATATTCACAGTTAGGTCTGACTGAAAAATGATGAATGTAAGGATTGTAAAAGAGCTAAATAAGCTACAAGTCTTTAGTCTCTAGATCTATACAAATATTCGTCCTATGCCTTTCATACAATTTATACCGTAAGTACTCTATATATCGGTGAATAAGGTGGCGCGACACTACCTACACTCGTATTCTATCTCTTGACCGAGTACAAAAACGCCTTGAATGGGTCATACTGAAAAGTTCAAGGGCCATCCCGAACGGAGAAATTATTGCTACTGTTGCTAGGCTAGATACGGGCTGTTTATAGTTACCAGGCCCGGACGGCGTTAATGGCCTCGAGCTCAAGAGGAGCATATATGGATATACGGCAAGCGGTTGAAACAACGATATAATTGGCTTGGCAGCTCGATAAACATACCGGATTGTCTCTCTCGGTGATAGTTACCACCAATAACCAGGATTACTTATTTCTTGGCTGGCGCCACGTACCTGCATCAACAGCTCCACCCTACGCCTCTGTCAACGAACAATTAATGCCGGAAGGGGGCTTTATTTTTGAACAAAGGGCTTTGTTTTTTGCCATTAACGATTACATAAGATCCTGCGCTGAGCGCCATACGATTCCGGACCCTGAGCACCACAACATCATGACTACAATATCAAAATCCTCATGTAGCAAAATATTTATACCCATAGATATGTAAGCGATCAATTATTGAACTATTCTATCCCTTTGAAGAAGGGTTAAAAGCCGGTTTTTACTAAATACTAAACCCAGAGGTAGATCACGGGTTCACACAAGGCATTAAGGCAAGATCATATTTCATGATCTCAGATCTCATTTAGAAAGCCACCAAGCTACGTTTTGATCATGACCGAATGACGTGATAAACTAATTCTCGCAATAAACACTGTGATCCTTGTTTCAACATTTTCGATCGGAGACGAGTCCGTGCCGCATTCCAGAAAGCACAGGAATGGGTTTCCACCTCTCCCTGCAACCAAGAAATTGGCCTTTGGAGTACTGCTTCCTTCGATAAAAGATTTTGGTAAAGGTTGCGTGGAAAATTAAGGCATTGATATCAGAGGCTGGCTTGCAATTGATGGACGAGGCTCTGAGAATGAGGCTCTGCGCTTGAGTTACACCACAGGGTTCATGGAGCGTATTAGAAGGCTCTGATTCTTCCTCATGTATCTATTCTAAATATGGCTCATGACTACATGTAGTGTACCATCAATATTTACAAGGCTACCACTGGCCATGAAATCATGTTCGACGTATCAAATAGGTTAACTAGGGTAATTCGGCCTATCCTAAGTTGTACACGATCGTACGACCGTAATCGGGCCTACTATGACCTGTTATATTTTACGTAGTCAGTTATTCAAGAGCGATTTTATTGTCATATGTATCGATATCTATTACGCCGTGGAAGCTGCCAACTTTACTAAGTATTATGTGGCCATGGATTGCGTGCGGCGCCCGCTTGGTACAACGTGTTACCATGTCTCATGTTGGTAGCACTGGTAATTGAGCAACGTCCTTTGATAGGTATGGAAGAGCTCCGATTCTCAATCTTGGGGCGAAATGAGATTTTTGCACACTTAGGACTACCACCAATTGATTCACTCACGC
This sequence comes from Morchella eximia, assembly GCA_024713935.1. Lineage (NCBI taxonomy): Eukaryota > Fungi > Ascomycota > Pezizomycetes > Pezizales > Morchellaceae > Morchella > Morchella eximia. The sequence goes on from JAMGZG010000015.1 coordinate 1,505,433, forward strand.
ACGTGGGTAGCCTTATAGCCTAGCTTCTATTGGAATCCATCTGAAGAATTTTCTAGTTCAAATGACTCTCATACCTGTAGCTCATGGCCTGGTCTAGCTAGCAACCCACGTCCGCATTTATGTTTCAATTGCTGTAAATATTCAGCCAGCTATTTTCTTTGATTTCGAAGTTGATAAATAAGCTTCTTGTATTGCTTCGAATAATCATGTAACCTTGATAACTACATATAAAAGGAAAGTTTGGTGGCTAATCTTGGAAACTGGCGTTCAAGCTGGCTACACTAACACTTAATTAATAATATATTTAGACGGTTACTAGGGCGTTCAGTAAAAGGTCGTAAGAATAAGCGTTGCAACGGGGCGACTTTCCACGACTCTTTAATGAACGCTTGAGTAATATAATACTTGTAGGTAAAGTGTGTCATGAAATATCACTCGTTTATATACAGTTCTACTTTACTTAAAATTCTATAGTTGTATGATATATGGCCTGAAAGGGGCATTATAATTTGTTATTCTTAAAATTGTTTAATCCTGGAAAGCTACTTGATATAACTGAAAGACAAGCACATAAGATGTGTTGCAGAGTAAAATCTAGACAAGAAATAACCTAATAGAAAAGAGACATGTGTAAATATTTGCTGAAATCAAACCGGTGCCCAGAACAAAAAGAAAAACATAAATGGATAAAAGAGCTGAGGGTTGATAGGAAAGTGTTTGTTTTTGTTTATATAACCTTTACTCCTGCCTTCTAATAACTGTAAGAGCCATATTGACTCTTCAAACCGTTCCGCAAGAGATATCCAAGGGCCCTGCCGCTTGGGCTCAGCTATCTCCATCTTTTGGGGATTTAGATACCATACAATTTGCGCTTCCATATGCGTTAATACCACTCGGGATACACAACTTGAAAAATATATTTCGTAGAACCTTGCTTAGAAGGCCGTTTGCGTGTCTATCCAACCAGAGGTGAGGATTATAAACCCAATGACTCTCTCATCACTTTCACTAGATACAAGTCGTCAAATAACTTCTGAGAGCTCCCAGCACCTGTGGAGCCCCCGAAGTCAAGAGGCACTAGGCTATGCTCTCCGCGTGCATTTCGCCAGTAGTTTGTAGCATTGAGGGCCACGGCATCTTGGCAGAAAAGATATCCCCACTTGGCAGCGAAGGGCTCGATCAGTTCATAACTCATAGGTTCGTATGAGTGCGTCCCCCAGAGCCTAAGGCCCCCAAGTTCGATGTCTTGACAAAAGTCGACTTGGTTGATTGTGTTGGGGGTGTCGCGGAGAATCTCGAGGATTGTGGTACGGAAGGCGGGGAAGGGTATAAGATCGATGTAAGGATGGTGCGGGACTGATCTTTGGAGATCAACTGGAGCTAGGTATGGGATGTATTCCTTCAAACTGTTGATTCTCGCTTCTAATTCCTCATTGTATGTATTCTCGGGCATCACATAAGGGGAAATTGAAGATTTATCGATCAACATCTCTGTTGTGATCCCCAACTGAGGCAAGTGAATATCGATAGCGTTCATGATAATGAGAACATGTCTCTTGAAAAACTCGTATCCATCTTGTAGAGCTAGAGGTCCTGTCGCTTCTAACCAGGATTCGGCTGGAATAATAAGCTCTGGGGGAATAGAAGGCATAAATTGGCGTCCGATGATGCTGGCTATGGGAAAAGATGGCTCGACGGACCAATTAACGTTTCCGTAGGTTTCTTCGTCAAAAACAAAGCCTTGTGCCAGGTGCCGTTCGTATTCAGGGCAAAGAGGGAACTTGGGATGCAACAGAATCCTCTCCTCGGCCTCTTTATCCTCCTTGATGAGAAACTCTATCTTTTCCGCGCCTTTCCTATGCTTGGCACCTGTAAATGATTAGCATGAGCCTTGCCTTATTTATATGGAGTGGAGAAGGCGTACGGTATGTTTGCTGTGATTTGCGGTTCTGTTCTCTTCTTCGCTCTTGGGCGTTACCGATCCTTGCGACTGCGTATTTCTGCTCTTCTTCAATTACAGTGCCTGGTGATGCTGTAAAACTACTCGAGGATCCTGGAGTGGGGGAACTCGACATTTGATATCACTGAGTGTGATTTTGATTTGATTGTGGTTTTTGGTAGAATATATATCAATATTTTTCCGAGAAAAAGAAAAATGAGATTGAAAAAAGTTACGCGCGAGCTGAGTAAGATGTTGGATATTGTTTTGGAAGTTGTTGGCTCGCTTTCGAGTAGGGGTGGTGCGTGTTCAATAATGATATGTTATTATAAACCGAAGCTGTAAGGACTGTAGATCGATAGGTGTTTGCAATTGTGGATACTGTTTGTTGATGCACTGAAGAACTAATGATAAAAATGAACGGGAGGGAGAAAGTCTTTTATATACACAACCCCCACCCATTAAGTTTTTACTTCTCAGCCTTCTCAGGTACTTGGATTAGTTTACAATCCCATTTCATATCATAAGCTACATGCTGAACCCGCAGCTTCCCCAGTGCAGATACGATTAATGAGAGTATGAGATGAATCCATCTGCTGTACCAAAATAGCTAGTGCTAGGTACCTGAAAGCCGTTACACCAGGCAATGTGCCCAATAGTGCCGAAGATAAAACCAGAATGCAAGACGGAAGTAAACAAAGTGCAGAAAACAATATGTGCCGAAGTGGGTATGTACAGGGGATACGTGGTTGAGAACTGGCCGGTATTCCTGGGCCTAGGGCGAGAAAATCGTTTAATTTGTTCTACAGGTAGGTTGAACACTAAAGCCATACGTACAGCTACACAATATTTTCTTTATTTCGAGGTATTTGTTGATGCTGACCTATTTCCTCATGCCGCAATACCCGTCAGTATATATTGCTATTCGTTTCGAGGTACACTTATATCAACCCGGGTGAAAGTTGAATTAATTGAAACATGTCAAGAATAAACGAATACTCGTCTCCTAAGAAATACACTTTCAGTATGTATTATTAGGAACTCTATAGCTAAACATGAAAGAGAAAGTTCCTTCTGAGCCTTGGCTTATCGTTGTACTAGAGGGAAGCTTTTTTTTTTTTGTGGATTTTCTTAACAGTTTCCCGGTTTCAGGAGGTTTCATCATTGCGTTACATAATTCAGCAGTAGGATTGAATATCTCGAAATCAATGGAGAGTTTAACCGTTATAGAATAGACTTATATTATAAATATCTACTATTACCAGGTAACGGCTTCATCAAGCTTCACGTATCCCCTGATTCAGTTACTTAGACCGGGGCGGACGATTCAGGATATGCGATGATGATTGGTTGCAGCTGCAGGTTCAGCATCGCATCGCCCATCATGAACGTCTGCAAATACTAATCTAGCTCTTGCGATTGACCAAGCTGAATATTTGAACATATATAGCTATGGACATTCTAGTGGTCAACATGTCTTACCAAGTGTCTTTAAAATGGGTGTGAGACATCCCATCTGAAACAAGACATACAGTTGGTACAACTATACTACCATTTGAACACCTGCCAATGATTAAGGTGCCAGAATTACTCAAGTTGACGATTCTCCAAAAGCACCTAGACACACGTTAACTACCGCATTGACTAATTGCCTTAGGGCACACCCACACTAACCTTCGCGCACAACACCAGAAACACGCACCGGTACCTCATGTATGGACGTAACTTATCATGAGAATCCATTGCCCCAATTGAGACCGGCAGCTACCAATCATGATCAATGAAGCGTACAAAACGACAGCTGAACCCCTCAAGCCATTTCTTACACCGGGAGCCTTCCAATTGGTCAATTGCTCATGATCCATGTCAATAATTAGACTATTATGTATGTTTATCACTCCCATCTGCTGAATGAGAGTCAACCCTTCCCATTTTCAGAACTCAACATATGGGAATCTGGCTGAGGATCATGCATACAAATCGATATCTCAAGCTTCCCGAGTACATGTAGCTACGGCCCAGCGCGCCAAGTGTAGTGCCTACGTATACATGTGCTGTGGTGATTAACAAGGGAAACCGCATGGTGATCCGGGGTGAAACGAACTACTGTCTCCTGTTACTAAAAACATCTCCTTTCACGGAGAGGAGAAGGCTACAAAGATTAGAAAGTGCGTGCCTTCGAGCTTCTGCTGGATGGCGGTCTTGGCGGCATGCCTAAGCCCGCGCCTGCGCGCTAGTAGGCAGAACAATTACAAGCGATTCCATATGTGAGTTGAGCAGGTCAGGAACTTTGGAGATTTCATGATGTACGCATCTCTAGCTCTTTTCACCCTCATACATTCTCTCAGCCAGTCATGATCTGTACGCTTGGATGTTGCCTTAGGAGAGCCACAAACTTTGCTCTAACTCCCTGTCCCGTTTCTTCTCGAGGTTAAAGTCGTCTCCGACGTCGCTTGTTTCGGAGAATCTTTTCTTGCATTCCCGGGACCTCCAACTAACATTATTGTATGACTTCTGTCTCGACCTTTATGAAACATGAAGATATAAAACCCGCAGGGCAACTTTAATTAGGCTCGTGAGCCGAATTGGATGCGCGAAAACTTTCGGGTTTGTCGGCCGGAACAAATGTCTCTGAAGATCGGGGAATGGTGGTTGCCTAGCCGCCCGAGAGGTGCACTTTCTCGGAAGCACGAGATAAGTCTTTGAAACCCAAACTACCGGGACTGGCTTCTTGACCGTTTTATTTTCACTGATAGGGATTCCTAGGACCTGGGCGTCCAGGTCCTTCGGCAAATTTGCAGAGAAGTATGTAAGGGTTAATCATCCCGAGAACCTGGTCGGTGGAGTGCCATAGAACGTGGCAGGTGAGTCGAACCCCACTAATGGTTAATGGTTTTTATAGTGCATTCCTAAGTTATGTAATTAGGTTATGTAAACGCTATGGGCTTGTGGGGACTGAGATTCAAGCGATATTCCTTCTCCCCAATACCAATATTACCCTCAATAACATCCGAAACAAAAGTTTCTAGATCTTCAGCGTTTACAGATCCATAGCTTGACCTGGTGAATTCGACTTCGAGCTCGTTCCTGCGTATAAATCGATCTGGCATCAGAAGGTTTCGAGTAATCTTGTCAGATACGTCTCCACTTTCACTGCCTTATTTTTGCTTGTTGCAATTAATTGCAAATGATAGGCCCGCTTATATAATGAATCATCCTTGGCAAAAGTCCTATGACCAAACACTCTCGGGCCAGCCCTAGGCTTGTGCATGCTTAATACATTTAATGCATTGAGATTTTACCCCTATCGGTCCCAAAATTTGCCTGGAACATATTTTACGGATTATCGCCTCCAATACTTGAGCATCTCGGTCTCTCCACACGCGTACTTGTTGTTAGGGTTGGGGTAATAACGTTATGTATATGTGCGCTTATGATTAATTAGAACTGTTCCCTAGGCCTGAAGGAATATTAAGCAGACGGCAGTAACACCAGTGCCAGTCTTCCAAGGCTTGGGGCTCCGATCTACTCTATAGAAGTTCTCGATCGATAGATTCATAGCCTAAAGATACCATCTTTACTTTAATCAGATGCATGGCATCTCATATGTAGCTTTGTGCACTTCTGCCAGATTTGTGAAAGCACCCAAACGTACATACGTCATTCAAGCCAAAGATTAATGCAGTCTTAGTGTAAGTATTCTTCTAGGCTACTATATATGAAGAGAGTTCAAACATAAAAATTCACTCACTCCATGCTTATCCTATGATTCACCACAACGGGCAAGAAAGATTAAAGTCTACGAATTCTCAACCAATCACATGATTTTAAATAGAGAAAATAGGGCGAGGGAGTGCTTCGACTCAGAAACCGCCACCCCCACAAATGAACGTCCACAGGACCGGGTTCTCATGAAATCCCTCTTTATGGCATAAGATGGATAATGTAACTAATGACAGTGCAAAAATTGACTACACATGTACTACGGGTGTGAGGTAAGTCTGTAGACAGGTGGCGGTGCATTGGGAGGAGATTCCTAAATATTTGCTTGTGTGTCACCGCCACCTGTCTACAGACTTACCCTCACACCCGTAGTACTTTCTAGCCATAAACTCCTATTAAATTGGCAGCAGGGGTCACAAAACATGTTTGATTACATCAAAGGATAAATCATCATCTACTCGAGCTAGTCTCAGAATTGGAAATCGATTGAATACTGCACCAGAGCTGTGATTTCCGCAACATGTGAAATCGCCATGCATATCTGGATGGTTGGCGCAGAGCATCTATATTGTCTTAGTTTTAGACGATGGACTTCCTAGAGTAAGAGGAAAATCGAGTTTATTTCTCGGGATTAATGAATGACCATCTGGCTACAACAATTGTTGGAGAGAAAGCTACAGATGCTTATTTGCGTTTCACCTGATAAATTTAGCAATGTAAACGAATCAATTGGCGCATTACTCGCTGAACTGATTTATTGAATGAATGGAATGAGCCATTAACAGGGGACGGCTCTTCGAAACCAGTCATTGAGCACATTTTTCGCTCTGCCTTTACAAATTGACATTACACATTCCCTAGGTCTAATGGTCCAAGAATAGTATATCATACATCGATAAAACCCTCTCATGATTCATACAACCTAAAGTCTCATTTACACACAGTAATTGGGTATGTTTCCGATTCAATTGCTTACATTGTAAAGACACAATTCTATGCAGGAGTGACCTAGAGTAAAGTTGGGAAGGAAGTTCGCCTTAATATTTTGATAGTCAGAACCAGACATGTTGTAAAGTTCTCGTGTCACGAGATCTTTGTTTAAATGTTCCACAGCTGTAGTTTCTACAAAGACCCTCAGCCTTGTAGGGGGTATGCATGTCTTTGGCTACTGGATGACCGTCTTCTAGCTATGAAATTTAGTCATTGGACATTTGTGCAGCTGCTTATGTGCATATCAGCTTCGATGGACAAACTTCGAAAAGTTGTAATACGTAGAAAATCGCAACTTTAGCTCTCGACCGTTTCTGATCAAAGACTCCGCCGAATCATATCTACCTATACGAAAGAGTGTATGTAAAGCGAACACATTAATACTGCGTTAATTCAAGTGCAATATCACACACTCGAGCTCTACTACATCAAACAGAAGATAACGCATCACAGAAGCCCAAGATCTGGCAACAATTGACTCAATCATAGCCAAGTACTACATCCCGACCCGAAAAAAAGTTTCCCCTTAAATGGCGGTTTTCGCTAAGGGGAATAGAGTTTGGAACGTATGCATGAAATATCACTCGGAAATAACTGATCGACAGCAAGATCCCTGCTTAGGGCAAGCGTCAATTACTCAGTTCCGCCATTGTTCGTTAAAACAATTGCAGGTCTAGGACACTTAAACCATCATTTGAAAGGTCTTTTACTAGTACCAGAGTCGCCACGTAAAATTGATTTTCTCGCGATTTTGTCGGGCTTGATCGACAGCATAAGTGATTACGAGAGGCGAGAGAGGCGGTAAAGCATATAAGCGCCCTATGGCTAAGCAAGTGCAATTCACCGGCGCAGCAAGAAGCATGAAAGCGCTTCTCCCTTTTCCCAGGCTCTTTAAAGGCCCCGGGCCTCGATAAGTGAAAATAATGATCGCCGACTCGGCCGAATCTTTAATAGTCCTCTGCCGTCAGCTTAGCTGCTTAGTACCTAAATGTACTCAGATGGCGCCCCAAAGTACAGCTCCCATGGTCGGATCTCGACTCAATATCTGTGATAGCTAGTGACGTTACCGCGCTGAACTCTTTGTGGCTGTTCATGGCCACCGAGACTTTAGTTATCTTGGGTATTTTCAATGTGAGTATTATGAGGCAAAGATAAAGTCTGACGAAGTGTTGGAAGACAAGCATCTTTTGTGGCTTACCGAGCTGCAGATCTAGATATCAGATCTATCCTTATCATGATGATCGATATGAGTAACGTGGTGCATGAAAATTGACATCCTCGCGGTCCAATGCATACATAAGTACATGTATGTACATCTTAGGAAGCATCTTATCACGACATAAGGAGATAAATTGACTATAAACCAAGAACTTAATAATAAGTGTCGTAGGTTTTGATAGATGAAAAAACCAGGGTTAAAATACAATTTATTGATTCCAAACCTTTCTCTATATAAAGAAGCCGCATAAAATACCTAAGGGTCCCACCTCATCCTCTTGCTCTTCCAGGCTTCAACCATTCCCACTGGTAGACTTCCGGGCCTCACCACTTCAAGGCCACCCCACTTTGCAATCATTCCTTCCCCAAAACAGGCCACGACCCACTGCCAGTAGACAGTCATGTCGTTCCAATTAACTTGTGTGTTTTGTGCTGGCTCGGGCGCGTTATGACCGCCGCTGTATCCACCTCGGCCTCCCCGGCCCCTCAAAATTCGACCTCTAAAACCACCCCGCCCACCCCACCCCCCTTGTATGTTTTCAGCGGTTACACGCTTATGTACCAGCCCTCCAACCTCGTTCGAGACCCGTTTTAATGCTGCTTCGATCTCGGCAGTCGTCTCGATGCGGCAGTCAAATGGCTCCCCCAACAGGCTTTGATAGACATTTGCCCAATCCCCGGATTTCTCTTGACGGTACCTGGTATATTCCTCAAACGAAATAAACCCTTCGTTCGCCCAGGTCGGGCGCGGAGGGCCTGGTACCCTCGTTCCATCTTCCCAGCTTTCCTTGCATCTCGCATATGTCTCCTCATCTTTCTCTATCACCTTCAGGAACGCATTTGCGGGGTCATCATTGATGTGCTCTCGCAAGATGTATAGTGGGATGAATGGGTTTTTGACTTCCAGCCCTCCCATAGAAAGGGGCCAGTAGTACCAACCATCTGGAATGTCATGGACCGAGAACCTTTCTTTGATCATAGCAGCAAGGTAGGCGGTCACAGAACCATTATGCAACGGAAATAGTTGACAATGGATCTCCCTCAAAGCTTTGAGAACCATGTCTATGTGTTTCTTGCCGTAACAGTTCGCTGGGGTCCCGAAATTGGTGGTGAAATAGGATGATACGTATTTGTTGTAGACTTGAACCCAGGCAAGGACTGAGCTGTTACACGCTTGAAGTTGGTATCGGAGCTCGGCGATGTGGGTGTCAATCTGCTCCTGGTCAATCACAAAATTACCAGAAGGCTCAAACTTCAAGAACCCATGCTTAATCGACCCCCGAGGAACATCTGGATGTAGAGGCCGTCCAACAGAAGCGGAACCTGTCTTATGGCTGTTAAATTCCAAGCCCAGAATTCTCGCAAACTTTTGCATTTCTTTCCAACCTGTAGCACAACGTTCGGAATCACTGTCCCAGAGCCACAGGTCATCAAACTGGCGATATAAAAATAATCCATTGGCCCGTTGGTTCACGGCGTAGTCCATGCAAAATAAAAGCACCTCACCAAGGCAATCGCTCAGACTATGAGCCATGGGGACCCCACGTCTGCGCATCTGAGGAGGCTCGTCCATGGTGAGTTTCAGTGGAGACGCAAGGAACTTTTCAAAGAACCTAAGCCAGGTTCCAGATATACCGAAAAACTTCAGGACCGTGATGAGTGATGAATGCGAAAGACTCGAGCCAAACGAGAAGAGGTCTGAGCCAACAACGGTAAAGCTGCCGTACAAGGCGTTATTTAGGATACACTCGGTAGCCATGATGCGAAGCATTGTCTGCTTCACAGTCATCGGAGTAGGCTTTGGGATTGTATCTGAGTTTACGACGTCCGAGTCGTATGTGGGATTGCCGCTAGTTTCCATCGAGTCTGGGAGCTGTCCCATAAAAAATTGTTCTTGCTGCACCGTCTTTCTCAAAGTTACAATAGCTTCCGGCACAGGCGCCAGCGCATCCGCACCCCACCCACTGTAATCTGTGATCTCACCAAGGAAGAATGCACGCCTCGAGAGGTCGACCTTTGGTATTGGTGTGGATGATGGTTTCCAAACACGTGGATTGATGATGATTTGGCGGAAAGCTCCTTTGAATTCGATGGACCACTTTGTCCCCAGGTAATGCAAGAAAATAGCCTGTAAGAGCTCCTCTTCCATAAAGTTCCGATACTTCCCATTTAGATATCTCCTCATCTCTATTGTGACACCGCCTACAGGCCAAGACCAGGACGCAAGAGAGGACAAGTGCATGTTCAAGACATCGGCAACTTCCTTAAGGACTACTTTATTGAGCATAAACTCTTTGAGCGTCGAACGTTTCTGGTTCGAGAGTAGGTCTTTGGATAGCAACGATTTGATGGTCCATTCCAGGTCTTCCACAGTAAACTTTGAGTGGAGAAACTCCTCTCCAAATTCTGCTATTCTCTTCCTTACCACCTCGAGTTGGCTTTTAGCCTCTTTGGACAGGGAAAAAAGCTCCTCGAGATATGCTTCGATAGCTACGGGATCGGTTTCATTCGGAGTTACGACGTAGGCCTCGAACTTTGCACGCTCCGCGTGTAATTCCTTCCTCCCTACATTCTCAGACTTTTTTCTCGAAGAGCTGGCTTCGCTATCATGTCCGTCTACTTTCTTAGACATACCCTCTTGGCTTGACGGGCTTCCGACCCACTCAGTCAGAAGCTTTCCGAAGAGTTCTGCATACTCAAACTTGACCGATTCCGTTTCCAGACTCTTTGTCAACTTCCTCTCCCACTCGCTCAGACTAGAGCTTCCAATACCGGGATCATTCTCTGCTTGCTGCAGAAAATACTCAATATTTGTGAGGTAGGGAGACTTGGAGGTGCTTGTGCCGCCCGACTCAGTTGAGTTGTCCGAGGTACGCCAGGACTTCAAGGCATCGAGGAGCAAATGGACTCTCTCGCAGGGATCGGCGGTGGCAGCGACAGATGATAAGACCTTTTCTCTATGAGAGGTGAAGTCTGCATGCTGTTGCGAGAGGACCTCAAGTTTAGTGGAGGTAATTGCGTGAAGAGTTTCGGTGAAGGCAGAAGACATGGGGACTGATGGTCGAGAGATCACTTTGGCGGATAAGAGAAAAAAGAATGGCTTTGGGGAGATCTTTAAACAGTTTTCGAATGCATGAAATGAAGGGTATCTTCACAGCACCCTAAAATGAGCTGCTCTATGAACAAGGAAGAGGTTGCAATTGTGCTGAGTTGAGTCACGGCGCCAAGGCTCATAGATCATTGACTCTACGCCGCTGATATGGATTAGACTACATGTCGGTAGATGCAGCTACCAGATCCTGGATTCTTCATTCCACTGCACAAGCCTACGTAGTACTATGAAATTAGTTCAAGCGAAAGAGTCTTTATTCGAGATTTGAAGGATTGAGGTTTGTAGGTACTAGGTATGTACATAGTTATATATATGTGGATATTCTCCTAAAAAAAAACGATGCAGAAACCCCAGAATGAAAGCTTCTATTGATCAACTGCATTGAGCCTAAAGTTCTTAGGCCTGGTTCTTTTCGATTGGATCTGCAATTCAAAGTCATGAGTCACTGTACTACAAAGAAATCCTTGAATATATGTTAGGTATAACTCCGGTGAGTCCACGAAAGTAACTCACGAATAGAACTACGCAAAATTGCACGATAATCGACGGCACAGATTCACCTACTTCTACTATTTAGTCCAATTATTATGTAAATCTCAATATAAGTTATTCTTAGCAAACATAATATTCAGCTTCACATAAGCGCGTTAGCAGATCCCTACAAATCGTCAGGGTTAGGGGACTGATCATGACTACATGTACTAATCCCAAAGGATAATTGTAATAATGGTATTCTACTACGACTGCTGGCCATTGATTGACCCGATATCACTTGGATTCATAAAGACATAGTTAGCTATAGGGGAATAATGGCATTGGAAAAATTTCATCATACAGAGTTAGCTCGACTCAGGCACTTGGTGAAATAAGTTTATTTCGATCGCGATTGATATACATATATGATCAGATAACCGTCCAGATCGATCCCATGAACAGCTCAAATAGAGAAATTGCGGAAAACATAAAATCCCTGGAGTAAATTAGGGAATCATCAGAACTGCATGCTGCCTACAATTCAATGTCGGATGTGGCCGCTAAGTTCATGAGTTGCCTCTAGCTCTAGATGAGATGGGTGCGCGGGTTCATTTGAAGTGATCCTTTACAGAGTAAATTTCTCTAAACATGATTGTAATTAGTTCTGGATTTATTATATCTACTTTGAACTATCTACATATTTGTTTTGATTTTTCGTTCTCTTTTCTTTTTTTCTTTCTTCCAGCACCTCAATTCAATGGTCCTAAATTTTTACCACCTCGCCAAAATAGACCTACGTCACTAACTGACCTCTCTTCTCCATCTCCACACGCCACCATAACAGATCAATCACCCATCAACAGCCTTATCAACAGAGATATCCTCGTGGCCCTGATCCTCCTGTTGGCCCAGTGACACACCTGCGGGAGTCTCTAACCGCGACCTACAAGGCATTGCCAACTAGACCGGTCGAATAGATCGAAAAAGTTAATCTTCTCGTCAGCTTCATATCATCCACTCTCCTAGCTAGGAACACACCACCCTTGCCAGCATCCTCTTCATCAAAAGATCTTATCTTCATCACTTTCCCCTACTTACAGACAGTGCCGGGGTCGCCACTCTTTGCCGACAGCTCTTCAAAGCTAAGAGCTCCATGCCAGCATGGCAAGGCGCCAGATAACAAGGAGGGATCTATTTACAGTTAACTCTCCATATAATGATACGCTCGGGACCGGAAATCGGTGACCTTATAGGGCGTGTACCCTTATAGCAAGGGTCAGCTTGTGTTCAAAGAGCTCAATAAGAACCAAGAAGTCGTACTTTTACCCCTTGGGCGTGTGAGACACTTGCGAAATCTCTCTCATGCATTAGTGTGATCTGTTCAGGAAGTGATTGACTGAAATAAGGCAGCGGCCTGCGAAGTTTTTGGCATGCATGTAGGCGTACTACAAGTACTGGAAAACGCAGCGAACAGCTTACCCTGACGTTTCCTCACCCAAATTTGGAGATCACATGATATTTATGCATGAGAGAGATTTCGGAAATGTCTCACGCGCCCAAGGGATAGGGCGTATATTCTTATAGAAGGTACCCATGAGGAGATTCGACTAATGTGTATAATAACCTGATAAAACGCACTGCCAAGACACTGGATTTGCATGGGAGGCCAGCTTCTTGGCAATGTCCCGAGTGCTAGCGCATGCGCAATTAAAAGCCGGAAATCTCTATACCTGAGGGGGTACAAGACTGCCATGTATCGAGTCCGTCAGCTTCCGAGGCTGCCTAGAGAATGCCAGAACCTCGTGTTTTCTCGCCAATATGATGCCGTGGGGCCAATTTTCCAAGTGGAGTGCGTTACAGTGATATCGATAATTCGATTGGGTCTGACTGCCTGCCCTGGTGAGGACAAGAGAATTGCTTCAAGGATTTGGTCTTGTAGTTTTACTACTATGTATCAATGATTCCTATCCCTTTTGCAGGCACCTATTGGGCTTTGTCATCGGATAGTCTCAACAGGCTACATGATCGATAAGTAAAAGATACCATTTGGGAAATGTTACCTGAAGTAGTTTCTATTTTCATTAACCATGCCATCAAGAACACAAAACTCAAACCGGCACAGCCTATATATCTCCGAATCGCTACCTAGACCTATCAAGCAATGCGTGCCCAACGTCCACCGTGACACATGGGACTCGAACTTCGGACACAAAAGGATGTTTTGATATCAAGGGACCAATACTTGCAAAGACGAATACTACAGGATCTCATTGGTCCCAAGGGTTTATCTTGGAAATCACGATCGATTGTAGCCGAGCATTAATTACAGTTTACAACTACATACGATTGTTATACGAGAGCCGTTTAGATAAACATGAATCAAGTACCTCGTGCCCAATACTTTGGTCTCCGGCGTTGGTAACCTTCTGCGCAAGTAGACGAAGATGGCAGGCGGTTCTACCTGTTGATCATAAAAGGCTACCCCATATGCCTTAAATATACATTAGTTACTGTGCATGCAGTACATACAGTGAGTACCAAACCGATGCTCCCTCACGATAAACGATCCGATACACCCCATATTCCTGCTGTGCTATCAATAGTAGCACGTGAAGTGGTGGCGCCGCACCTTATCCAGACCTCGGTCTCTCGGGGGAGAATATATCATTGGTTCACTTCCCTAGCCCTTCCCTGGCCCTCCCCTAGTGCTCATCTTTAGAGACATGCATGAGCGATGGTATGTACTCTACAGTAGGTACAAGTTTGGGGCGGTACTAAACCATACTGGCATGTAGGTACGATGCTCCATACCTACATGGCTGGACGCTCTCAGAGTTTTCTTCCGTAATACGAGATTCTGATCGAAGACTGTTTGAGCCACTAGCTCTATAGTTTGCCTCGGCTTTCAAAGCGAAAGTACTTAGGGACAGTACCTGGTTGGTCTACACACGAAGAGAGCCAATCCGTATTATAAAATGCCAAGAGCCCACTCGGGAAATAAACGGGAGAACCAGATCTCTGGAAACTGCAGTGGCGATTCTATTACGTTGTGGTTGATCACCTGTTAGTTTAATCCTTCGTTGCGACAGAGATTATTCGTTACGGAGGCAATTGCCCGGGAGGTAGACACATGATGAGAAGAAAGCTTATTGCTACCCAAGCTTCGAATGATCTATGCTAGCTATTTCTGTAATTGACTGTAGTTGTAGTTTGGAATGTGCACAAATATGCGTCCATGACGGCGTATGAACCACGATAGGAGTATTAGGCGGACAAAAGTGCAGAGCTTAAAACTAAGAAACCGTCTATTCGATGATACGAAGTGTGACACTATTACAAGCTAAGCGAGTGCCCACTGGCAACTATAACACCAACAGCCCTCGCGCCCCGCATGCACCAAATCCCGGGTGCGAGCAAAGGCGCTGGTTTATGCTTATCCACGTCTCTGCAGCCCGCCAGCCAGACCCGCAGACAATAAAGTAAAGTAAATATAGTGCGCTGGAAAAGAGTACTCCTGGAACATGTATGAAGTATCTATGTAGGTACAGCAGATACGAAGGGAAAAAAAAAACTCAATTGCAAATCTAAACAACCCAGTGCGGCAGTGCCCTGTTCTGGAAAGGTTCGTTGTGGTTCACTGTCTGCCAAATGGACATTTGTGCCACGATTCCACGAACATGCTGAATCGCCGAATGCGGGGTGCCAGAAATAGCAATGGATGGGAAGACCCGTCTCGATCCGGACCGATGTGCAACGGTAATCGAGACGACCAACAACCTCTTTCTTCTCTTTCTTGTCACTCAGTCCGTCAGCGCAGGTACTGACCTGCGGCCGTGGCGGTGATGGTTTTATGTGGAGTACCGTGGGAGTGGGAGATAGGTGCAGTTCTACTTTCAGACCGACGACACTACCCTTGCATCTACTGCCAATTTCACTCCTACAGGTTGAGCTTGAGAGGTGTATCGCATCGGCTGGAAGCTTTCTCTTCAAGATTGGGATAATAAGCCAATGATCAGGGCCATATCGTCTTCTTACATTCCACTTCAGCTGATATGACAGCAATATCCCTAAGTAGAGTAGTTCAATTCAGCCTAGCTATAGCTCTAGATCATAAACATTTCTGCCTTCAGCACAAACACTGCTCAATTTGCCTCGCCCCAATGTCTTTCCCCAAGGTAAGAACAAACACTCCTTCAGGGATATGAGGCGAAATACTCTAGGCCACCGTTAGCTAGTGTTTATCTCCCTTATTGCTGCTCATTGCTGGTGTGGGGTGGGCAAAGTTTGGTGGTTGGGCCAGAAGCGGGATAGCCCCACCACTCCCACCCACCCATCCGGTACACTTGTGCACAACGCAGGGCCAATATGGATTCGTATTTTTTCCTCCGAAAAAGAACAATAGATCTGGCTTGAACGATATGACGCGCGGGGGAAGAGTACCGACTGGCCATAGCCCTCGATCCCACCTGTGCACTTCTCACTAACCTTCCCATCCAGCTAGCCAACCTGAAGGGTGCATCTTGTCCGTCTGTGAAGTAATATTCAGGAACGAGCTAGGTGGGTGCATGCATGAGTGGAGCCATATAAAAGGACCCATTGTATCCCTTTCTATTTTCCACCTCATCAGATCAGCAATACCAGCAACGTCAGGCAGCACTCTTTCGCTGGTTCTTCGTTCGTTCTTCATTCTTGCATAGAGATAGAAGTGCTGCTAGGAAGTCAAGATGGTCGTCTGCTCGCCGAGAACAATTGCTGCCTCACTGATTGCCCTCCTCCCGCTACTTGCAAATGCTCAAGTTATCCCAATCACACTGCGGGAGAGTCCACCTTACAATCATGACTTTGAGTTTCCACTTCCCATCATGCCCGTCAAGCAGCCATTGACGTAAAAACTCCCCATCTCCTTTTCCATACTCTTCTCTATCCATATATATTGAAGTCCAAAAAAATCTAACATCACCACTACTATCTAGCTCCTACACAAACCCCAAGACTGGTGTGCAGGTGGACTTTTATGAAATCAAGATCAAAGAGTTTACTAAGAACCTCTTCCCTGATCTTGGCGATGCCACGCTCATAGGCTACGACGGGCAAATCCCCGGGCCGACCTTTCGTGTACCAAAGGGGAGGGAAACGGTAGTACGTTTTGTGAACGAGTACTACCGTGATTCGTCTATTCATTTGCACGGTTCCTATAGTCGGGCTCGTAAGTTTTTCCCATATTCGGTATGTATGTGTGAGAGATAGTTACTAATGAGTACTATGATGTAGCGTTTGATGGGTGGGCTGAGGATACGATTAAGCCTGGGCAGTATAAAGATTACTACTACCCAAATACACAGTCTGCCAGGACTCTATGGTACCATGTAAGCCCTCTTATACCAACTATGCTCCTCCCATATACTCATTACAGCCTCCTCCTCCTCTAGGATCATGCAATGGGCATCACCGCACTCAATGCCTACTCCGGCCAAGCCGGCTTCTACATCCTTGAGGACGCCGCCCTCGAAGCCAGCCTGGACCTTCCACGGGGAGCTTATGACATCCCACTCATGCTTAACTCTAAACGCTACACCTCCACGGGCAACATCACCGACGAGAGTGCCGAGAGAATTAGTACCTACGGCGACACCCCATCCGTCAATGGCCAGATCCTCCCCCATTTTGTCGTTGAGCCGCGAAAATACCGCTTCCGCATGCTGAATGCTGCGGCGAGTAGGACGTTTAATCTGACGCTCAATATGGACCCGACGAGGGAGAATAAGAAGTTCCATGTGGTGGGCAGTGATTCTGGGTTTATGTCAAAGCCTGTGGAGACGGAGTCGTTGGTCGTTGCTATGGCTGAGAGATGGGAGGTATGTATCTCCACCCCCGGCCGCTACATGGGTCATCACTCGTTATTTCATACCATACTGACATGTCATGTAGATCGTAATTGATTTTGCGGGCCTTGCGGGACAAAACCTGACGCTGAAGCAGAGTAACTGCTTTATTGACACTAACTATGCCGGCTACGACAAAGTCATGCAGTTCCGCGTCGGGAATGCCGTAACCTCCGAGGTTGGTAATGGCCCGCTGCCTGACAAGCTTGTTGAGTTGGATCTGCCGGCAGCGAAGACGCAGCTGGATCAGAATTTTGTCTTTGGAAGGGTCAGGGGGAGCTGGACCATTAACTCTGTTACGTTCTCAGATGTTAGAAATCGTATGTCACTAAATCTCACTTGATGGGAGGACATATATGCTAATACAGTATTTAGGGATACTGAGGAACGTACCAAGAGGAACAACAGAGATGTGGCGACTACAGGGCGGTGGCGGGTGGTCGCATCCAGTGCATATCCATCTCGTTGACTTCCAAATCCTGTCCCGACGGAAGGCGACGCAGAACAGTGCGTTTGGGCGGACAGAGGTCACGCCTTATGAGGCGGCGGCGCTGAAGGATGTGATTGTGCTCGGGAACAACGAGGCAGTGACTGTGTTGGCGAAATATGCTGTAAGTCGTCCTTTACCGGAATGTTCTATGGTGGGAAAAGACTAATGCTAGTAATAGCCGTGGGACGGTGTCTACATGTTCCATTGTCACAACCTCGTTCATGAGGATCATGATATGGCACTTCCCCCTTCTCACCTCCCAATCCTCTCTGTGGTTATAGGCTAACATACCGCAGATGGGTGCCTTCAATGTCACCGCCCTTTCCGACTTTGACTACCCCGAAACAACCCGCTTCATCGACCCCATGGAGCCCCGTTTCCGTGCAAAACCCTACAACGGCTTCACCGTCGCCGAGGCCAACAGCGCACTAGAGTTTTTTTCAAGCTTGAACGCCTACACAGACGCAGTCGGCATCGAAAACGCACTCGACCAGTATTGGGCCAAGAAGGCGTCGGCGCCGTAATGATAATAAACTAATATCTAATTCATAGCTAGTAGCTAGTTAATAACGGGCCTGTATTTTTTGTGCTTTGATTTTTTTCTTTTGTTGGCTGGGTTGCTGGGTGGGGGGGCTTTTATTTTTGTATTTAGTTGGTTACTGACGATACGTCACTACTCTAGATATACCCGGCTGGGATTTCTTTTCCATTGTTAATGAATTGAAGACTAGATACCTTATGTACACACATACGCTTCTTTAGAGAAAAACTATCGTTGACCTCAAAAATCTAAAATGGTCTCCGGCTTGGCGCGCCCCACAAGGAAACTCCCGCTTCCGAACCGGAGCCGAGAACCCTGCATATGCAGCCACGGGGGGATCATGAGCCTCAACTCAACACACTACAACAGCTTTAGCAGGTGGATATCGTGATGCGATCCTGGGGTGAGCATATAACAATCTCAGATCTCAGTGCTGTGCTATTTGCTGTCTGTGAGACTGAGATTGTGCCCTGTTTTGCGTTGGCAATCTGGTACTATAGAGGGCCCAGATAGGGCTTTGCGGTCCAGGGAACCTCTTCGGAGTTATATACCGATCATCCATCAGTTCGCATAATCGATGAGGCCTGAGAACATAGAGCTTTGGGGTTCTAGCGCTCGATGGCTTCAGTGGAGAGGGGGGGGTGTTTGTTTAATACCTGTATGACCCGGCTCAGGAACAGGGTTAGGTTTAAGACTACAGTCTACCAGTAAGCGAGATCAGTCTTGGCGGAGGGTTGAGTGAGGGTTAGGGTTGCACAGGCACTATTATGGATCATGCCACTAACTACGCCGCGCTAGGTGATGAATACTCACGAGGAACCTGCTAGGCTATCATTTACACTGGATTGAGCTATCGTTTCTGCTGCATCACTGGTTTCGGGGAGTTGTTTCTTCAAGATGTTTCACGGTAAGGATGCACCAGCCCACATGCATGGATGCCACACTTAGTTCAGCCTCACAGTCTCAGTGTACCCGGGCGGAAAAGTGGGGTAGGTAGTGGTAGCGGGGTATGGTTCACCGAGTTGAAAGAAGCGGTCTTTTGTTCTATTGCGGGCTGTTTGTTCTTTTTACTCTAATTTTGTTTCCATCAATTGATTGCCACCCCAACTCTCCCGGTCTACGGATGTTAGTTTCCCTCAAGCTGAAAGAGTGGTATGGTAACTCAAGATACGCAAGACAGCCCAGCCCAGCCCAATTGTAAATGAGAGCCTCAGGCGCTTAATTACGCCGCTCTTTGCGGGACGGTAATCACACCATATGCTCCTGTAATTACATCGTGGCTTTCTTTCAAATCCATCGATCCAGGGACTCTCTAGAGAAATCAGCAGAATGATCATTGGCTTCCATTTTAGTGATGTAAGGACACCTAATTGCGATCTGGCATATGTGCTTTGTTTTCGGTTCACCATCCACCGGGAGATTGATCTGGCAAAATGCCTAATGCCCAATTGGAATCGTACCACAGCCCCATGGGTGTAGGCACGGCACATTTAGACCATTCCGCGCCCATCATCACCAAATCAGAGCAGAATAAGTGGTCTAATAAGCTCTTGCCATATTGCTTTTTGTTACACACGGTACGGTACGCGCCGCGGTGTTTTTTTTTTTTTTTTTGCGGGGGGCACGTGAATTGACGTGATCGTGGCTGCACTTTATTTGACGCAGTGGGGGGTGGAGGAGGGAGAAAAAAGGAACCATGGAGATGTGTGGTAGGGACTGGTGGAATGGGGGGTCTTTGATAAAGGAAGGGTTCGCCGCACTCCTATGCGCTTTTCACGAGATGCGGGGATGAGCTGAGGATATTCGGACCCATACAACGAGACTTTTCTGTGCTTAGAGCTGCGACATTGTTAGCATCGCATCCTGTCAATTGAGTCAATTGCTTCATTCGGAATAGAGAATAGACTAGAGCACCACCGCAAAAATGGCCGCCGCTTCGTTCGCCAGGTATGATGCTGGTCTATCTCTCTGATGATTCCCAATATCACCACTGACACATTCACAGCTTCCTCTCCTCCCCAACAATCCGCCTCATTCTCCCCACCACCACCGAGGACAAAACCTACACCATCCACCGATCTCTTCTCGCATCACAAACTGCCCTCCTAAAAGCCCAGCGCACCCGCAGCGCTTATATTCTTCTCGACCAGTCAACCGTCTCCGTCCCCACCGTCGAGCAGGCCCTCGAGTACCTCTACACCGGCGACTACGCCCTGCCCGCTCAGGATGCCGCCCAGGCGGAGGAAGAAGACACAGCGACGCTTCTCGAGACAACGCGACCCGCCGCGCACCTCCCACAGAACTCGCCACTGCTTGCTGCCGCGATGGCAGGATCGATAGGTATATGGGGGAAAGCGGCGCCGCGCTTTGACGTCGCAGAGAACACAAGCACCTACACGTCGATATATTTCCCGACCGAAGACAAAAGGAAGAAGGTGCAACTTGTAACCAGCGGCGAGGGCTTCGAGGGCAAGAAGGAGGCGGCGCACACACTGCTGCCGTCGCCACCGGCATCGCCAGTGTTCCAGGCTTATGAACCAGTGCTGTCCCTGAAGGGGGCGGCGAAGAAACTCGAGGAGCAGAAGACACCGGTGGAGGTGGTGCCATATGATGTGGCGTGCTTGAGGGCACATATTGCAGTGTGGAGGTTTGCCGAGGCGCCCGGTGTCGGGATTCCGGGGTTGGCAAAGCTTGCGCTGGAGAAGTTGACGGTGTTGTTTGAGGAGGCGGGGGGGGAGAAGTTGACGAGGCTTGTAGAGGAGATGGTGGGGGCTGTCTTTGGAGGAGAGAAGGAGGAGGCGGTATTGAGGACATTTGTGGTGGGGAAGGTCGTGTGCAGGATCGCAGAGTTGAGCAGGAGGAAGGAGTTTAATGAGTTTATTCGCAGAGGGGGCGAGTTTGTGGTTGATGTTTTGGGGAGCCTGGCCGATGTCAGGGACGGCTGCTAAAGTACTGAAGAGATATTGTGACTGGCTGGAGTCCTGAGTTTTGTGTCGTTTTCGCTTCTTCCCTTTTCGCAGTTTCTTCTGGCTTCCACTGTATGATAGTAAAAAAGTCTCCTATGTGCGTGTTGTCTTTGAGCTATGCTTCGTTGTAATTCTGCATATATTGATTATCAAAAGCTTTTCCATCTTGAACGTTCTGCATCTCCTACTGGCGAACGCTGCTCTCAATTGTGTTGGAACTCTATATCCCGATTAGAATATAGAAGATATAACGACTTATGTGATAGATTTTGTAATACTGAGCGACCTCGAGATGGCAGTTGTGTCTTGATGTTGATGGCGATGTCGATGCTGATTGTGACGAAGGAAGAATTTCCCACAACTCGGTCTTAGCAACAACCCTAACCCTGCCTCATGAAGGAACCTCAATCAGACTTCCCCACCATCCCCACCATCCCCAATGTTATTCCATCAACTGCAGGTCCAGTGTTATCTATGGCCACACTTCTCCATGTACGAACCCGCCGTCCTGTCGGATCGCTGAGTGTATCGAGTGCTTCGTCCTTGTGGAGATGTATTCCAATGCTGATGGGATGATGGAAGCTTGAATTCCAGAGGTAAACGGACTAGGAGCATACCCAAGAATGCTACGGTTTGTGTAGAACCCTGTTTGAAGGTTGTTGGCCCCCTGGCTCCGTTGATGTCGCCAAAGTCACGTAGGAGTTGTGGGTCAACGTACCTCCTGCGAGCAGTGCGTCCGGGATCACAGGCGATGTAACGTCTCCCCTACCATTCGCACTACATACACAAGTGACGAAGGTACATGCTAAACCCAGCGTGTACAGCATCAAATACAAGGACATGCTGGAGGAGCCACCGCAGATTCAAACAGCTTTGGTACTCAATGAGCACAGGGTTGTGCTAACCTCGACAGCCTCCAGGGCAGAACATACATAGAATGATATACCTGATCACAAAATATCACTCGTAGAATACCACCAATCACTCACATACAACTTGAAAACTATCCCTTCATCCATCCCGTTTGACACTGGATACAGTCAGACCAACTTGAGCTACCTCATCCACCATTCCCAACCGCTAGAAACCCTAACCCTACCGGCAGATTTCCAAGATTTGGGATAGTAAGCCTTATACTTTGCGGTGGACATATATAGAGGTGCTATGATACCGCGTTTGTATATGCTTGACGTGTGGAACGCTTCGCTAGCGATGCCAGATGCAGAGTTGCAGATAGATGTGGCAGATGGATCATTTCCAGTTTTGGGTGCGCGTGGGACTGTCTCGGGTGGTTACGGCTGGAGGATGGGTGTGTCCGGCTATAACTACATGTATGCATGTAGGACGTGAGAGATGTATGTTTCTGTTAAGAAGGTGAAGGTGAAGAGTTGATGGGCGTGAAGGGGTTATTGACTCGATGTGTTGCGGGAACCTTCAAAATGGGATGGATAGACTAATAATTCCATAAAGACCGAAAATAATATCATTATTCCGAGGCCCAACAATCTACACTTGTGGTTCCCTAAAACATGGGGAAACGGAGCCACCACATGGTACCCATGGTAAATCGGACAATCTCCTAGGCACCATCCGTTTCTATCCCACACTACTCCATCCTGGCTTAGTTACATGTACTTTTCCAAAGCCCCCAACAAAATAAGCATTCATACCTCCTGCTGCATACACATATGCTTCCCCAGTGTAGCTAGCGAGAATATATATGCACACATATGTAAATGTATTAACTGTGGTCATGGTATATGTATGTTGTCACTGAATCAGGTGCCACAAAGGCGGTAGCCCGCGAAGTGGGTGGTGGCAGTTGCCCATTAGGACATCGCACTAGTACAACGTTCATCAATGCATCACTACATGTATTGACACAGATTCGATCCTTCCGCTCATCTCCTCCATGCATTCACCAAAACACATAGCCAATCCTACCAGTGAGAAGAGACAGAATGGCATCCACTTCTCCGCCCCTCAATCACAAAACCACAGACAGAGTGCTGCTCATCCACCAAAACCTTTACCATCTTATCGTCATCAGTGAGTGAGGAGCTCCCGAACGATCCAAGAAATGAATGGTATGTACAGCTAATATATCCTTCCACTGTTGAAAGATGTGATAGATCTCAAATTGTTGACCAACTCCCCGAACCTTCTATGCAGAGAAAGGGCCATGCCCATGGCCATCGAGTAAGCCCTCCATCCCAGCAAAACGAGAAGCACACCCCCGCTCTTCCTCCTCCGTCCACAGAAAATGTGACACATGCCCATATACAACCTAGTGTCCAACTCCTCCACCCCTACAAAAAGATCTGTCAACAGCTCTAAACAAGATACAAGATAGCCACCAGTCGATAACAAAACCAATTTAAAGGTTGGCATGCATCTACTAGCTCTAGCTCTGCAGATCTGGCCGTAGGAATAAAATGACGGCGGCTAAGCTCTCTGGAAAATTAACCGTCAAGGTATATTAGTATCTCCCGTACGATCCGAGCGGCAGAGATCCGATAATCCCCTATTACTTCTTCTGCTCTCTCCGGTCCAGCTATCCTCTAATATCAGGAATTATGAGCCAATAGCTAGCCTCTCTTCGGGATTACTTTAAGATCCCTACAGACGGGCTGGGCGGGAGACTATGATAGGTCACAATGTTATATAGTGGTGGCTTTAAACGTGCTCTCTGGGATGGCCTCTCTGTATGTGCATATAGGTAGCTTATGGGCTTCTAGAGCAACAGACCTATATGGATGTAAGCTTCCACTCCCTAGCTACCCTGTGAGATTAGAAAAGATAGGCCAAGAACTAACCTCTCCGCAGTAATTAATAATCCCCAACATACCCGCTCCTCGAGAAGCTTCACCAGCTTTACCCAATGATAGAGCACTATCCACAATCACACACACCCACATCCAACGCCAATAAATCATCCAACAGCATGAGAGTCACGAGGAGGAAAGCACCCTCCCCTCCCTCTCTCCCCTTCCACTTCATCCTCCACTCCCCTTAATTGCAACAACCACATCCACGAGCTAATCAATAATAGTGATATATATACGCATATGCATTGGTATTGCTTCCCATGCTACTGCTGCCTCTGCTGCCCTACACATTACATGTATACGTAGTACGTTCCCCTAACACAAATTATCTATAACATCCCAGCTAGCTACACTCCCTCCACTCCTCACAATCTGTCTCAAAAACAAAGGAAAACTCACACACGCACCCTACTAGATAAAATACACACAGAGCCAAACCACACGCGCACAAAAAGAAACAAGCAAGGAGAAAAGGAGACAAGAAAAACACAAACGCAAACATCGACACAATCGCAAACCCGAACAAATTCAAGCAAAGAACACAACCCAACACCCACATCTTAACCCCAAACTCCCCCGTCCATGGCCAACGACATCATAACCACGACCACCCACTCACAAACAGCCCCGCGTCCCCAACACCTCCATACCCACCCCCCGCCCACGCATCTCCATCCCACTCGCCGCTACCCCCAATCTGCTGCATCATCTCAAACACCCTCAGCCCATCCATATTCATGCACTCAGCGACCATCTCCTGGGGCATAAACATTCCTTGTTGTTGCTGCTGGTCGCCCTGTAACGGTGCCGGTGGTGGCATCATCTCATATCCTTGTAGTAATGGCGGCATATGCTGCTGCTGCTGCTGCGGTATCGGGTACGGCTCGTGTGCGTGCACAATGTTTGCCAGGCTCGCCGGCAGGCTCTGTGGCGGGGCGTATGGCGGCGTCCAGCTGCTTGCCTCAGTCTTGACCCTCTTACTGGACTCACGCTCACGCGCGAGCTCTGTTCTGCAGAGGTTGATTGTGGCTTTTGCAAGGGACTCGAAGACGTCGCGGCAGCCCTGGGCGGCGGAGCACTGATTAATCATTGATGATAGGATATTGACAGTAGCCTGTGCGTGCTGGTCAATCAGGTCGATTGTTGTCTGGCGGCGAACTTCGGCGCAGTGCCAAATGGCGCAGAGATATGACGTGCCCGCCATGAAGAGGTTGTGGCAGGCCAGCCATGTGTAGTTGATACAGTTCGCGCCCTGGAGGCGGCTATACAGACGGATGATCTTCTCGCCGCTCTCAAAGATGTTCTCGAAGGCGGAGACACTTGGGTGCGGGACCGTCGGACATAGCCCGTACAGAAGAAGCCTGGTCTGTTCGTAGTTCAGATCTATGAAACCGAGATTGTACCTGCAGTTTGTGTCCTCGTTCGTCTTTGGCACCGTCACGCACCACTCCCGCAGCCGCTCCTCGACGTCCTTGCGCCACTCGTCGACATTTGCAAACCGCCGCGGCAGCGAGGAGCTACTCTGGTACAGCACCTGCTGTATCTCCGACTGGATCTGCCGGATCCTGAAGATATGGATGAAGATCGTCCTGCAGCTCCGCTTTCCATTGACCCTTGCTGGGACTCCCTCGCCCTGATCTGACCAACCCTCTAGCTCCTCCACCGGCAGTGGAGTTCGGATCGCATCATCAGCGACACCAAACGGCCGTCCCAGATAGAGCCCCAGCTGGCGGTCAAGCGCATATGTTGACCACCAAAGACGCCGGCGTTCGTCGATCATGAGCGGGTCCCAGGTCCTCTCTGCGCGCGGCGTGTTCTCCTGGTGCAGACCGAGATCAATCGCCAGTCGTAGGGCGGCGCCAAGCACATACCAGACCCCGGGCGCAGCCGGCCGCATGATAGAGTACAGCGCCAGCAGGAGGATTCCTTTGAGCCCGGTGAGGCGGTTATTGGTGTACGAGATTGAGTTGAAGAGCGCGTCCAGATGCACCATTGCAGAGGCGTGATACCGCTCCGGGAGGTTGTCATTCTTACTGTTCATTGCAGCCGCGATAGCATAGACCATGAACAGGGAATAGAGGTCCGCATAGTGCTGATTCTCCCTCTCTGCGGGATCACTGTGATGATGGGGATCCAGACCAGCGCTGCCACCGCCGCGCTGCTCAATGTATGCGTAGGCACGCTGGAAAATGAGTGTAAAGCTCGGGCGGTGCAGAATCGGAGTCTGCGGATTCGCTAGATGGAAGTAGATGTCGATATACTGCTCTCCAATGTGGCGGGGGGGGAGAGGCTCTGGATTAACGCGCTGGCGGGGATTCGGGGTTGCGGAGTCGGCGGCGGTAGTTGTGCTCTCAGTGGTGGCGTTGGGCGAGGTTGAAGGTGCGGACTTGATGGACGATGTTGCGCTGTTTGACGGCTGCGACGGCGGTGGGTTATCTCCGCGGTTGCTCAACTTGACGGCGCCAAACATGAGGCGGGCAAAGCTGTGATTGACCGTCAGTCAGCCATTGATTGGACGAAAAGGCTTTTTTTGGTATAGAGCGAGTGGGGAGAAGAAGAAGAAGAAGAAGAAGAAGAAGAAGCCATATCTTCTTCAGGACATCTTCAATCAAGGTCACCTACGAGATTCCAGAGCTGCCCCCCACAAAGCCCGGCGAGCTCGTCCCCTGAACACTCACCAGTCCGACCTGGCTCACCAGATTCTCAATGTCCGGCCTCAGATGCAGCGCCTTGTCCTCCGCTACCCCCGTCTGCATCATCGTGTTCCCCTCCGCCACGCTCCCCCTCGCGCTCCCCGCACCCGTCCCCCTCCCGCTCTCGCTCCTCCGCCTCCTCTCCTCCTCGCCGCCGTCCCCCTCAGCACTCAGCTTCCTCTTTCCCAGTCCCATGCCCATCCCAATGCCCGTCCCAGTCCCCATACCCGTCCCGCCCCCACCATCTACCAGGCCCATCTCCCCCTCCAGGAACTTGACCCTCTTCTCTAACCAATCCACATAGCTCCTCGGGACCTCCCGCCCCGTCGCTGCGTCAATACCCACACACTCGACACCGGCCTTAGCGCACGACGTACAAGACGGAAACAGCTGATCACACTTCGTCTTTCGCGACCGGCAGCGGTTGCAGGCAGAGATGGAGCGTGAGATCTGCCCGCCAGCAGAGCTGCGGCGCCGCGGCGACGACGGCGCGGTGAATGTGGGTCGTTGAGTGCTGGGTGAGGGGATGCTTGAGGTGGGGGGTGAGGGACGCTTTCGGGGGCTGCTGTTGCCGCTTGGGGGGGTGGGTTTGGGCTTCATGGCTCTGCGCTGGTCTGCTGAAAACGGTAGGTGGGTGGGCGTGTCGCTTATCGGATCTGTCCAGAGGGAAGGGAAATCAATGCAATGAGATGGGGGTTTGGCAGAGAGAGTGTGGGGGGGTGGGGAAAGAGTGTATGAGAGAGGGGGAAAGAGAGGGAAAGAGAGTATGGCCTGCAGTGGGATGGGTGGGAGAGGGCCTAGCTTGCTGGTGGATGGATGGATTGATGGTGATGGAGGTGAGGTGAGGTGAAGAGGTACAAGTGATCGAATGCAGTGAATGAATAGGAATAGACAGACAGATATAGATGACCGATGATAGACCACACACTCCTTGCTCTTCTTCCTCTTTTTTGTCTTGTTCTCCTCCTTCCGCTGACTGACTGCCGGACTGACTTCTGCCAGCTGCTGTAGTGACACCTGTCCAAGATCCTCACAGAACCCCCCCCCCACGATATGTAGAAGACTCTCAAGGCAGCAATTCCTCACTCACAGGCAACGATTATCGGGAGAATTAAAAGGGACTTCCTCGGACCCTCCTAATAATCTCAGGAGAAAGAAAGAGAGAACGCAAGAAATCCAAGATCAAACAGTACAACCAACTAAAGAGGTAAGTAAAATAAAATACAGTTAGATAGGTAGTACCGTACCGGCGACCCGGTGCTCAATTCCCGAGCATGCGTTCCCGGGGAGTGGAGGTTAGATAAGTTAAACACTCTCACCCTCGCTCCTTCGCTCCCTCGCACCTCCCTCCCCATGCATGGAATATCGGGGCGAGTCAAAGAAAAAGAGAAGAAAAAAAAGAAAAGAAAAAACTAGAGTGCTCGCAGAGTAATCCCATAATCCCTACCAGCTACCGAATCCATCGAGACCTAGACACTTTCCTCTCTACACTAATAGCAACTAGGACTTGGAATAACATCCAAGAAACCCATGAAAGACCTCTCGTGCAACCCCCAGATTTATGATATGCGGCCGTTTACCCGCTCCCTGGTTCGGGAGGGAGAGCTAACCGGTCTTGGGTTCTGGTTGGGGAGGGGCGTGTTTCGCGAAAATGGGAAGCCTCTGAGGAAGGGTACCTACTGTCTGTCGTGTTACTGTTTGGGGTACAATCCTCACTCACTCCTTCACTCAGTCAGTTATTTCTTGGTGATCAACGTCTGATCAACTGGCCGTGGCCACTCAAGTGCAAATATCTAGATTCAAACTCAGGAGATAGATCTCCCTATCCATACATGGAGGTATGTACATGTATGTAGTACCTGAGTCTGTACTCTACGGGCCACTGTACCTATTACAGTCGCACCTCACTATGCCGGATCTCAACATCCCGGATCCCTTGCTGTCCCGTACGTAATCCTCTAGAATTTTAATTCTTTTACTGCAAAATCGATTTGCTATCCCGTATGGAAATTGTCTGGTTCTTGGCATCCGGCATAGCGAGGTGCGACTGTAGTTAATGTTTTACTCCACCACCAGTGCCACCCTTCATAACCGGTCCGTCCACGTCCATAAACTAGGCCTAGAATACCTCCTAAGACCCAACGGAGGTGAACACCGCTCTTCTGGGTTGGGCTGGGACCAAATTACAGATGGCCCTCTGTCACCACATGGTCCACATGGCTCTACATACGTAGGTACAGTGGCTTAGTAGGTACTCTACCGTAGTATTTGGGAAAATTCGTTGCGCTGCAGCAGGGGTCTTCTCTACCAAATCTTGCATATTTACGCCCAAATACTGCCTCTGGTTGGCTCATACCCCTGCTGCAGCGCAACGAATTTTCCCAAATACTACGGTACAGTCACTCACGGGGTGAAGGCGGATCCTGTCTGATGGCGGTCAGGGATTTGAGGCCAATAAAAGAGGTAGGTTTGGACGCCAAGGGCAAATTACTGCAAACAGAACCATCAGACAGGATCCGCCGTCAGTAGGTGAGCGACTGTAGAATAGAGTAAGAGTTGGACAGAAAGTCGAGCACTTCGACAAAAAGTCCTATGCAAGGCTCTTCGTAAAACAGCTAGACTTTCTGTCCAACCTGCTCGACTTTCGTTCAACTCGCGCAGCTGAAGACTCTAATACTAGGGGTACTCTAGGTACAATACAACTATTCCAATACGCCGGGAGAAAGCTTCATACCTCCTCTCAAAAAAAAAAAAAAAAAAAAGCCCTTCCCACTCTACCTACACAGCGCAGACAATCTAAGACACGCCTTTCTATCCGTGGGGGCTGTAACACTCTCTCCCACCCAAACTCGGCGACACCGACAAGCTTTTCCACTTTCCTCCCTCACTCAGCTTGCACTCCACAACCACATCCAGCGGATCAACGTTCTTCCATATGAGTACCACTGACCCGGGGAAGAATGTTCTTCAACTTCACACTATTCCCCTTCCCCAGACCGGCGACCTCCGAGCGGTTTCGCCGAAACCCCTAATCCTAGGGCAAGGGTTGGCGCATGTTGTTACAGGAAACACGAACACTGCTCCTAAGGCAAGGGACAGGGATAATACGAGTGATGGGTTGTGATGCGAATAGGTCGGGTAACGAGGGAACAAGCATAGGAAGGTACCGAGGGGTGTGGGGGCACCGGGTGCGACCACACTAGTATTAGGCTATTGTGAGGGCACGCTTACTATTGGGTGTCTCACCCGGAACAGAATAGAAGTGGGGCTTATGGCTGCAGGCCATTCTACTTAGGGAAGTAGCTCTGGGACAATAGCATGATACAGCTCGGTTACTGGCAATTGCAAGGTTCACGGTTACGTGTCGGAATTAGAATGGGGACACGGAACTATGCGGGGGCGCTTTTCTACTGGGGTTATCTTCGGGAGCATTGTCTTATTCTAGTGTCGTTATCTCATTAGTATTAGAAAGCGGGCCTTGGCATAGGTCCCAACATGTATAAATAGGGTAGGGTTCTGCCTCGTCTTAGTGGCATCATCAGTCACTCAGCGGCGGAATCCGATTTACAATATTCTGAAGTTTAAAAAGCTACAGAACTATCGCTTAGCATTGGCATTTCCCCAAACACTATATTGTACCTTATCCACTACGCTATTACTTTACCGATCGCATATTATCAACGTCTCGATAAGACAACTACTCGCTTAGACCAATACTTGGAAGTATTTTGCGTGACGGATAGTCATCGTGCTCTCAAGTAAAAGAATAAGAAAGTAGTCTATTGGACAGACACTTGGTACTTTATGCACCCCCGAGTAGCAACAGCAGCTATCAACAACCTCACTTGCACTACCTCCTTCATCGTTCGCAGAGGCAGTGCCGAACACCTTTACTGCGGATATCTCGAGTACGCCGGGTTCTTCACCGAAGCGGGCACTACCTGCACGTTCGAGGAACACGATCCGGAGATCCTCAACTACCCAGAACTTTTTCCCATCAAAGTCACCCTCAATCAGCAATCCTACGGATTAGCTCACCCCGTCCCTTGGTTCGTCGCTCAGCCCTGGTGCAGAAGACAGCCACAGCTCAGAATCGAGCAACTTAGCGATGTCAAGGGGTCATCAGCAACGATCGGAGGAAGACTACAACATGGAGAGCTCAATCACGGTGAGAGATCGAGGTATAGTCGAGGCCCAGTCGAGGCAGCGCCACAGGAGGGATCGGGACGCGCCGATCAGCGACCTCTTCAGATCGACCCAGCCGGCCGAATCCTATGGCCAACCCCGCCCGCGCAGGCTAGGGGACTACCGGGACTATTCCCCGTACCAGACGCCAATCAGAGAGAGGTCGTCTATTCCGAGGCCCTCGGTCCCCAGGGTAATGGACGACGACGAGGATACGAATATGGACGTAGAGGAGCGCCGTATCGAGCACCCCTTTGGAGAAATCATCGGGCAGGAAATCGAGCGGAGAGGAGCCCCAGTGGTTCAGCATCTGAGTCGAGGACTTGGAGACCTCACTATGAGCGTCCAAGACCTCCCCACCATCAGAGAAATCACTTGGCAGCACTCCGCCTTCGCAGCACGAGGAACAGCTCAGGATCGTCCAAGAGCTGCAGATGAAGTTCGATCAAGACAGGGAGGAACGAGAGCGCCGCGATGGGTTTATCCTCGCACAGGTACGGGCAGAGACTACCGCGACCACAGCGAATCTCGGCCAAGTTCTGGAACAGATCGCCAATACCACCAGGGCCCACCAACAGCGGCAGGAGCAGCAGGCCGAGCACATAACCATGCTGACCAACTGGATCCAACAGCTGCCACGAGATGGCCCGGTCCAAGTCCCAGAAGGCGTAGCAGCCACGCTGGAACAGTTGGAAATGGCCAGACAACAACAGGCCTCATTGGTAGACGAATTCGCCGGTACGAGGAGAGCTATGGAAGGAATGATGGAGCAGATGAGGGAAACAGCCCGTAAAGCGGCTGCGGAACGACCACTGGCCCCGGAAACAGGCACAGGTGGCAGTGGCTCAGGCCAACCTCCCCAACCGCCAGTCGCCCCAGAAACAGGTGCAGGTGGTAGCGGATCAGGTCCACCTCCCCGACCACCAGTCGCCCCTCCAGCTGGCTCCGGTTCGGGTGAGAACCCCGGAGGCCAAGGCCAAGCACCCGGATCCAACCTTGGGCATAATAACCAACAAGGACAGCCGGGAGATCAGGGGGCACAAGGCGGGAGCAACGGAAATGGGGGCGGTAACAATGGAGGCAATGCTGGAGGAGCACCACCACCTCCCGGATCATCAAGCTCCTCAGAGGATGAACGCCGCATGGCGCAAGATCGCGAAAGAGAGAGAGAGAGAAGGCCCAACGAAGTAGAAACGCTTCGCCGCCTCGCGCCGCCACAGGCGACGCACCCAAGAAGGCCAACATCCCCTTCTCCGGAAAAGCCGATCAGGACGTAAGACTCTGGATCGACCAAATGGAGATCCTAATCAGTCTCCAGAAAAAGGTCCACTGGGATGATGGCACCAAGATCATGTGGGCATCCCTCGAGTTTACCGGTAGTGCGGCGAACTTTTGGCGGAATTTCACGGAGAGGTTAGCATTGGACCCAAGCATCGGAACCTGGGAACGGTTCAAACAGGAACTTCGCACCCAATACGGCAACCGCACAAGTCAGGAGCAGGCCAAACAAAAGATGGATAAGCTCCGTCAGACTGGCCCAATCGACGACTACATCAACGAGATGCAGAACCTGGAATGGGACGCACGAGTTGGACCAGTTGTCATGAGATCCATGATCCTGCAGGAATAAACTCACCATTTGGAACAACGGCTCTCTAACGCGATCGAAGAGCCTGAGGATTTTGTGGAATGGTTAGCCTGGGTACGGAAAGTCGGGCGCAAGGATCACGAGGTGAAGGCTCGGAAGGAGATCCTGCGAGGAAAAGACCCTGTGAAACCTCGTGAGGAAAAAACGGAACGGCGAAAATCGCGCAATAATGCAAATCCTCGGAAAACTTTCCCCGCACCCGCCAGCAACTCAAAAAACTCGGATGACTTAGGTGTCACCAAGGAGGAAAAAGAGAAGTGGCAGAAGGAAGGAAAATGTTTCCGTTGTGGTAGAGATAACTTGGCGAGGATTAACGTGGCGACAAATGGTCGGTTGACAAACCTGAAGAGAAAGGAGTATCCTTCCGGAGGAAAGGACCACGGAAGGGGGGGTGATAAAAAACGGAAATTGGGGCCACAAAATGAGGCATTTAGGACAAGGATCACGAATTTGGAGGACTAAATTGATTGGGTATGTCTTTTGCGGTGTTTTTATTTCATGTTGTGTTACGGTTTTTCTATGTTTGTTTTGGGAAAGGACTTTTCAAAGGGATCGGGTTATGTTATGTTCTATCGGCTTTGTTATTTTCGCGCAATTTAATTCTCTTTACACACACTCTGAGGATGGGGTTACACCCCGAAACGCCTGGTGCGTAAGTGTTGCACCATGATCTTCATCAACGCTCGAATTTGCTATATAAACCACCTCGCCCCGCGCTCAAGCAAGAACTATCAACATCAACCCACTCATATCCAAGAAACAAAATATACCTTTTACTTTCAAAACATACGAACATGTCTTCCCACAACCAAGAAACCCGCCTCGAGATTGAGATCTCTTGGACACACCCTGCAACTAGTACCCTACATACAGAGACAGTCAACGCACTCCTAGATAGCGGAACGGAGGACTGGGTTATGTCCTGGAACTGTATCCACCGTCTCAAGATCCCAACTCAACCTCGACCTAAGCCTCTCATCATCAGACAGGCTGACGGTACCCCTATGCCTAACTCCGGCACCCACATTACTCAACCCCTTACCCTCCGCGTCGGCAACCATCTAGACAGAGACATCGTCTGTGAGGTTGGCTCGTTCGCAGGAGAGGACCTCGTCATACCACATCGATGGCTCAAGGAGCATCAACCTACCATACATTGGGGTCAGAACAAGGTCACCTTCGACAACGTCAATTGTCAATTGAAGGGATGCTTTAGGACCATGTATGACACATACGAAGAAGACCCAGAAGAGTTGGTCATCAGGCTGTTGAGGTCGTCACCCGAGACACAGATGATGATCGAGGAACACCCCTTCTGGGCAAGGGCATTGGTAAACGAGGCTCTCGTTAGTGCTATACCAATGGAGTACCAGGACTTCGTCGACGTCTTCTCTAAGGAGGGAGCCGATCGACTACCTGATCACTCTGAATGGGATCACACCATTCCCCTTATGGAAGGAAAGCAGCCTCCATGGGGACCGATCTATGCGCTCTCCCCAGTGGAACAAAAGGCACTCCGGGAGTACTTGGACGAAATGCTAGCCTCTGGCAAAATAGTCCCCTCCACCAGCCCAGCAGCAGCACCGATCCTGTTCGTAAAGAAAGCCAATGGGAAACTGAGGTTATGCGTAGACTTTCGTGGCTTAAATGCTATCACAGTCAAGAATCGCTACCCCCTCCCACTCATGACAGAATTGGCCGATGCGACGAAAGGAGCAGAGTTCTTCACCAAGATAGACCTGAAAAACGGCTACAACTTGATTAGGATCGCTGCTGGCGAGGAATGGAAAACAGCTTTCAGAACAAAATCTGGTAGCCGAATATCGGGTAATGCCTTTCGGCTTAACCAATGCACCGGCGTCGTTCCAGGTCATGGTTAATACCATATTCAAGGATCTTCTAGATCAAGGCGTAGTAGTCTACTTGGATGATATCCTAATATATTCAAAGACTCGAGAAGAGCATACGACTCTTGTGCGGAAGGTATTGGAGCGACTGCAACAAAACCACCTATACGGGAACCTCGAGAAAACGGAATGGTACAAACAGGAGGTAGAATTCCTAGGATTTGTACTATCAGGAAAAGGGAACCAGGTCTCGCCTAAGAAGGTGAAGGCAATCACGGAGTGGTTACCACCTACCAAAGTCAAGGAACTTCAATGTTTCCTCGGGTTCGCCAACTTCCTACGACGGTTCATCCACAGATTCAAATTTGTCGACCAATGACGACGATCTCCTGAAGAAAGGTTCCGTATGGCGATGGAGCGGTGAACAGCAAAGCGCTTTCGACGACCTCAAGGAGAGATTCACGTCTGCCCCAATACTACGACACTACGAACACCATGAAGCGTCGATATGACGCGGTGACGCCGAGGCAGATTTCTCAGGTGTTCGAGGGCGGTATTCTACACCCAGCTTACCACTCTCGCAAATTCAACGAGGCAGAAGTTAACTACGAGATCTACGATGAGGAGATCTTCGCTATAGTTTCTCTTCTCTTGACTTGAGACATTGGCTGGAAGGAGACGACATTCCTATCCAGATACATTCGGATCATCAGAACCTACAGTATTTCACAACGACCAAGAAGTTGTCGAGAAGACAAGCCAGATGGGCCGAAAAGATAGCACCTTTTCGCTTCAGGATCCATTACAGACCAGGCGAAAAAAATGGCAAGCCAGATGCACTCACAAGGCGCCCTTATTATGGAAGAGTAATGCGTGAACAACCCGTAAAACAGTTGCTCAGCGCAGAACAATTTGTCAGAAAATCACGGACCAGCGTAGAAACTGGCCCCGAGATTATCGGCAACCCCGAAGAAGGATGGACTCCGTTGGAACAGTGGTACGACATACCAGGGGTAGA
Organism: Morchella eximia; assembly: GCA_024713935.1. Taxonomy (NCBI): domain Eukaryota; kingdom Fungi; phylum Ascomycota; class Pezizomycetes; order Pezizales; family Morchellaceae; genus Morchella; species Morchella eximia. Next base: position 1,540,987 of record JAMGZG010000015.1, read on the forward strand.
GCTGCCTCAGCCACTACAGGACTGGTATGAACAGGACAGACAATGGGTTCGGAGAGTGTTCCGGGATGAACCTCTCCCTGACGCAAACCTTGAAGTCTTCGGGACAGGGGAAGCTGATGCCGTAATAACGGAGCTTGCCACTGAATGGACCCCGGGATCGAATGAGGCCACCCACGATGGACGTTGGGTAGTGCCAGGATCTGTGATCGAACAAGTCATCGAAGATCATCATGACAGACCGTGGCGGAACCCTTGAGTTGATCGATAGGAACTACTGGTGGCCAAGAATGTCGCGGATGTAGCCAACCGTCAAGACTTGCGATACATTGAGAAGCCAACGTCGGAGACACTTGTCACTCCCTCAACCACTAGAGTTAGCCACCACACCTTGGACTGATATCTCAATGGATTTCGTAGTAGAAATGCCAAAGGAGAAATCAGGATTCCGTAACGTATTGGTAGTCGTGGACCGTTTTACGAAGATGGCTCACTTCATTCCAATGACGGGAATCAATGCGGAACAGACCGCTAACGCATTTGTCAAAGACATTTGGCGTTTTCACGGACTTCCTAGGAGCATTGTCTCTGACAGAGGAACGCAGTTCGTATCGGCATTCTGGACTGCGGTGACGGAACGATTAGGGATTCGTAGAAGACTCTCGACCTCGTTCCACCCCCAGACAGATGGCCAAACAGAAAAGACCAACCAGCACCTTGAATCCTACCTTCGAGCCTACACCGCAGGCACAGGGAGGAAATGGAAAGACCTGCTACCAATCTGCGAGTATGCATATAATAATGCGAAGCACTCGTCGACAGGACAATCGCCGTTCTATTGCAACTACGGCTTCCACCCACGAACGGATTGGCCAACGGATGCGGAAATTGGACAGCTGGATGCCAAGGGTAGCAACTACTTGGACGACCTTCTCCTAGCCCATGAGTCAGCGAGAGATACGCTACAGAAGACTTTCGACAGAATGGCATCGAGACCGGGACCAGCAGTTCAGCGGTTCACGATCGGTCAAAAGGTCTTGCTGGACACTCGGAACCTCGGCGGTTATGATAAGTGGTCAGACAAATTCACAGGGCCTTTCGAAGTCACCGCGGCTGTAGGAAACAGGGCCTATCGTTTGAATCTTCCGGTAGAATGGAAGGTTCACGACGTATTCCACGAGATGTTGCTGCGACCTTATCGAGAGGACCCCAACCAGACGAACAACAAACACACGACTTAGCGTCGATCCTCAAGCGCTCTTAGATGAGAACTTTAAACCGTCGCGAACACTCGGCCCATCGAGAGTCGAGGACCGGTCATCGCTGGAAGACCTCCAGCGGACGGACTAGAGAAGACTAGCTCGATACCTTTCCTGCTCTATGACTTTTCCCACAGGGTTTTTACAATAGAGAGGTTTTAGCGATTAGGCGGCGTCTAGGAAGGGGAAGTAGTGTTACGAAACACGAACACTCTTTCCTAAGGCAAGGGACAGGGATATCTGAGTGATGGGTTGTGATCACGAATAGGTCGAGATAGAGGAACAAGCGTAGGAAGGAAGGTACCGAGGGTGTGGGGGCATGCGACCTAGTATTAGGCTATTGTGAGGGCACGCTTACTATTGGGTGTCTCACCCGGAACAGAATAGAAGTGGGGCTTATGGCTGCAGGCCATTCTACTTAGGGAAGTAGCTCTGGGACAATAGCATGATACAGCTCGGTTACTGGCAATTGCAAGGTTAGCGATTCGATGTCGGAATTAGAATAGGGGACTATCTTGAGGCGCTTTTCTACTGGGGTTATCTTCGGGAGCATTGTCTTATTCTAGTGTCGTTATCTCATTAGTATTAGAAAGCGGGCCTTGGCATAGGTCCCAACATGTATAAATAGGGTAGGGTTCTGCCTCGTCTTAGTGGCATCATCAGTCACTCAGCGAGCGGAATCCGGTTTACAATATTACAAGTTTAAAAGCTACAGAACTATCGCTTAGCATTGGCATTTCCCCAAACACATGTCGATGTCGAGGATTACGTGGGTTATGTAAGGCGCGCGCCGCACGTCGGTTAGAGCAAGTGGCAAGGGGGGGGGGGGGTGCGAGTGATTGTGGGTGATACATAGAGTGGTAACCAAGACAGAGCACACATACGAATGATATGATACATATAAAACACGTGGAAAGGGTACCGCAGTATGTAAATCACAGTAAGTGGTTGTATGTGCTTTTTCTCTCCATTTTTTTGCTTTTGTTAATTTCACTGGACAGGTTGGGGTAGTGGGTGGAGAGAATTAAGGCGCTCCTTTTATGCAGATGTTTGCGCGTGATGATATGGACGAGGGATACGAGCGAGTGGGGGAGAGTTAAGGTTTGCTGGAAATCCGGTATGTTGTGCAGACAGGTATCTTGGCCATGGTGCCGGAACGAATGCGGCTTGCAAAGAGGAAGTGGCATACTCTAGATTGCGGAATTGAGTCATGTCGAAGGGGCCTGGCAGGGGGAGGAGTGTTCGTTTTGAAAGCGAGGGTATATGTAAATGACTGATTACATGCTCAAATATCAGCTGAACCTTTAGGAGGACAGTAAGGATGGTTGAAGTCCGCACAGTAAACACCCCCCCCCCCCCAAGTTCACCAGTGCTTCCAGCATCACCACCAAAAATACACAAAACCGAGTGACAGGCTGTGATCAACACCCTGGCCCCCTTCGGCTTAACTTCCCGTTCCAGCGCCGCCGTTGCCGCACCCGACTGTCATGGTATGTGTTTCAGAGCTTGCTTTTTTTCCGCCTCTCGTGCAAGCACTCTAGAGGAGTAGGAATGTATGTACATGTAGGTACCCTAAAGCCTCTCGTAGGAGTCGTGCCAGCCTCCTCGCTACGGACCCGGTTCTGCGTCCCAGACTAGAGTTCCTCTGGTACCGATAAAGTTTCCTGTCAGCACTGTGGTGGGGAGGTTGAAACTTGGGAATGGGGACCGATCGGCACGGCGGTGCCATACCCGCTGCTATTTGAGGGGGTGAGACATTTGGACGTCACGGTGTGGGGCTTGGCCTGCATGGCTGCAGTGCTGCACAGTGTAGGGTAAGTACTCTACAGTAGCTGCAAGGTGTCAGATTTCTAAATTGATTGCTTTTATTTGGGGATGATAGAGTACGAGGGGGATCGAAGATTCTACTCTACTCGCGTTTTGACTTCACCCCAGGAGGGAGGTGAGTTCCAGGAGTAGGGGAACGTCCATAGTGGCGAGGTTGAGCTGGGTATTTTGCCTGGGGGTGGAGCAGAGCACGTACTATACTATAGAAGAGTAGGTACCAGTCGATTCACACATAGCTTGCATGTAACGGTGTTCATGTTCGACAATCGGAATCCCAGGGACGTCTTCCGTGTAACGTCTCAATCAATATATGCACTCCAAGGCTTGTGTTAGGGCTTAGATCCCCTCCTCCCCTGACATCTAGCTGTAAGACAGTGAGGACGGCTCGCTTGAGTTAGTTCCGATAGGCCCGAATTGGCCCGGCTTCGGGCTGAGCGATTGAGGTCCCGAGCAGGCTGTGGTTTCAGGTATGGGGTGAGAGAGATCGATGATTGGCTTGTGCTTGTGGATAAAACACATGCTCTAGGGTTGTTGATAATCGTGGTATAGTGGTAGATATGGGAGCCAGACATGAGCGGTATCATGAAACGTCACGCGTCAATCGGAATATGATGTCTTTGCTAAACGTGGCATTTGTTCAGAGACAGAAAGAAATATCGTGTTGAATAATCGGATGGAATAATTACAAGGGCGGAAGAGACAAATACTCGTATGAAAGACAAAATTTAAGATTGCTGCAGTCAGCATGGAAGACGTTGTCAAATGCTGAGCGGGGAGACAGGTCACGGGTACGAGTATCAAAGAGTGCGAAAACGAAGAGGTCACAGCTGCCAGCTTTGCAGATTTGGTTGGGCTGGATCCATGGATAACCCAAATATACACAGCACTAATTGTCATCGACAGAGCATCAGCGACCATCACGCTCCTATCAATCATATGGCGGAACTGGCACACAGCAAATAGGAATGCTTGCCCAATCATAGGGGCATCAATATCAATCCAAGTAGGTAACCCAGGGGGTCAGTGCAGTGTTTCCACTTTCGATACCCCAATATATACCAACCCACCAAACGGCATCGACCAAGATCCAGAGCACAGACCTAGACTGCACCCAACAATATACGACGGTTACGCAACATACACAAAGATTAAATCTCCGTAGCCATAGCCGTTGAAATTGGTCTTAGCCGTTGAAACCCATCATAGCCGTTGAGATTGTCTGCAACCCGCCGGGATGTGAGGAGCCGGAGAGATATTGTCGTCAAAAGAGTCTTGATTGGGGTGGCAGGCAGGGTTCGCTGGTAAGGTAAGGTCATACAGAGTGACTGCATCTGAAAAAGGGCCATATCCTGGTATTCGACATTCCTGATATGGCTCTGAAAGGGGCTAGCTAGTTACGCCATCAGCTAGGTAGAGCTCACGAAGGTAAAAGCATACCCTTGAATCCAGCGGCAATCATGACCCGACAGTCTACATGCTCCCTTACATCGCGGTACTTAATCTCGGTGCCTTTACCACCGGTACAGATTGTTATCTTCTCTTCAATGTTCACTAGCGCTGGGGAGATTAAGCTCAAATCGCAGGGCTGACATAGGTCTCACGAAGGCTCACACGAGGCGGAAATAACAACATTTCAGTCTTCATCGCCGGGAAATACCAAGTAAGGCTGGATGCTACGAAGCGATATCTCTATACATGGTCACCACCACCGTAATAACGTATTTGAAGATCAAGTCCAAATTGAGAGAAGTGATAGCAAGGATATGTACAGATCGGTGTATTGATCATTGATCAGACCCCCCCCACTTACGTATCATGCAACCTGGAGGATACATGTAGTCGTCGTCATGCCATCCTACAGCAAAAGCTTAGTAATGGGGTCAATGAAGGACTACTTGAACGTAAGCCAGAATTTAACCCATGTGTAGTACTTGCATGTGCGTGAGACTTCATGTTATGATTATTATTCAAACAGGAGATCATGAAAAATCACTCGAGCATTGATTACGCCAAGCCTTAGTTCAATGACACTCGTTATCCCTTGGTCTTTCAATCCTGCGCTCATATGAGATGGGATAGAAACTTCGATGAGACAGATAAGCTTAATGAGAATAGAAAGCTTACGATCGTGCCGCGTGGATTCGCTACGGTGTTCCTGCTAATAAGCTAGTATGTATAGCTAGTATTGACAGGCGCGGTATATATGCTTCTTCCGATGCCGAGTGGATTTGGCATTCTTCCCTAAATCCCTGATTCCTATGGTATTGATTTTACCCGATTCTTTTAGTACTGTATATGTACTTACTGAAATTCGCGGGCAAATAATAGGCCTTCGGGTTGTCCCCGGCCCGCTCTCCCCCCATCTAGGGCCGGGGTTTGTACGAGAAAACTGAGCTAAATGCGGCGCGTTGGAAGACAATGGTGTGAAAGAGGTCTTAGGTATGAATCCTAAATGGGGAATTTGCCTTTTTTTTTTTTTTTGCTTTTTATGCGGAGTCAAGGAGGGCAAAGAGATCAGCAACACAAGGTGGTGGACTAGCGAGAATTATAACGAATCTCATTCTGGTTTATTCTCCAGATCAGGTAGTACTTGTGGAGTAGGACACATAGAGCTAATCTAGTAGTGATTTGGTTTCTTAGCTCTTGGTTTGATCTGGGACTGTAAGAGTTTAGTAATAACGGAATTCTATATTCTACATGGCCATGTTTTGTTTGCATTTGTAGCTTGTAATCGTCCTGATAGCAAAGCGGTCAAATAAAGCCGTCTTGGTCTGAAACTTTCACAGTGCTGCACTGGCTTCGTCATTTTAATTTTTTTGGGGCGGGGACCGGGGTGGAGCGATCTATGATACGTGGTGGGTTAGAGTTCTTTTCGTCCAGAGATTTATTCTTTTCTTTTTAGTGATGGCCACGAGACAAAACGACACTAGATTGATGGTTGTTTCGTCTCGTGTCCTGTTGGTGAGGGATAGGTCCCGGGAGTCTCGAGACGTCTCGAGAGTATCACGAGATAATCGTGGTCTCGTATTCAATAGCACTAAACGGCCCCAATTGAGAGAATATTTGAGTTTAGACAGAAGTATAATCACGTGATCCGTAAAGTTCAAGATTTTGGACCATGGATCACCAAATATTGGATCTGTAGCGACTAAATAAGTAGTGGCAAAGTATTGTATTATCTCTCGAGACCAACCTCAGACTCATCTCGAGATATTTGTCCTCCCATAATCGCTGTATTGCCAGGTCTTGTAGGCAAGTCTCGAGACAAGAGCTCGAGACGTCTTGTCTCGTGGCCATCACTATCTCTTTTTCTCTTTTCATACTTATAGATGAGGTTTTTCTTTATGCAAAACATCTAAAATGACAGTTTTCGGTATACGTGCTCTGTAGTAACACATGATGCAAGATGACGGTTCTCAGGAGGCATCTGCTTGACCTCACGCCGAGAGCACAAAAACAATCGGGCAAGGCCAGTAATAAAGGTTGATTCCCAGCACCACCACTCACCCCTTCCGCCTCTAGAGAAATCAAACATGGAATGGTGTTTCTATATTTCATAGCGGCTACAAGAAGAAAAGGAAGAAAAGAACAAAAGGTACTGTAGCGACTTATTAATGAATCTGCACTCCTACCCACACCCCTGGTTTGAACCCAGGACCTTATGTGTGTGGTTGTATCCTGGGTACACTCGGTGACCAACCCGACGAGCAGTCTATCCACTAGACCACCCGCCCATAATGGGTACTGCGCTGGAAGTAATACTTAAGGCGTGGCAGTGTGCCAAGATGAGGCAGCACCCTAACCCTTCGATGTCGGTGCTCATGATCGATATCAGCCATCAATAAAGGACATGTACATACATACAGCAAAACCTGCCATAATTCCACCCCCACCGTGGCCGAACTTTGCTGGAAGTATCGTAGGGATGGAATTTAGAGAGAGGTATTTTTTTTAGCAAAACACTGGTTCCGTTCCCTCCGAACGCTGGAAGTTTGGTAGGGATGGAATTTCGAGAGGGTGGAATTATGATAGGTTCTCTGTAGCTGAATCATAACAAATTGTGGCATCTTGCATCATATATTGTAGAGTACCTCTACCGAGAAGAGTGTTATTTTAGACCTTTTCCCTATTTTTTTCAATATCAATAGGTTTTTATACTAGTGAGTAGTGGATGTACTCGTAGTCCTTTCTAAAATATATCTCCATCTTCTAGAGCTCGAGCCTGGTACCTACTTACCTCGGTCGTAGTTATGGAGACTCAGGCACTGGTGTGGGAACTGGGTGGAGTATCAAGGCCAGTTACTGAGAATTGTGTTATTTTATATACATAGATGTGTGAAAAACGAACTTAGCACCAAGAGATTCAAAGAAAATGGTATCCTTCATGATATGTATAATGTGTCACCCTACCCGATTATCATTGGCCATTATTTTTTGATACCACCAAGCCGCTGACTACTATGTATGTAACCTTTTCCACTGCAAAATATTCGGTTTTATGAGCTTCAACTAAAGTAAACTAGTGAGCTAAACTAGTTCAACTCCCGAAGATTATGAAGAATTCCATACCTAGAGTATATATCCGCACTCTGAAATTTTTTATTTGCTCGCATCACGAACAGCCGTCTCGTTTAAGATCTTGGCGGCACTGGCTCGTACAATTTCGTCTGCCAATTCTAATGGCGGTTTCCCTGACGTATTCTTTAATGTTGGATTGATACCCAGCAAATTCGGATGCGTGAGAAGTGTAAATACATACGAATGACTGAGATAGCATCGGCACGGATTTGGTCCTTGACATATTCTGGATCCGGCTCATCGTAGGTGGAAATGCAAGCAATGCAGAGGTTTATTTCCATCAAGATTTACAATATTGCAATTTACTTTATTAGCGAGAAGAATTCCAACAATATCAGGGTATCTTTGTTGCAGGTGTCATGGAGTGGTGTGTCTCCTTTTGCATTTGTAAGATTGATGTCGCCTTGCTTCTCGATAAGCATTTGAACAAATTTATTATTCCCGTACCTGCTTGTAAAATAAAGAGGAGTATCGAGTTCATCGCATGTTTTATCTATGGTGGGTCCTCCATTTGGTAGTAACCTGCCCATTCGCTTGTCTCCATTAATGCTGGTCAGATGTAACGGCGTGTAATGTTCATCACAATGAGGATTCGGATCGGCGCCGCCCTTCAACAGGGCTTTGACCAAGGACTCGTTCCAGGAGCTCACTGCTAGATAAAGTGGTGTTTCGTTGGTAAAAACGATATCTTACTTCTGTATTCGCCCCATTCTCAAGGAGGTATTCGAGCATCTCCTGGTGGCCTAGCAGCACTACCGCACTCAACGCAATGCCATGCCTTCCGCCGGGGTGTCTATCATTTCTGTAAGGCCAAGCCCCTTGACATAATCGAGTAAGTTATTTTATACTGCAATGTGGAATTTAGATGTCGTGGGAACCCATCGATCTGATGGATAGCAACCTTGAAGGTTGTCAATTCTAATCCAAAGGTTGAATACTTCTCATCGAAATTCGCGAGATTGTGTGTTTGGTCAATCCCGGGATTTTGCGCTTCACGAGCGTGGTAGAGCCAATATGAGGTAGCGTAATTTAGGAAAGGATATTTCCATTCCCAATATTCTGGTGTGTAATCTTTCCTTTCCACTTCGGATTCGCTCTCCGGGGGATGTCTTTCTCAACCAAAGATACCTGCTCCTCCATCATACCCTCTCTTATCAAATATAAAATGCAGATGCTTGCGAGGTAGTCGTGACTCTGTGCTGTATATAGGTCTGGAGATCCGGCAAGATCTACTCCAAGGATACCGAATCCCTTGGGCATGAGGAAGTCATTGACGCAGTAATGGATCACGAGGACGAGGTTACTGTCAACCCCCTTTTCTAGAAGGCCGCTGGGTCTTACTATTACTTGTTGCTCAAGTCGCCCATCCCCCTGAATTATAGCCTTCTCAGAGAGGGGTACTATTCTCCCACCTGAGGGGGGTGTATATATCGGAATTCACACCATCACGGAATTCGGAAATGCTCAGGGCCCGCTCGGTAAAATATAAGAAGCGGAAGATCCTCCTACTTTCCTCAAGGTGGGCCTCGCTCGACTTCGATATATTTTCAAAGATCTTCGGTATAAGATCAGTCATAGTTGTTGGGGTTTCGTCGATGATCTTGCGCAAGTATTCGATCTCGTCCCTATTGCGCGCGCCTATCTGTATTTTCCGGACAATAAGTACGGCCCACGAGAAAATGCCCTCAGAGTTTGATATAATCGCTTCGGTAATTGGATACATTTTGTCCTCGGCATATTCGTACTTCCTCTGGAGTTTCTTCATCTCCTGTCGTACCCACCCTGCGATATCATCTTTCCCTGTCGAGCATCAGATCTGGGTTACCACCCCCGGGATGAATGCGACTTGATATGCAGAGCTTGACACCTGAATATCCGCAATTTCATCCAAAAGGGTGATTATTGCGTCTTTATCCTCGTCTAAACACTCGTCCACCACATCAATAAACAATATAATGGGAGAAATTGAAGAACCCGCGAGCATCGTTTTAAGATGCTTTTTTACGTTGTTCATGTGCCATGTCCAAGCGGTTAAAGCTTGTCGATCATTCTGATACTTGTGGTCTTTCAGTATATGATCGAAGAGGTGGGGGCGCAATATGAGGATGTCCACGAGGAGTGTCTGCAGCATGCTTTCCACACTCTTTTGTAAATCTGTTCCTCTACCGTTTAAAAATGACTTGCAACTGCCAGACTCTTGTGATTCAGATCTCGTTGAGTAGGCTTAGGGTTTTCTTCATGAGTGCCGATTTTTCACAGCCTGGTTTGCCTGTGATATAAAATGTCTTGCCCTTTGCTCTATCGATCCGCTTGTGTAACTTCCCATCAGCTTTCCAGATCCACTCGAAGGTATTTTCCGCCGTTTGTGCTTCGATTTGACGGTTATCTATCTGAGGGAAGGATAGTTTACCCATACAATCTATCATTGAAACTTCGAGTTAGCCATATTTATGCAAGTTATATCAGAAAAATGGAGTATCTCTGCATATAGACATACCTTTTTGTTCAGGGTTCAGAGGTTCTACTTCTACAACACTGTTAGTGACGGGGCTTCTACATATTTATTAGGAGTATATAAGTCGTTCTCCTCTTACCACCTAGTTGGTTTGGATCGTTTAATTGCTTCATAAGCTTTATACAATCACCGATAAGCCATTCACTAGCTAGCTAGCCGCGAGATATCTTGAGGTGATTTGTCTAATCTTTTGCAACTCCGACCACTCGTCAAATGCAATACCATCCAACCCATCTGCAGCAAAACAAAAATATTCATAGTTTTATTTGAGCTGGTTGAAAAGCGTGAGCCGATTTACAACCCGTCAGGATGCCTAAAATCGTTTTCGCCAGTGAGATTGGATTTGTCGAAACCCCTGTAGTGGTGGCAATTCCTGTCCCTACACTGATGATATAACCGATCTTTCGATCTCTAAAAAACTTTTTCCTTTCGATATCAAGATGTATAATGGGGTTATTAGACCCAATGCCCCCATCGACAAAGTCGGCCGTATCAGTATTGCCATCCCTTTTCTTAGAGAAATGGGAAAAATCGGTCGGGCTGCAGAAGTAGCAATGGCTGCTTGGAAGATTTTGAAATCCATATTTTCTGGAAAGTCGGAGCTGGTATAATTCCGAATAAGTGTGGGAGCTCTATCGGCATATTGAGCTGCTACCACGAACCGGTTGACGTTAACATTATGAACCGATCTATGGAGCCCTATGAATAGAGGGACGCCAGAACATACGATTTACACTTATCTGTGTCGCAAAGAAACGGAACATCTTTAACTGATCCATTTCCTCTCCTTTCCCTAGGAAGATACGTTTCCAAGATCTGAAAAATTGCTTTCTTCAAGGTTTCCGAATCGAATTGCGCACCAACGTCTGCGCGAAGAGCTCTAGCAGCAGGATTGTCTTTATCCAGGAGAGTTTGAAGATCATTTGAGAAAGTTCTCCGTATGCATAAATATAGTTAGACACTTTCATATTCTACCCAGCTCATTATAATTGGATAATTTAAGATGTTCAGTGATAGGAGTAGTGCTAAACACCTAAGTATAATAGCGATGATGCTTCATATTAGCCTGCAATTAGTATTCAGCCTCTTATGCTCGCTGTAAGGGAAACAAACCCTCCTGTTCTTGTACCGCTAAGCATATCAAAATAATCGGAAACTCTGGCATTGGGATCGGCCCTCCACATTAAGTGTTCAAGAATTATAAGCGAAGAAAGCCCCCTAACTCCCCCGCCATCTAAACCTGTTAGAGTTCTCTCTGATACTAGTGCATTTGAAGATCATGGGGATTTACCTAGCGATGGTAATCTGAATGGGCGATGACTTTGCTTAGTAGACATTGTTTGGACGGACTGGATTGATGAAAAGTTTTCTTTATTTTTACTGAGTTGATTAGTTGGTGTATAAAGCAGATGGGAGATAATAGGGATTATAGACGAATATAGCTACTTTATATACTCGGCGAGAGCCTAAAAGAATCTGAGTTTATATCATCGTGTGTGAGAAAATGAATTTGCCTGGCGTTGTCTCTCTGTTCAGAGAAAGCTGAGATGGGGATGAGAATACTTTACAGCTGGACCACATGAGGGGCAGATGAGCTGATGAAAGGCTTGAGAAGGCGCCCAATATCTAGAGCAGAGAACTTCTCAATGTGATGGGTTTAATTGTGGCTGCAGTTGTTCATGTCGACAAGAATGAGTATGTGCGGTTGAGCCGAGCTAGTTGAAAGTAAACATCCCCAGTGTCAGGCGAGATTGATAGGTAAGGCACGGGACACAATGAACTCAATGAACTTATGGGTGATTACGCTTACTAAGGGCCACCACTATGGCCTTCGCTACGAACTCTATGGCGGATAGGATAGATCAATAATTCTAGAGCCAAATATGAACCATTCTCAGCTGAGATATATGGTTGGGACGCCTTGAACCGGAGTGGTTTCGGGGGTCAACTTCAACCGCTAATGACTTTGCCCAAACACACCCTAATTTATTTTTCTCTCTTTTATGCAATCTGATAGAGCCGGATTAATTTTGTCTTTTGTTGTGGTGAGCTATTGATTTTCTAAAAGTTGGGTTTTTGGTGGGGACCCAACCCATAATTGGCTATTTGGGACAGCTAAATTACCCAATTCGGAGCGTTTGTATCTGGATTGGGCGGAAGGTTCTCCTTCAAGAGCGCCAAGAGGCTGCTCTTGGCAAGCTACTGGCGGTAAAATAATTAGATAATTGCCAGATTAGGAAATTTATCGTCAGAACCGATGTTGCGACACTCTGCTTCAAGGAGTCCCAACCATACTCCAATAATAGGCGTCACAGACAGCCTAGGGCAACACAAATTTTCCACAACTCTAGAACCTCCAGATGTATTAACTCCAGCATACAGGAGGGTGGGGGTCGATACTCTTAACTGAGGTAAGGAAGTAATGAGAACTTAATTAATATACATACCTAACCCTGCGAGTGATATTTAGTGATGGGTAATCATAACTCCATGATAATTCATATTGCAGTAATGGACATAAAGGGTGCGGCTGCTTCCTTCGAAATATCTATTTTCTTCAAAGTTATCTAGTGGGCAGTTTTGCGGTCTGGAGAAGCTTTTTAATCTTTGACTCGTTGAGTCGATCATGATCATTGGTAAATTACATATTTCACACGTAAGCATATCTATATAGTCCCGGATCGTTGGAACATAACAAAATACTCAGATGGCATACTAGAATTTTTTCACTCCACCACGCCTTTAAAAGCACTGACTATTGATAATCACATTCTTATCTAGAGTGCATCTTCTGTTAAAACTGGTGAGCTCCTCAAGCCGTCATACACCTAACTGCCCCTATAAACCTTGCCTGGCCCTAAAGGCCGCCCGCGCGGGGGGTGAAGGAGCCATGTTGCTGGCCCGATGTTTAATGTCGATATGAGGGTTGTCAGAGTGAAACGGTCGACTATCTGCATATACATACAGTTTCTTCGCGGAGGTCCGGCGCCCCAAGATTTAACGTGCTGGATGATTTTCGTCTTCGCTCTGGCGCGCTCGAGTAACTGTATCACTTCAGAGAGATCTATGCGCTATAAGAGTCTCTCATTTATGAACCTGGTCGTCAGGAGTATTTGAATCTGCAGTGACTAAATGCTTAACCATAGGTATCCAGGACTATTAGCTACTGTCGAATATGGAATGCAATGCCGAACTCTCAATCTCTTACGGAAGTCCTTGAAGTGTTCATCATACGTGGCCTTACGGAATGCGGTATCGCCTGATTATGTAACCTATCGTTTATATAGGTGAGATCGATCACCAACAACTTTGATCCGCGATTCCGCTGCGTACATGTATGTGCCTACTCATGTCCGCTGAAAGTAGCATGGGCTGCATACTGCATTATCATTTCTGCCTGGTCATCGATATCAACACTTACATGCACTACATATCGATACATGCACAGGCATAGGTCAACCAATATCGCACGTCCACAATTAGCCACGTCGCGCAGCGCAGCGCATTCTCATAAGCCAGGTTTCGCACAACCTGATCAATCCGGAGACGCACTGCACATGTTGAAAAAGTGATCAGATAAAGGAAACATAATTTGAGGATTTGTTAGGTAAAATATCACCGGGCGCTAGCTAAGGAATCAGAATTTTTTGTAATTATTCTGCGAGTACAATTAATTCTTGGTTCCAATAGATATATTTACTAAATTACACTCAGTCACGGGGTGAAGGCGGATCCTGTCTGATGGCGGTCAGGGATTTGAGGCCAATCACAGAGTTACATGTAGGTTATGGCCGGACGCCAAGGGGAAATAACTGCAAACAGGATCCGCCGTCAGTAGGTGAGTGACTGCAGATGTGTGTATAAGTTATAAATTTTGGCGCCAAGCCACTATACAGACTGGACGAACTGTCGGGATGACGGGGGTGGCACAGACCAAGGTGTAGTTTAATGCGAGTCCAAGGATTATCTATAGGTGCAGGTACAATGTAGAGTACATGTAGGTACTCCACCGTCAACGGTTGCAAGAACCAGATTTGACACTATCCTCTATATAGTTAGGGATGTGAAATGCAAAACCCAATTTTTAGAAAGGTAATGGCTCCACCACAATGAAAGATAAAATCTTAAAGAAGAAGTAGATCAATTATCAAGAAAATCAATTATGGTGTGTGGTTGGGAAAGTCATTGGTGGTTCAAATTGACCCCGGAAGTGGTCCGATTGTAGAGGTGTCCCTAACTACATCCTTAAGCGACCTCACATAAGAATTGGCACTCGTGGGTATCGCTTTGGAGAGTGGCAGAGTGTCGATTGTTAGGGTTGATGGTTAGTAAATTCGCTCTATCGTGTTATCCCTTAGTCTACGATGCTATCCTCCTTATAATACAGGAATTTATTCTGTATTGGAAATCTATTCGGGACAATACTAGGATCTGTTACTAGAAAACTAGAGTACTCTCTAACTATCAGTCTCTATACAAGTTTTTTCCTTTTCTTGGCTTTTTTTTGAGCAGTACGATCGCGCGCGAAGGGACAAGAAATGTTTGAAATTCTGGTGGAGGAAATAGAGTCGAAGAATATGTTGCAGGGATTCGCTAAAACACCAATATGAGAAGACATTGACTGGCTTAATAAATTAATTGACTGGCTGATAAAGTCGAGTGATATATCATGTCCCACTTTTAGTTGTCAATATTCTTGCTACAGTAACTACAGTTTACAGCCCCAACCGACGGAATAAACGGTTAAGTTTTTTACCTGTGCTCTCGCCAAGGTTTCCGCTCCAGGATAAAATTTAAACTTGAGCGATTGCGTGGTTCGGTAGAATAAGGGTTTGGCTATATAGGCAAGGAATTCCAGTATGCAGTTGATGTACATTGGCTGTTCATTAAAGCATCCCTTCGTTCGTGCCCGAGCTTTATCTCTTTATATAGGCATCAAAATCGTGTCAAAGCCAGGAACCTTATATGGTTACTATGTTCTGATGAACACAGTTCCTGTTTTTTTCTGTACTCGGGTTTCTGCTCACACGCTAGAAAGCTCCACCTATTCCACTAGGGGCGGGGAAAGAATGCATAGTGATTAACTGCGCCCAACTAAGGGCACCCAATCTTATATACACAAGTATACCTCCATGTCAAAAATCCCGGGACAAGCCCCCATAGCAACTCGCGGTTGCATTGTCCCGAGACCTTTGAACAAGAACTATACCTATATAGGTCACGGTTTTAGCTTGGGCTGGTCACTTATGCGATAGATGTACTCGCGCGTTAATTAAATGGTCGGACATTGTTGCAACCAAATGCTTACTAAAACTTCCGACCTTTTAATTAACGACTGAGTATGCCGAAAATAAATGTCATTTAAGGAGGTTCTGTATCGCGGGACTTTACTACTTTTACAATCTCTTTAAACATGTGCTATAAAATACAGGAGGGGGTGAGGTTTCAGAAGAAACATACTTGCACTCAGCACAGTCCCCTGTCTATCGTCCAATGTGTTTATTTCTGTCAAGACCCAGGCACCATGATTCAAACCCTAACCCTGAAGGCATCGATAATCCGGGTCGTGTAATCATTGACAGCGAGTGATCGTGTGTGATTGTAGTAACAACCATCAATCTGGCATTCATAGGTACCTCTATAATTTAGAACTCGGAAAGGTACGAACAACCTTCGATTGGGACTCGTTGGAAGGAAGAGTCCCGGTGTGGGCTTTGTGGTAAATGCGGTCGGTCTGGCCTCTGTGCGCCGGCGTGGGGGTCGGTGCGTGTCGGCCTGGTCATATCATCCTATCTATGTGAATCACAGCAGTTCATGCATGGTCTGCAGGTGAGGGAATAAATGCATCCTTTAATGCGTCATTTTTTTGTATGGCTAAATTCGTACGGAAGTGGTATGAAAGTCGTACTTTAAATGTGTCATATTAGCACTAGTGCGAGGAGAATCATTTGTACGGAGGAAATTCATAAAAAATAGATCGGACAGTGAATCTTTTAACGCATCAATTAATGAATCAATTGATGTATTAAAAGTAAAACCTTATATATATCATGGCAACCAGCATGTGCATCAAATATCCCACGACTTCACCATCAACAAAAAGAAATTGGTGACAGGTGCAAATTTGATAATTTGCATCTGTCCAGGTCATTCGGAAAAATCTGTGATTTTTAACTTGTGTTTTTGAAGGGTTAGTTGGGCGGTTTCTATAGCCAGCGGCAGCCAAATCTCCTCCTTGTGTACCACCCCCACAAGTGAAGCAAAAAATAGCAGAAAATTCGAGAAATAAGAGCCTGGAGCTGAACTTCTTTTTGATATCCCCATTTCATAGTTTTGGCTACGAGACTTGGGTTTATAGTTCAAATTATAGCCTTGCGAGGATATTGTGTGATGGTTGCCATGATATCCTAGATATGTATCGCAAAAGTCCGTGGCATTGTAGTCTTTTACCGTTATATAAATTATATAAATCGCGGCTATTGCTTGAGCTATACTTATACTAAAAGCAAACAACAAAGTAATACTATTATATATAGCGGGAGGAATTTACTCGAGAAGTAGCTTGGGAGCACGACAAATTTTCTGTACCTCAATCGATCGAGGAGGAAAATGTCTTGGAATCGTAGTTTATTTTCATGTCGAATGACTTGTGCCGAACGTAGGAATATCGCTATTAGGGCCAGGATCAACAACACTATTTCCCCAGGCAGGCCCCCCGCTGGGCGTTGCATCTTGGGTATGGCTGTCAGGTTCCGTATGGCCCTAGCTTTGTACTCTTGTATCTCATCTGCTTGGGCTTCCTCCGTATCACTCTGACGGGGGTGGGCTCTCAGGACATCGAGCAGAAGTTGTATAACGTATTGACAGCATTAGTACACACTGTTACTGGTACGGAATTTATTCTAATGCTCTTACTATTCCTCTTCCTCATAGTCCGCATTCTTCCTATCATCTTGCTTTTTGTCATTGCTTTCTTCGACATCCTCATCTTTCTAGGCCGCTTTGCTCGAGATACCTCATCCTCCGTTCTTCTCCACTCTGGAATTTTTATGCCTACTTTACCCTGCTCCTGCAACTTCGTCCTCCTTATCAACATCGACATCATTGTCATTGTCACTTATCTCAATGATTTCATGGCTATCTCTCTTTGTATTTCAAGCCCAGCGAGTTCTCGTCTACTCGTCTTTGATGCCCGACAATCTCTAGTTAATCCCTAACTGATTGTTTATCAGCTGCATAGTCATCCACAAAGTACGGGAATGGGATTGGTGGTGGGGTTTGTCTGCTCTTTGTATCAGGCTCTTGGAGTACGATCAGTAGTCTTAGTCATCGCAATCATCAACAAGCATTGAGCCAGATCCTAACACCTTTGTCTGACTGTAAGAAGATTCCCTGCCCTGTGACCGGCCAGGATACGATACGGGTACCGGGCCCCATCTCTGAAAAGGGATTGTTGAGGACAAGAGACATGAGTAGATGGCGTATTGTGGGGTGTGGCGAGACAGGTTCACTGTCTTTATCCCCGAGAAAGAATACCTACTAGTGGAAAAGCAGCAGGAGGCGGCAGGAAGCGGCAGGAAGCGACGAGAAGCGGAAAGGGTAGTGGGATGTGGCAAGAGTGGTGGAGACGGTACACCTGCATGGCAGTAGCAGAAGCAGCAGCGGGTACCAGCATGACACAGGCAGTAGGCAAGCTAATAGCCTCTAAGTCTCGAGCACCAATCATACTAGTCTCGTACCCTACCTGTAGCTACACCCTATATCATCATCAATTCGACATCAGTATCATATAGTGCGGCCGCGGTATGGGCGTGATATAGCTCACCCATTCCTGCTTTCGCCAGACTCATGTGCATGTTGTTCTTTAAACAACTGTATTCCCTAACTGTTACATTAAGCCAATCATTAGAGGAGATGATCTGAAGATGCTGGTGATGGAATTAGATGCTAGTTGATAGATCTAGGAAAATTCGGTGGGAGGAGAAACATCAAAATGAAATTCATTATCATAATGTGACTTTATCCTCGTAGAAAGGATATATAATCTCGAATATAAGTAGCATTGATCTAGACCACTTTGGGCCCCAAATAACCTCCATATGGCATACAATATCCTGATATGGCTGTAACAAATTATTCTTTGCATCCCGGGGGCAAATTCGACTACAAGGGCTTTAGGCTCGAACAGGTCGAGCTCTTTTACCGACGAGCCCGAGCCTGGGGAAGTATTACTAATGGTAGTAGAACGTTATCGCTGGGTGCATGACCTACATAAAAATTAGATAGTCCATTACCCATCCTAATAGATATTTTAAATACCGCCTTCTTGGGAAGTCTATTTTTAGGTAAAATCATGAGAGATTGAACCCAGGCTCGAGCCTAACTCTAAGGCTCGAACAACTCGAGCCTTTAACTCCACAATCCCTATGAGATGCGGTATTACTCGCGCGTTAATCAAGTAGTGGATCGATATCGTTGCAACCAAATGCTTACTAAAAATTCCGACTTTTTAAATTTTTTTTTTTTTTTGTTTAATTCATTAATTGCATGCAGACCGTAGTCTATGGCAATTCCGACTTTTTAATTAACGACCAAGTACCTAACCTATTGTTCAAGTGAGCTCCCAGAATTGATTTGATTATTTCAGCTATATATAGTATAGTACATATCTGCTCATGCGCGTCGAAAATTAGTATCGACAGCAAGGTACCGCATTTAGGTCACTTCTGCATGTTGCTCGATATATATCAACTCTCATAGCCCACCGATGTCGCCTATTTATGATAATTCAGATCCTGCAGTGCACTCCTAGAGGATTTGTGTGAAGATGAGCCTCTGTTTACATATAATCACTCCGAGATGTCTCAAGCTTGAGTACCGACACAACGCGATGCAGTTCCATGGCCATTCATAATGTAGGAGTTTTCCCACTACGATTCTTTGAAATATCGGGTATTTAGGCGAATGTATCCCGGTGCCCTAATATGCGGTCTTGAATTTGCAGCTTTGGGGTCTTAGCTTTGTTGCTGCTGGAGACTTTTAATTTGGCATCTCATTCAGCGCACATGCAGCTACATGTATGTTCGTGAGTGGATGCCTTGGCGCCAAGCACCACCGCTGGGCGAACTTAAGCCAGCGGGACGAGGTGTTATCATGGCTCAGGTCCCTTTGACAATAATGGAAACGTATCATGATACAAGATGAGAAGGCATCACCGCTATAAGTGTGATGCTAAGACTACTGGTACCTACATAATGCATAAGAAAGAAAACGCGGCGTGACACGAGGACTCCACTGACGAACCAGCGCCATTTCATACGACTATCTTTTGCGGCTACAAGTACTCTTTAAAGAGAGACGATACGATGCAGGTTAAGAATTCTTTCTCGTAACAGAATTTGAATCGATTCAACCGCATTTGCGGGGCTAATTGAATCGAGTGATATATCATGACACATGATTAGGTAAGGTTCTCAAGGCGCGCGCACCAGCTTACAACCACACCTTACAGGCCTAGTGTGGTCGACGAGCCCAGTTGGCTTGAACCCTTTGGCTCGACTACGTACATGTAGTTGAGATAGCTTGATAAATTTGCAACAAGTTTCTTATTAGATGTTTGGACCCAGTGTGGCAGTTTGGGGAGGATCTTTCTGCCATATTTTCGTCTGGTGCAGGGATAGCCGTGACCAAATCTTTCCTATGGTTTCTATTTTCAATGTGTACAGGAATACCTACAACCGAACAGAAATAGGGACTATCTTTCATAAATAAACTCATTTTTAGCTTGAGAGCTTGAAATTGTTTTTACACGAGCACAAGGCCAACCTTGTACGACACAAGTCGGCTCGAGCTAGCTGTGACCAGGTCTCGACTTGAGGCGGCCCGTCGATCATAGGCCCCAATTTATGGGGCGAACGACCAAAAAAACAAATATGGGCCCTCAACTAAGGCTTAAGTTGGGCAGCTGTATGGTCCGGCGGAATAAGGATTAGAAAGTTGGTATGGAGGTATCTAGTTCATTGGCTTATGTTTAAAATGCTGATGTGGTCTTTAGGCAGGCGTGCGGCGCATCATATCCTCTGCGGCGGGTGTAACGCGATCCAGTCATGAATCAAATCATAGAATCTGATACCCGAGTACCGACGGCATGGAATGATCAGTGGAGGAGGAAGTGGCCAACAAGGATAAACCACGCACAGACATTTCCTGCAGATGTTATATATTACTCTACAGCGAGAGGCAAGATTGTTGTAGAAACAGGGGTCTAAAAACAGGGTTTGATCGGCTGGTTAGGCTAATACCTAGGACTTTTCCCTGGTTTCTACAATAATCTTACCGCGAGCTATATGTTTTCGCAGGAGCCCAGATAAGGGGTGTCTGGTGCGATATGTACCGAACATATACATGTTGTTAAAAGAAGACCGTAGATAATTAAGCTACGAGTGGACTCGGCGATCATATCGGCTTTTCCTTGTACCACTGTGGGAATTCGAAGTACTTACTGGATTAAGGACCTGGTCTTGATTACAATTGCCAGAGAGATCGACTGTGGACGTCTCGATCGGTAGGCGGGTAAGCACACAGATTGCAAGTGCGCACTTCTACGTTTATGGAACGAAATGTGGATGTAATACTATTTGTTACGGCGGTAAGTAGCTAAGAAATTTGAAACCTGAATTTGGGCAATTCTCCTTACTTTCAGCTGGGTTATATGCCCTAAAACTGCAGGAAGAATGTAGGTACAGTCGCACATACATCACTATGCCGGATCTCAATATCCCGGACCGGATCCCTTGCTGTCCCGTACGAAATCCTCTGGGATTTTAATTCTCTTGCCGCAAAATCAATTTGCTACCCCGGATTTCTCGTGAATATTTGCTATTCCGTATGGAAATTGTCTAATTCTTGGCATTCGGCATAGCGAGGTACGACTGTAGTCCTCGGGTCATGTTATGCATCTGTGTAAAGGTTTTATATACTCTATATTGAGTGGAGAGGTTTTACAACGTGCTTTCAGATATATAGCGAGTGCACCTGCAGGCAGCAAGCCCAATGCACAAAGATGGACAAACAAACGGAGAATAAAAATGAAGCTTTGCTCCTTTGCGTGCTCCTTCGCATGCGACAATGCAGAATTAATCTCGGGAATAGCGAAATCGGACTGGGCTGGAGTACCATTCACCCATGCATTGGTCAAGCTAGCCAAAAGTTACACTTTGGGTCTGTCGGACTGAAGCTCAACAAGCATTTGACCGATCCGAAGCCCGAAATTGCAGTCCGGTTCAGTTGGTTATTCCTAAAACTTTGCGGTATACCTGGCTAAGTACCCAACTCTGGGAGTTTTATATGTGTAGATATGCGCAAACTTGCATTATTTGATGTAGCCCTTAAGCTAATACATCCACTAATGATAGTCACGCTTGATATCTGAAAACGAAAAGACTGACCTACTTGCGTATATGAAGCCATATGCGTGACTTCATGCATTCTCACAGTGCGAAAACCTTATTGTCGGATGCTGCAAAACCTCTCTAACATGAGGCTGAAGATGAAATTGCGAGGTCCCGATATGAAATCTTTTTGCGGTCATCAACAAATATGAAGATTGATCAGGTACGTTGAAAATCAGTCATGAGCATATCATTAAGTCGATGTAGGTACTCGCAACAGGCCTGAAGTACCCGAAAACTCAGCTGTACGTTTTTGGTGTATTTTTGACCTCTATTCCAATTACAATTGTGGAAAACTTGCATTTCCGAGTACCTTTTATATTTGTATGATCATGATATTGTATCGATACCGTGTTTTGAGATGTGGGGTTAACCCGTGAGCGCTTAACTCCTCAATTGTCTAGTTAATGGCACCATGACATGTGTTTCGATTAACCACGGATGATAATTCTATCCCTATTCACAATTAAACCTACGTTGTGTCGATACATTTTATATTTAACGAATGAACTCTGCTTAGGTAGGCTGGCGAGACCGGCTGGGCAGACCAATTTCTGTACAGCGGTAGGTAATAAGTGATGGAACCCAGCGATACCTGTTTTGGTAAAACGCCACCAACATTTGGTGTTTGTACTCTCAAGGCGTTCCATCACTTATTACCTGTCGCTGTACTAAAGCCGTGCGCATGCACGTGGGATGGGTGATCATGTTTATAGGTCTTTGCTGAGCTTGAACTGCCTGCAAGATGAGCTACTTAGAGCGTCTGCAGAATTGACCCCAATCAGCGATATTGACATACTTGTGGGGAAATTCTGGGGTGGCAACGAGGATCGGGGTTGACCGAGACATTTTAGCAACACAATGTACGCGCTGATTCAGTTTTTCATAAATGTGCTCGTAAAGTACTTTTAAGCTCTGCCCAATCACTTTCTTCATGTAATAGATGTATCATTTCTGCATTCCAGGCAGCGTCAGCAAGTGCAAAAGGTCAAGATTCGGGCCCTGGAGAATTAAGCTGAACATAATATATAAAGTATAGTATAGATATATAAACGTAGAATAGAAGTATATCTAAGACTTTAGCATGATTGATAAAGAACGTAGGTGATCCTTGCACTTTGCGCCTCTTTATTATTAACCTATCACCTTTCGGAGGGAACCTGGGACATGCGGATTGATGTTCTACATTTGCATGCGCATGTGCGCAGCAACACATCCTCAGCTGTAGGCGGATGGATGATCATATGTGATATCGAACAGATTTCTCAAATTTGCGGCAGGCAAACTAATGGAGATCACCTTTTGGCGGACAGGTAGAAGGCTAGACGATCGGACATCTACATCGATCATGTAGTGCTTGACAGCTAGCCAGTTAGTGCCTGCAGTATAAGAGTACTGGTATTTTCCTCACGCTTGTGGACGCGACCAATATTGCATACCATACAAAAATACGCTAAGCTCATGATTTTTGCTGTATGCAATAGTGGCCTAGTTCAAAAACGTCAGGAAGATACGAGTATAGGTAACTACATGTATACATATATATATGTTCTCTAGCAGAGTACCTACACTAGAGTTAATTGGCCTCTGAAGCGAGCACAATTAAAGATTGGCGAGAAGCCTTGGGTTTCTGCACGCAGATAAGGCTGAAAGCTTATTAGCAAGTAGCTGATGTGCATATATATATGACTACTCTATAGCTACTTGCCAATTGTAGTGATGTAATTATGTATGATAGTCATACACAGGTCTGGCATACCTAGAGTACATACGTGTCATTGCACACAAAGCATCGATGGTTGGTGCGCGTGCTCTCGTTTCACAGATGGAGGCTGAATTATATCCATTGGTAGGCTTATGCATTCACATGGGATGATACAGCGATGGGGAAAATTATTGCAGAGGTATGGGAAGAGTCCTATTGGCTCGCCCAGCCATAGAAACCCTGTTTTTAGACCCCTGTCTCCGCATTAATTCTACCAGTCGCTGTATAAGTGAATATTGAGATTATAACCATAAACGTGGATGCCTTTACCTTTTTCCAGCCAATTAGTATGCGACGTGGGGTTGATTTATCCAGATCTAGCTCTAATGCTTCAATATGCATGTTTTCAAGGCATTCAGCACGAAATACGGTGCTCTTATGAATGCCCATCTCCCCAATTTCTGATGAGTGAACCTTATAGAAGCCGAGAGCACCCCCCTACACGACCCTGCTTAGACTCTCTCTCGTAACAAAAGAAAGTCCTATTAGAGATAGAGATACCCTCTTCATCAGGAGTACTTCCAATATCTTTACCTTTTGTTGAATTCTCCCTTAGGAAACTTCAGGTCAATTTACCAAGCATCATATCATCGAAATGGCTTGGGGCCCATCGCCACCGGCCTTTGCTGATTCTGATCCTGGCGATGAATTTTCCAATAATCTCTTTTCCGATCTGGCCCCAATACTTGCTCTATTCGGAGAGCAAGTAGCCATGCAGTTCATGTCTGAGTCTATGGGTTGGTCAGACAGCATCATCTTTTCAATGGCACCCATCGGTGTCCTTACAGCAGTCGTGGGAGCAATAAGAGTTGGAGGAGCAAGGTTTTTAAGAGCGCTCATAGGGAGGGCGAAGGAGAACATTGCCGCCGCCGAGACAGAGCTGATGTCGTCCACCTCTGATGAGGTGTGTGAAGTCTTCAATGGCAGGCATGTTGTGAGATTGATGGGGACACCATCAATCAAGGAGCTTATTTTTATGAAACCCGATAAGAAAACCGCGGGAGGGGGGCACGCGTACCTCGAATGAAGAAGACCGGAATAGACTGCTGGGTATACCTAAAGAAGATCAAGATCAAGCAAGCCAAAGCAAAGATGGACTTTGGAATAGACTGCTGGGTATACCTAGTGTGGCTTGGAATAGACTGCTGCGTATTTTTAGGAGGGTATTAGGAACATCAGGAAAAAATGGACCATGGCATTGTCCATGGGATGATAAGAACGAAGATAAATTTTGGAGTAGGGATTCGTATAACTGGAAGGTGAGAACTGTGGGAGGCTGCAGTCGGTACCAACCCCTCAGGGATGGCAGCCAGCCCGATGACCTAGGGAACAAACCGACACCCATGCAACTCACTGAACCAAGAAACAAATCGATATCTATGCAACACATCGAGGCAAGAATGAATTTGAGAACTAGCACAGGCTGGTCTGGGCCTGCCCTTGAGCAAGCTGTTCGGGTCGCCTCGGCCATTGAAGCTTTCATGAATGCATTTTTCCCAAAGGACTTGACTATGGAGAAACTTGTATGGTCGATGTCGAACGCCTCATCATCAGACGCCTCTGCAGACGTTATAGAATTCAAGCTGACTCGGGAAGAGTCGGGATGGGTAGCGGATGTGGGAGAGATAGAGGCTTTTCTCTCCCTCTGGCTGTTCTCGGTTTCTGAGGAGGAATCACAGACAACAGGTGTTAAGGTTGAAAGCGGCAAAACAGTCGTTACCAGCGGAACAGCGTCGAAGAACCATAGTCTACGACTCCTTACTCCAAACGATAAGTCTATACTTCAATGCATGTACTGGTGGCTTGGAAGCGCCGTTGCGTTGGTAAGGGAAGCAGAAATCCCAAGTGCGGAAGCAAAAGGAACGGAACCATTCGATCTCGAACTCCACACACCCAGGGAAAGTGCTATAAATACGGTAGACGGTAATCCAGAGAGCTATAGTAGTTGCCAGACCTCCAGCGCTAAATCGGTCTTGATTCAATCGATCAAATTTGCCAGGCATCGAGTCGTTGGATACCAGCACGAGTCGCGAGATGGTGCCAAAGTATTAGCTGTGGTGTCAGATGCCCCTCTGGATATTTTATACGCCCAGGAGCTTTTTTCCGCATTTATACGGTCGTTTGTTCAATTTAAATTTAAAGAGAATAAGGCCAGTACTCCAATCATAAAGGGTTCGACAAAATCAATGCCAGTGCAGGAAATGGACGAGAACGGCAGAGTTCTTTTCGACTCGATAGCGCTCGAACACAAAGAGCTCGATCGAGTGATTAGGACTATATCGCGGAGTGGCTTGGGATCTGTCGAAGACATTACTTTAAGTATTCTACCTCCGCTGATCATGAAGGATATGCTCCCTGATATGAGCGCGGTCATTCACTCTGTCAGGGACCAAGGGCGCGTCCACGAGTCATATCGCCGATGGGAGGAAGCCGGTGAGATCTACTTGAAGGGCTTCATGGCGTTTCAGTCACCCTATATGATGAAGCAGAGGATAGCAATCGAGCATGCAACCTGTGCATTAACCGAGTTTATACGGGAATTGACTCTTGAAATAAACATCACTGAAAAATTTCGTGAACAGAAATATCATCGGTGGGAGGGGAAAAAGTAAGCATTCTTCTTCCTATTTTTGGAGAAATAAACTAAGTCATGGGGATTTGAATAGATTTAAAAGAGCTGAAGAGCTTACTGCGCTACGGAGAAAAATAATCACGGCATTGGGGGAGAATTGCAGTGGAGTACTTAGGCTGTTGATGAAGAAGATCAACAAGATAAACACTTGGCAGGGAAGAGAAGAAGGTACCAAGGTGTGGTCATTCGAGGAACACCCGAAAGATGGCGATTGGTCAGCACCTAGGCCCGGGTTCTGGACCGAACTGCATGAGAATGTCGCATGCAATATGGCAGAGAGAGTTAGGGAACATCTCCAGGATAGGTCACGTGGTGTTTCAGAGCAAACAGATTTTGCTGGACTTTCACCCTTGCATTACGCCAAATCCAGGACAATCGCTAAGCTACTTCTCGAGGCTGGGGCACCAATAACTGCTAAGGGCAACGATAAATTTACACCACTTCATAGCGCGGCTAAAACAGGGCAAAAGGATCTGGTGGCATTGCTTATAGAACACGGGTGCGAGCTAAATCCTCGCGATAATCATAGCAGGACGCCACTACACTGGGCTGCACACGAAGGTCACTATAGAGTGATTCAAGTACTTTTGGGAAAAGGTGCCGATCCTCTTTTAGCCTCCGAGTATGGGAGGAACCCATTGCATATGGCGGCTAGTAGGGGGTACCTGAGAGCAGTGGAAACGCTCGTTGAGGGTGGAAAGGTGGATATTAACATCTTGGATAGCGACGGGCGCACCGCACTGCACCTAGCTGTCGCTGGAAATCACGGCCGAGTTATTTCATATCTCTCCGATCTTGGCAAGTCCTGGCCTGAGGATCGGTCAGGATTCACAGCAATCCATCTGGCAGCCTTTTTAGGGCATGTAGGGGCATTCAAGGCTTTCCTGAGAAATGATCAAAAAGCCAGGCGAAGAAGCGAGCAGGATGCCAATCAGAAAGTCGGACATGAGGTTGAGCATGAGCGTGAGGGTGCACAAAAACTCTTGGAAAAAGTTGATCGAATATCGAATCTTTCGACCTCTGGAAAGGGGGCAACCGCCCTTCACCTCGCTGCACGGTATGACAAGATTTCGGTAATCAAATTCATCCTCACCTTGAAGCCCGCCCCGCCCATCGACAAGCCGGACAATGCCGGCAGGACGCCCTTGATGTTCGCGGCGCTACATGGTAATAATGCGGCGGTAAAACTTCTTTTGCAGAATGGAAGCAAAGTAGATGCAAGAAATAACATTGCTAGGTCGGCACTACATCTAGCAACCACGAGTGAGGGAAGTAGCGCCTCAGATGTGATCAAAAGTCTCCTTGATGAAGGGGCCAACAGTAAATTAAAGGACAAAAAAGGCTTCACACCACTGCTGTACGCCACAGCAACTCGGAATTACACTGCGGTCAAGGCTCTTATTCCTGCGAGCGATATAATGCAGTGGATAATAAGGGGCAAACTGTTTTGCATCTCGCTGCTGCTTTACACCTTGCTGCTGCAAACGCTGCTGCTAAGGCCATTGCTGCTAATGATGCTGCTGCTGCAGTCGCTGCTGCTGCAGACACTGCTCTGTCGACGCGTTTAATCAAACGTTTACTGAGAGCTGGTGCAAAGATAGATGTTGAGGACAATGATGGGAAAACTCCACTTGAGTATCTTGTCGTTCAAGAGCTTGATTGGTTAAGAGACTATCTCCCTGAGGAGGGCGACGTCACAAGTATTCGGATGGAAGATGAGAGGTCGTCGATAGCCCTCGAGGATGAGAGAGAGGGGGACTGGACAACGGACAATGAATCCCCAGATGATGAAGACGACTGGTCAAACCCATGGCATTAGTGGTCGCAAAGGCTGGTGGTAGGCACGCATGGGCTCAATTTTGAATTGTATATGCTGTTTATAGGACGAATATGGTTTGGCGGGGCGTCGAGCATTTCATGCATTTTCTTTCCTTTTTAGCTATACTTAATAAGTACGATATACGGAGTTTTGGTGTATGCAATGTGTGTTTTAACGGTTTGGATTGGCCACGTTTGAAGATTTCTTTTTTGGATGTTTCTTTTCCTATTATTGTTTCGGTCGATTTAGTTGTGTACCTAGTGTGGCAATTCCAGGTGATGCGGACTATAGATCTTGACGGTATTAGTTTTTTTCTCATTTTTTTCTTCTTTTTTCTTCTTTTTCGTTCTTTTTTGTTTCCTTTGTTACTTTGGTATAATTACATATTGACATGTACAATTGGACTTCTTATTAATGAATTAAACAAAAAAAAAAGGAACGTCTTATCTGCGAGCATACGTACCTACATGTATGGTGCGCCCAGTCTTAAAGGTAACCGAAAATGACGAAAGGTCGATGGCTAATAATCTTTTGGCGAAAAGGTTAAAAGAAAATCCGTACAATGGAAATGTAGTACTAGTTATGAAGTTTAGTTCTATTGTAGTTGTGAAGTTCAAAAGCGCCAAGACTGAGCAAAGTGGAACAGTATTATACCCATTTATACCCCCCTCAAAAGTGAATTGCGGCAGGAATGGAGCAAAGTGGCTAGGAATAAGCCCTCTCATCGGCTCTGGAGTTCACCTTGCAGCCACGATTGTTCTACTTCCAGGTACCGCCGTGTCACTTTTAAGAGTGTGCGCACCATATGTGTCTGGGGGAAAGCGTAAAGTCGGAAACCCACGGCGGAGTCTCGATTAAAGCAATTCTTTGATATTCCAATGGATGAGATATAGAAAGATGCTTCGAGGACTGATAGTGAGCTCCGTATACCCTTTCTCAGAATAATCTCGTTCCATTGCATGCAACCCTAACCCTACCAATAACTACACAGAATATGGTGATTCTGATCATTGATACCTGTATCGAGTGACCGTCCATGATTCTAATTGCGAACAGCATTTGATTGATTGATTACTTGAGATTCAATTGTATAAAACCTGGAGGTGATGAAAATATTTGACAAACTACAAAAAAAAATGAAATGAAAAAGAGAAGAGTGCCGTCGATCCGGGCCGGGAGGAAGCTAGGCGTGTGTGACGAAAATATTGGTGCCTTTAATGCCGAACCCGTTATATTAATCCGATCTCTCCTGCTTACTTGTAGTTGCCATACATAATTCGGTCTCCTCGATCTAGATATTTTTCTGTTGATCTAAACCTGGTTCATTCTTGCCTTGTACAGCGGTAAGAAATAAGTGATGGAACGCAGCGATATGTACCTGTTTTGGTAAAACGCCACCAACATTCGGTGTTTGTATACTCAGGGCGTTCCATCACTTGTTACATACCGCTATACATGTATAGTTCTTGGACGTAAACCACCGTTTCCACGCCAAGGCACACCTGCCCCCTAAGCTTTAATTGTTATCTAAACACCACGAAACACCCAGGACGGTAAGATACACTTTAGAGAAACATGTCTTCTGAGCTATAATTCCTTTCATCAAATATGTGGAAAGTTGCATGGCTTTGAAATTGCTTTGGCTAAGCAGGGCACCATACAAATTCGAGGTCTTGGCAACGTTTTCTGAGAACAATCGAACAGCTACAATGATTATTTTTAGAATTTTATATTGCTAAATGGTTCTGCCAACTATTTGGTCCTCCTGTACCGATTGATATAAGTTATATCTGGAAATGGTGGGTTGTGGGGCCATCCCAATTTCCAGCTCCCTTATTATAATATCATTGGCATTATCAATTGGTTGTTTGATAAATAATTGTAGGGTTGTTGATATCCATATCAACTCGGACCACCAAGACATGGGAAGGTAATTTGGGTCGGAGATGGCTGGCCCATGAATTATAAAGCTTCCATGGGGCGATTGGTGCAGTTACATAACTATAGAGGTGGGGATAGGGATAGGGATATATATCAGGTGCTTGGCGATCTTATCATATCACCGTATATGACCTACATGATACACGGCGGTGGTAGTTGGGGGTTTGTACACGGTGATTGTATATATTCTGGCGCGCTATATATCTGGCGGCGCGGATGGTGGAGGTTCGGTTCTCTGGTGGGATATTGGTGTTGGTGGTGTGGGTTGGGAGTGCTGCGTTGTAGATGTTGTCGGTATATACCGGATGGATAGCTATATACAGCCAACAAACCCCCCCACACCTCTTGCTCACCCCCCTCATCATCACCAGCACCCTCCCCGCCGCCCCGATCACCCCCTCCCACCTCTCCCACCGCTCCCCCCACGCACACCCCTCCAGTCACGGCGACATCCACCGCGACACCTCCTTCCACGCCGTCCCGCGCAGCACGGCAAAAGCCTGCTCATGCGCCATCAGCGCCGTGTAGGCCGACTCGCTGATCCCGTGCACGCGACGAGAAGACTGTGGCAGTCGACGATCCGCTTCTGGGTCAGTACGGCTAGGAAGCGCATGTGGTTGATGTAGGGGGTGCGCTGGGCGGGGAAGCCCTCGAGGCGCGGGGGGGTGGCGCGGTCGTTGGGTATGGCTGGGGCATGGAATAGATTAGGGTCAAGAAGTTCCCAGCAATCATTAATAGCAGCATCGGTCATCTAGTTGCCAATATACATGTACTCCTCATTCCTCTGTGTCTATGATCTGGGTAGAACCTTTGTAGGTTGTGTTTGACTAGTGACCAGATGTGTTCAATTCTCATCTGGACACCATTTACTTGAGGATACGAACAAGGCCTATGATTGGTATGCAGACTCCTTTTGGCACCTAGATACAACAGAGAAAACTGAGGATTTTGTGCCCTTTGGTGTGTGCGCCAATACATGATGGATATGCGAGGATCAGTCTGTGGTCTTTCTTTTCCTACCCGTACCTGCCGACCCCAGCCCCTGCAGCTTGCCACCCGGATCTTTCTCTGCTCCTTTTGCTGTTTTGCCTGTGGTGGAGAAAGGAATAGCGAGGTTTGCAGATGCACATCACCGAATATCTAAACTCTGGACGACCTGTTCCGCCAAGCCTCACCAGATCTCACCCTGACGGAACTCCTTGACCAGGGCCTAACCCTAACCAGTGACTGGTAAAGGGTACATGACAAAGTCCTTTCCGCCTGTTTGTTTGTTTGGAATGGCTTTTTACTCATTAATGGATTTTACCTTTTCAGCACCACGATTGTACCGGTCTCCCCTCTCATCGAACGATATCCGTCTAACCGAGCCGCTCACGCCAACTTCCCCGATGGGTCTGTATTGCATCCGTTTTTCGGGGTTCTGCTGGTTGGCATCTATTTATTGACTTTTTCTTGTCATTTACTTGGTTTTAGATATATTCAAGTTGATTACTCCTTCGAGCCTTAACGGCGTTGACTTGCAAACAGTCTTCCGCTTGTCCGCCGAAGAGCGTCGGGGGCTTAAGCGTCAGTTGGTCGATATTTGTCCGGATCTTATTGTTGCTCTTCGTGATCCGGCAATCTCCATGCTCAACTCTGTGCTTTGTCGCTACGGCTTGCGTTTTGATTTCAAGCCTGATCGCGACCATCTTCCGTGGCGAATTCAACAGTATTCGGTGCAGCAGTTATACTCCGTCTGGACGGATCGACGCGCCGACCCGCACGAGAGGCTGCGAGCGGTGGTTTACTATGATGTTCATTCCTCGACCTCTGCCCAGAAGTTTGTCATTTATCGCTACTATGAGACGTTGCTCGGATTGCTTGAGCGGTTGGGTGATTGCACCGCTTTGACCTTGAAGGTTGGCTAGCCATAGCTGGCTGGCTAGTGGTGGTTATGTTTTGGGTTAGCCACTGATTGTGTTTGTTTCGTCTTTAGTTATTTCCTCGTGCATCATGTTGAATAGTACCTTTTCCGTTGTTCTTTGAACCAGCAGGAGGTGTGGTATTTCGTCTAGTGTCAAAGTGTACTGTCCTCTTGCAAACACGGCAGTGTATGACTTGTTGTTGTTGTTGGACTCATCCATATCCTGTGTGCTGTAGAGCCAATACGAGGATTCAAGACTACTGTGTTCTTTCTACGATTTATTTATTGTAACGGGGTTCGGGGGCGTAGCCCCTGAGTAGGAGTGAAGCGGTGCGAACTTGTGCCGACTCCTAGTTATTTAGGGTTCTATTCTATTGTTCTGAACCTAATACTACTGATATATGGGAGTGAGATGTGGTCCGACGGGAACAGAAACAATCGTAGAACAACAGTACAACCCGTCGTGCGAGTCTGGGCAAACTGGCGCCCGCGGCCGACTGTACAGAGATTCCCGAGTGCAATATGGTCAAAAACGTCGTGAAAGCGACAAGCCTAATCTCCCAACGGAAACTAACGCTTGGAACAAGCAGGATAACCGAGTCGGATCAGATGAATCAGTACTTCTGGTTTCTGCGGAGACAGGCAGCAGAAGCATCCGCCAAACACTTGGTGAGGGGTCTGTATGTCTTTCCCGGAGAGGGAAACATGTATTTATTTGCTGGAGGCTAATATTCTCCGCTCAATGAAGCTAGACATCGTGTTGGTCTACGCAGTGCTAAAAATAGATCTACTAATTGAATGCATCCCTAACCCTGTACGGTGCCAAGGCCTACGGGCTTGGAACGAGAACGAGAGAAGAACATGCAAGTGGGCTTCCATTATCATGAGACTGATGGTACTGGACAGAGATACGACAAGTGAAAATATGGTAAGAAACAGCTGGACGTCAAGTAGTACACGCTTATTTACAATGTCTTTGTTTTGTTGCTCTCGCTCTTGTTAACCGCGCTGCTCGGACGGACGTGGTGTTCAATACTGTGGTAAACTCGGTCGCATCGGTATCATACTCTAAGAGGATGATAAAAAGGTGTTTGGACGGAGCTAAAGATGATCCTGTGGGGGCTGGGGGTGTGAGGATGCAGCGAGAAAGCCATGGCGAACAGTGTGAGAGAGGTAAAGACACAAGGTAGCCGTGGGAAGAAAATGCCTCCAGAGGTGTTTGTTGAAACATGGTATATATCGTGGCCGGCGCCGTGAGTTTGGACCGTTTGGGTGCTCGGGGTGCTACCTTGGTTCTGTACGCATCTGCATATCTGGGATAAAAACCATGATACTGATGATATCCCTCCTCTTGTTTTTGAAATATTTGCTTCGTTGTTTCTTTGGTTTGCTAAACCTGTTGATACTGAACGTGCCTTTAATTGTCGCGAGAGTATGCGTGTCTTTTAGACAGCATACACGTGTTCAACATCTTCTTTTGTCTTGCTATATATAAATAGAGGACTTGGTCCCTCTCACATTCGATTATATAGATCAATACAATCACCCATCGTCTTACTTTCTCTTCTCGCTGGACCTAGCCAGCACTTGAACACGCCCAAACAGAAACTATCATGCAATGCGATTTGCTAAGCCAGGCTCTTCTCGATCCGCGCTCATTCAAACGGCCAGTGGCATTTAACCAGCCACTGAGCAAACACATTGATGGTTTCTTGCGGCCACAGGCGCGTGGCGGGGTTGCGGCAGGCGTCGCGGAACCAGGAGTCGGAGTTTGAGAGGTCGTGGATCGTGGCGTGCGGGGCGGTCAGGGTGGCGGTGGTTGTGGTGTCGGTGCTGGTGGTGAGGCGGAGGAGGTCATGGAAGGCGAGGGAGGTAGTGGAAGTGCGGCCGGTTGGCGTTTGGTGGTGAGGCGGCCGAGGGACACGGTGTCGGGGTGGAGGAGCGTCTGCGGGATGTGGGCGGTGGGCATGATTGGGGGGGGGGGTTTAGAGGGTTTTGGTAGTATGGACTGGTAACTTGGAGGAATTTAAGTGGGTGATCGATTGTCTGAATCAATTAGAAACGGCTTGGGGGTATATTATCGTGCTGTCGGTGTATTAATGCTCTTAAGCTTGTCTTCCCTCGAGAGCTGGGGATATTGCTGATATTATGTAGGGCGAGCAGTTCACCGTACCGGCCATGCAAGGCTGAATTAATTTCAAAAGAAAAGACAAGTGCAAACTGCAATACTGGACGATATTGTATTCCCCGCATCGGAGCTTCACAGGCGGGGCTTACTCCGATATCTTGATCCACTTGTTCGGTCAGGCTTTGTGGGTGCGAGGTCGAGAAGCACACGGATTGGATACATATATGCCAGTATACTCAATCAATCATAGCGTTCTCTGCCTTTCCATGCATGTTCAGCACGGTTTCAAACCTCGCATTGAATTTTGTAACTACACTCGGAGTCAGCCGGAAATAAGCTGGTGCGTTTGTAGGGAGGATACATAGCCTACCCCTCTTTCTTGGCCGCGCTTTGTGGGTAGCAGACATTGCCTGTCTGCCGGTATTGGTTGTGTGAACAGCAATAGCCCATCTACAAAATGAGCTTGAATTCATGAGCTCTACCTCTCTACGAGTGGCTGTCTGCGCTAAAGTTAGGTGGAGGAAGTTGGTCGTATATATGCATACCCTATAGGTCCGGGCGGCGTTGTTATATCGATCGAAAGCAGCCTCGTCGTAAGTCTCGCAAGGCCGGAGAAGGTCTGCCTTCAGTATCGTAACGTTGAGCCTAACGTTGTGCCTCAGCGGGTTGTTGATAATGTGGCGTCGATCGTGCCAATCATTATCGCCGTTACATGTCACTAGGCTCGGGGCGCTATCGGCAGGAGAAATGCAGATTTATGTTAGGATGGTTATTATCCTCGTGTTGGGTTCCAAGGGCTCTGATAAGCCGAAAGTAGGGCTGCCGCTGTGAAGAAGACTCTCTATCTAGTAAATCTCAAATCTCAGATGCTATGTGATCATTTGAATTTGGAGGCGTCGGAGAGACGCTAGCACTCGGGGTTAGGGGTTGCAGCAGGGTTAGGGTTTATCGCACATTATCACCTTAATCTGGGTTTCTGGTATTCCTGGTGCGTGGTTTGCTCCGCTTGTAGATGTCTAGATGTTTAGCTTGAGCTGTTCCCGTATTGAGCTTGTATCAGAACTTTGATTCAGCATTGGGCATTGTGGAGGCGCCGTTTTTTCGTGGGAAACAGTCAGTATAACGGTAAAAGGGCGGGTTGGCGTACATAAGACAAATTTCGATACCTTCCAAATAGCGAGAGTATATTCAGGTTGTAATACTTGTGGGTTATCAAAGTTTTCCGTCGTGTGATTTTAGAACGCCTGGTTAAACCGAAGGTGGTCTACTGTGCATCAGGAGATATCACTCGCATGCACGGTCTCGGAGTTTTGTTGCTGAGAACTCTTACGAGAGAGTTGGCGAGGTGGAGAGCGATTTGCTATATAGATGTGTTTATTCATGGTGACATGACTGCTGTTCAAACATACAAGATGGCTAAAAATAATCAATGAGTGGTGAGCGAAAACTGACATTCTAGGCGATATTACGTGTGTATGGGCTTGGTGCACAGCAATCGGATAGATGAATAACGTTTTGATGAAAAGGTGGGTACATGTATGCTGTAGATGCACCAGTAATCGGGATATCGTTATTCCCCACTCGATTGAGTATATAAGTGGTGCAGTTGACTGCTAAAAGTGATCAATAGAGGAGATAAGCTGGTTTGAATCACGTGTTATCACTCGGAGAGAAATCGAGTATGTTCTCATCTGACTTTTAGGCCTCTCGATCTTGGATGTATGCCCCTTGATCAATGAATTGTGATAGTATGTTCACATTATCTCCGTTGGGTCGGGGGTTGATTGGTGGTTATTCGTTCAAAAATTCACCGGATTTAGTCTTTTTATTTTTTATTTTTTTTGGAGAGGGTGTGTGTGTGTGTGTGTGTGTGTGTGAAAGGAGTATTTCTTGATTTGTTACTTAACCTCATGCCTAATTCCATCACGATATGAAAAAAAAAAAAACAGTGGCAGGTAAAATAGGAAGAATCCAGATTGGTTCATTATATCGTGGCCTCTGCCGCGTAGTTGATCGATATTTCCTGGCGCGTGTGTGGCATGTAGAGAGGCTCGGGGCACAGCGGAGGAGCTTTAAATACATGTATGTGTCTATGCATACCTAGGTATACCGGTGCGGGCAGAGATAGATGGCTAGCCCGGGTGACTATTCTTATGTGGGCCTCTCTTGCTTCTCCTCCTCTCCTCGTCCTGTCATCAGCTGCAGCATTATCATCATCATCAGCGTCACCGTCGATACCATCGTCAATGTCCTAACCCCACTCATACCACCGTCAATACCATCATCAATGTCCTAACGATAGAGCCACATCATGTGGCAGCTCGATGTATGTATATTTCAGTCAAGTCGTCGATGCGGAACAAGAGGCTAATACATCAAACAGATAACTTCCGCAGCCATCATGACCTTGATGCCAACACTGCTGGATAAATATTGGGCTCGTCAGCGGGGATCGCAACAACAACAGTCACATCACCAGAAGATGTCCCGCCTCGTCGTTGCAGCAGTCCCACCGTCACGCATGAGCATGAATATCAGTCCACCACCCTGCAAATGGGTGGAGGTTGAGATCATTTCTCAAAAGGTCAACGCCAAATACTGCACAAGATGGTGCCCCGATTGCACCCCGCAGTACACCCTGAGAGAGATCATATCCTTTATTGAATATGACTCAACGATGGTCAGGTACAGCGGGGGGATCTCTTTAAGGGGGATGGACATGGACATACTTGGAACTGTCTATAAAGAAAACGAAGAAGGGGCATCAGCTTTGCTGAAGGTGGTAAGGACTCGGGGGGTAACTCGGCAGAAGGTTCGCCTCCAGATGCTCCATAAGACCGATAACGTAAGTTTATTCTATACTTCCAGGTTTATGTGAAATGTTGGCTTCATGGGCATCAGTTTGCTAAGGTTTTTAGTGGATTAACTACGTTCTGTTAGGTGTACTCCTAGCGATCGTAGCAATCCTCGTTAGGGTTGCCAAGGGGCTTCCTCACGATGGGGCTGTAGAAGCTTTCTACCAATTATGGGGCAATCCTTTTGCCGGTGCGTTACAGTCCACTATGGGGAGAGCCGCAGCTGTGAAGTTGCAGAAGGAGGCATTCTTAGCCGTGTGTGGTCCCCTGCGGAGAATATTCTTATCAATATACTCATTAGTGAGCTCGACCTGTATTCTTATTGTATTTTAAATTCATAATATGTCAACAGTTATTAACTACTGTGCACTTGTTTTCAGAGTGCAGTGAAGACCTATATTCGCTTTATCGACTAACTGTAAAGGGTCAAAGTTTAATTATAAGTAACCTATCAACTGAGACTTGAGTCACGGTGGAGCACAGCGTAGCATACCTATAAAAAAGCCAACAAAATAGTCTTTAGGACGCCAACTACGTGACAGACCATATATTAGTTGAAAGCTCGGGATAGGTAATCCATACTTTGATCTTCTGCATTAATTGATGCATTTCCATGCAAGATCTGGCTGTGGTGGGGCTGCATTTACCCATGTAGCGTGCGTCTATAATGCATTTATGCCGATGGATTTGCTTGCGTGATGTATTTCCAATGATGCTAGATCTTTAGATATATAGAGTAGATGACTTTCAGGTTCATCACAGTAAATCAGTTTATGATCACTTCTCCATTAGTTTCTTATGTCCCCATCAGTTCTTTGCACTCCCTGTTAGTTCCTTACGCTTCCCATCAGTTCCCTCTGTCTCCTGTCCTTCTAATATAATTTCCCCGGTAAAACGACGATTTATACTAGTTGCTTCAATCCGCCATCACTATTACTATCCCCATCACTATCCCCACCATAATTACAAGTATCAAGGTGGGTCCGATCCATCGTGCTAATTAGCAGAGGCAAAAGCAGCAGCTGAGGCATCAGCAGAAGCATCGGTAGCGGCGAAGCACTCACACTAATAAAACAATAGTTTTCCCTGGTTGTTCGCAAATCCAAATTCGTCCTATTCGGCGATCGGCCGGAATATACGTCTCGAGAGAATACAGATCATACCTTATCGACACCCCTTTGCATGGTCAAATAATTCGCGCCTCATGAATATTCAAATCAATGGTCTTATGCCTATTTTTGTGCTCTTTGATGTCGAAAACTACTGAAAGTCACGTGTATATATTTGAATATACCTAAAGGGACTTTAGATCGATGGTACCAGCCAAGACGTCGAAGAAAACACCAGAAACAAAATCGGCTTCGGAAATATCTCTGGGACGGGGATTTAACAAGTACCACATAAACAGACATGTTTTGAGCCGATCGGGGCGAACAGTCTAAGCCGGTCATAATCGGTCAGGCGCCCTTCATTATAGGCCTTTTGAATGTATTCCTCAGGTTCCCAGGACTGTTTCCGTAGTTTGCAGGCCAATCTAGCCTTCTCCTCGAGATCAGTCGACTGCGGCGGGCCTTCTATCAACTTCTCATAAACGAGACGATTGTATGCCAAATTCGTGCGGTAGTAAGGTGATCGTGCAGGAACATCCGCCATGTCCACAAGTGAGGTCTCAAAGATGTGGTCCCATAACCACACTAAGGGCTGCTGCCAAAAGGGCCGGCGCACTTTTCAAGTTTGAAATATTAGCACGGTTCAATAGTAATATCAAGAGAAGACCCCCAGGGGAGGCGTCATATCTGTCGGCCCCACCTATAGTAGCTACCTACCGTAGACAATCTTATAGGAGTCTGTATGAACTAAAAGACCCCTCCAGTACGGCTCGTCGTCGACATAAATCTTTCCGTTCACCATAACTATCGCGCCGAGGTAGTAAGTATAGAGGTCTTGGGCTAGCTGGTAAGATTACATATACATACTACCAACAATATCCTGCGCGGAGGCATCGTCATGTTGACCGAGAGAAAGGAGAGCACTATCTAGTTGATACTGTTCTGGAGCCTTCAAATAAAGGTACGCGTAATCCTTACGGTCAGTGAAGCGCGGTATTAGTTGGATCCATATATGGTCGATTGGGACGGTCAGCTGACCAGGATCCCGGTCAAGAAGCTGTCTTGGACTCATAATATTTTGTTTCGGACTACAATGAATGATATTGTACGTCTTGGCAGGCAAATCTCGTGTAATAGAAAGAGTATAAGATGTGTCTCATCCAGAAGCGGATATGTAGAGGTATTTATATAATGTTTGGGTAGGCTCAGGTCTACCCAGGCGGTATGACGGGCAAGAGCTTAAGTACGGTTTCCATATAGAGAGCTTGAATTTTGTTATATTGATACGACATGATGACGATGATAGTAGGAAAAGACAAGAATTAAAGGCATAAAGGGATGTGCAGAGAGGGATCGAAGCTAGCTGTTAGTCACCTCTGCGATTTTGTGATGTGCTCTTGATTTATATTCCACGCGGTTTAGTAGGGTTTTTCGCATTACTCATAGGTCATGTAATTTGAGTTGGAACTTGACCGCGCGAGTGCAACCTGTTCTCCTATCACTGGATTGCGTTTTATCCATCTATCTGTGCCAGGAAATCTATCCGGCCCGACATGAAGGGAAAAATCAATATCCTCACTGACCAAAAATAATTTTTAACACCGTGCTAGATGAGTGTTTTCTTTATTTTATTTTGTTCCTGAATTCTATTTCAAAATTCCCCCTCGTTGAACGGCAACTCCCTATTATATAAGGTTGTCTGTCACCTTTCCCGCCAACAACCTCACTTCTCCGGGCATGATATCAAATTGACAGTTTGGAAGTCCAAATTAACGGAAAACCACGTTCCGTGGATCAAAGCGAGAAACTATATCCCCAGACTTCAGACGCATATACTATGTTCTAAAACTGCTATATTCGAAATATGGCATATTTGGTTGCCACCTCTCGATATTCAAACACAACATCTACCGAATGAGAACTCGTGAAGAGGAATAGCAGTCCGTCAAGGCAGTATTCTCTGATGCCATCAAACTATCCCCAACCATCAGAACAAGCTGACCAGAACTGCCTGCGACCCCCCGAACTCCCACGGTCAACATGCCGTCCTGCAACTCCATACTCTCCTCCGTCCCATTCCTCACCACCGGCCTTCCTTCCGCCAACACATAATCGTATACCACCCCGCCTACACTCACCCCCTCCGTTGCATCGCTCCCCCCCGCATCTAATCTCTCGACCTTCGCGATCCTGTACCCCTGCGGCCCACGGAAGTTATACACCCTACTCGGCCGCTCATACACTGCCACCGCTTTATACCCCTCCAAATTAATAATCACCAGCCTTGCGAGGATAGAATTATCGTAGACGGCGTACACCGCCTCTGTATCGCTTTTGCACGGGATACTGAGCGGCTGGGTTTTATGTTCGCGACCGAGTGCTTTGGCGACCATAATATTTGCGTAGTAAGGCGGGCGAGTGGTGGGCGGGATGCCGCGGCTGGCAATGGGCTGCCAGGAAGCGTAGCGGTAGTTAAGGCCTTGGTGGTGGTGGATGCGTTTTATATTCTGTGCTTGAAGGATTAGAGAGAAGGGCTAGAGAGGAGTGGAGGGGAAGGCACACCTGCGAGGCGCACCACAGGTCGTAGTCTAGTAGCCAGAGGGCAGAGCCAAAGACGTTTGTCAGACCGTTGGAGCCTTGGCCGGAGATGCTGTTGGACTCGCCGAGGATGAAGGGCAGATCTAGGTTTGAGAGGGCCTGTGAGAGGTTAACGTGTTTGGAGATGCTATACACGATAGAGCTATGGTTCATGAGTGTTCCTATAGGGTGTGTTATTCTCATGCTAACTCACTCGTTTCCATATAATATGTTGGAAATTGTAGTAACTCACCTCGAAGCGTGCTCGGCGACTGTGAATTCATATAGCTAAAATAAGACCAGCTTCATCAGCATTCTACCTAAACTCAATTCTTCCTACTTATCATCGACAACTCCCTAATCCTCCCCTCCCCATTTATTCCAATCCCAAACGCCTCCGCCGGCTCGAACCCTGGCGTGGCATAACGATCCCACGCAAACGAAGGTCCCACAAATCCCGTTCCCACGTCTGGACACGATTTCTGCAACTGCTCCACTATTGCCGCCGTTTTCTCCCTCCACTCGCCTACATAATCCGCCAAGGTCCAGTTCGCGGGTCGATACCGTCCGGGGGCAAGATCATTCTCGTTCCCTAGCTCCCACAAGTGCAGGTTGGGACCTATCGCACGGCACGCGAGGTCGGCTTGGTGCAAGAGGCTTGTGAGGGCGGAGGTGCCGTTTTTGCCTTGGTTGAAGACGTGAATGTAGCGTGTGTTGGGAAAGATCTGGAAGGACTCGAAAAAGGTGGGGCCGATGGTGACGGTAGTGGGTTGGTCAGAGGTGGCGGTGGGGAAGGTGTTATTGATGGCGAGTGGGAGGAGGGGGTCGTAGAGGGCGCGGTCTCTGTGATTTAGACTTTGGGTTAGCTATTGCTGAGATTTTCAGCTTTCCTATTGGCTGCTACTGGTCGCCCATCTGCTGAGTGCTGTTTAGGATATATAGGAGGGGACCAAACTGAGTACCGCCCCCAACCCTAACCATGGGCAAAACACCTGTCAGCTCACCCAAATTCGATAAAAGATTTACCGAGAATATATTCGGGTGCGATAAATTCCCTTAAAAGCACTCCATCAGCAATTGCCTCCATATATAGTTATCAAGAAAAGCCGGGACCAAACCTGCATAGTGTGGAAAAAAAGGCGTATTCCATAGAGATCGAGCCAAAGTCTTTCGGGACTGGGCTGCTCGCACCAGCGGGGACATGTCTGGCGAGAGGAATGATACTGGAGGAGTTTGTTGAGGGTGCTGCCGGTGCGGCGGAGGAGGTGGAGGCCGTGAAGAGGAGGAGAAGGAGCTGTAACATTGTAGCTGTGATAGATTAAAATGGCCACGCTCTTCGCGGTGCTGAAAAGTTGTCCTTTATTTCCTATTTCCTCCTTTTCATCATCTCTCTTAGCTATAGGACATCCAAGACACGCAAAGTGTCTATATTATCATTTCCCACCGCCCCACGCAATCGAAGTAACATCTCCTCCACATCTCCTCTCCAATCAGAACACATCCTGGTCACCTTAAATGAGCTGCTCCCACTATGAAGGAACCCAGGCCAACCACCGGATGCCGCCGGAAGCCAAGAAGTACCACCCCACCGGAGGTCCCCCGGACATTCCCCGCTGCCATCGCGCGTGGGGGTTTTGCGGGGGATGCGCATCGATACCGGGTTTGAGTGCAGTGCCCATGATGCATGATGCATGTTTCGCGGTTTGATGTGAAGTGGTGGTGTCGGGTAATTACGTCAACTACGCTTCGGCTACGCCGGAGGCGGTAGTTGAGAGCATCGAGGCAATCTATGAATCCGTTTAGAGCGCCAGGATGGTCCTCTCGGGTTAGTAAGGATAGTAGGGGACTATCATCGGGTTAAGAGGAGAGTAGGTACCGTACGGTAGGAGAGGGAGGTGCTTGAATGGTAAAGTAACAACAAGGATACTCGTAATCATGGAATATCACTCGCACTAGCAATTCATGTCTCACCGATCATTGACGCCGTATCCAGACCTCTCAGCAGTACCTTTCCCAGCATCCCAAATAACAGCCGAATATACACGATACAGGAATTGTTTAGTTCAGGAATATAAATGAATCTGAGGCCACTTGACCAACACCCCCCTATGCCTTCTACCTACTGGTGCTTATGTCGTTCGGTATTTATTCTGTGATTCTTCCCCAAGAATCATGAATTCGTGGAGTCGTTCCGAACAGAGTCGGTAAATAGCTCGGGCTGACATGGCAACATGGTCTTCAAACTCGTGAATAACTCATTATCCGACATTTGAGGTATATTTGCCTCCATTCTTCATATTCGCTAGACTATGTACATGAACGTTTTTGACCAGCACAGGAAGGAATTAACCCTCTGAGCACTATTCGAAAAATAATCACCCATGTTAAGGCATGTCACTCTAGCTTAAACCCCCTCAAACCCCACTCCTCCTACAAATGAGGCCCAAGGTTCAGCCAGCGGACCGTGCTACACGTCCCTTTCTCCATACTTCTCACATGAAAAACGCTTCAAAAAAGATAAATAGTCCCGATAAGTAATATAAGATACCTAGCAATATATAACTCCCTACAGCAGATGACCTCGACTTCCCTAAGCGGATAAATGTATTGAAGAACCTAGGAATTGCCCAGGACCACAAATTGAAAAGACCCGCCCCGATTACTAGAGATAAATTGGTACCAACGGTAATGAGATAGGAAATCCTCCACAGAAGTCGTTCCAGGTCGGTAGGGAAATAGCTGTTCCACAGAATGGCATGGATACCGCCGTAGATGCAGGGATAAAATATCGAGACAAGAGAGCGATCCTCTCCCATAGATATATACCTTGGCATATGTAGAGATCGAGTAATTGAGACGAATAGGGGATATTGTTTCATGTCTTCCATGGTAATATTGATGAAGGGTGGTGGAGACGAGGATCTAGGAGTCCTCTGAGAGAGTGTTTTTGTAACTCGTTCGCGGCGAGAATAAAGGTGTCAATGTCGGACTTGGTAAGCTCGGTACGTGTCCGCCCTGGTCACGCTAAAAGAAGATACTGATTCCCGATGAATAAGTGTAAGGCCCAGCTGTATTTTTAGGACATCGACATCAATTGTGGGACTTGGCGGCGGAGGGGATATAACACCGCTCCGATACACAAGTAAATCGGCATACCCAAGCGAATCCGGCCCGAGGTTAATGAACTGAACATTTATTAGCTCTGGCCCCTGGACAATGCGTGAATCTCGAAGGTCACCCCCCGCAGTGAGTTATGACATGAAGTAGCGCACAAGTCTCTATACGAATAAATCTTTTCGAAAGTGTGATTGCCAGCTTCATAACGTCATGGGGCTTGTGCCACCAGGCGACGTACAGCGCGAGCGCAGTAATCACATATACGATAGTGTTGACCTCGAGTATGGAAACAAGGATTCCAGCGATGGTGGACAAAGACAGTCCAACACCATCCACAGGACCTGCGAGCATATTAGGAGCTTTGCTAGTGTATCCGTCTTCTGTTTGTCTTGCATTTTAGCATTGATCATTGTGAGATGTGCAGGCATAATAACCTGGTAGCGGAGAAGTAAAATGATCGAACCTCCCCAGCGAGCCAAAGCTTGAGTCGAAGGCTTGTCGGGGAATAAGGACAGTCTTTAGCCACCCATCACGGCAAATACACTACATGTATATCTATGATACCGCGTGAATATATAGACACAAATACCGTACAGATTAATTAATAACTACGGTCTTAAATACTGCACGAAGGGCGTATTTCTCTACCGGAGGAGAACATGTCGATCATGATTTCTCACTCGGTTATCCAACACGGTGAAATCTGTAGCTTGATTTCATTAGAAATTAATCCGTAGCTACTTGTTATTACTTGGTGAGGTGTTAGCGCATGGAACTTATCATCTAACAAGCTTCAAGCTTTTATTAGTATTTGCTTACCACAAGATATCGATCTGATCACGTCGAAACTTCACTGAGAAGGCTGGCGGCCGGACACAACGCCGAACGCGGGCCTCCGAGACTGAGAGTTTTCTGCCAGGAGCATTGCAATATATTGATCTCTGATCAAGCATGTGACATGAGCTCCTGAAACTATTGTAAGTTGCTTCTATATGT
Source organism: Morchella eximia (assembly GCA_024713935.1). NCBI lineage: Eukaryota > Fungi > Ascomycota > Pezizomycetes > Pezizales > Morchellaceae > Morchella > Morchella eximia. Next base: position 1,585,455 of record JAMGZG010000015.1, read on the forward strand.
TGTCAGATTATAATATAACGTACAATTATAAAACCAGAAGGCTTCATGATGAGGGCTAGCCTACGATTCTTTGGCCTCGTCGGTTGAACCACGCGTGTCGGTGGAGTGGAGACGAGAGCGACTCCAACCGATGTACAAGTAGCTCCGAGAAGCCGGGTGGAATAATTTCAAGTACAAGGAGTTGGAAAAGAAACCCGACTAACTCCCGGCATTTTGATCGAGTGATAGTTCATGAATAAGGATTAAAATGATTCTGTGTAATCGATCGTGGTGAACAGCCGGCCCCGGCCGGGTCGGGTTGTATACATATTGTCGGGTTGCAAAAATAACCCCAAAACTGTCCTACGAAGAACCTCACATCAAGACCTTCGAGGTCAGAGGGGTAAGTCCATTCTTTTCAAGCATCAAACTCCGTTTAGGAGACCTAAAACTCTTCAACTGCTCTCCTGGTTGTTGAGTTATTCTGACCTGAAGTGGATTTCGACGTTGTCGTGTCGAGGTAATCGGTTATTTTGGAGCCCGATAATACTCGTAGCTTCATGACGTTTCCGAACGCGACCAATATTGCGTGACATACAAAAAGGTGGATTTGGCGCCTTTTTGTATGGTATGCAATAGCAGTCGTGTTCGGAAACGCGATGAAGCTACATACGAGTATGTACATCGGGTAGTGGTGTTATTCGGATCTCGGCGCATAACCTCTTGCCAATTCTACTCATATCAGAGAGACGGGGGCTAGGACCGGCGTATCGTCAGGTAAGCTCATCATCGACCCACATCTCCTTCATCTCACCAGTGATGTGATGTCTATATTCTCTAGCAATCCTGCCTATGCCAGCTGCATCACGTTAGGTGCATGCTTCTTATCGCGCGCACCACTCACCCATACTTGTCTTCTTATTAAGCTGATATTTCGAAGCTGCATTCGCCACAACGTATACCGGAGGTCTCTTCAAGCTTTCTTCGAGTATATATGTGTACATCTTTGAGAATTCGTAGAGAAATACTCGCATTCGCGCGTTCTCTAGGTTCCCGAGGACCACAGGTGATTACCGTACAAATGTACTTGTCTTCCAGGTTAATTTTATTACTCAGTTGGACCGAGAGTTATTCGAATCGAATTCAATGGGAATCGGGGAGGAAGTATCCAATCTACATCTTGATCTGGCAAGGAGGGACCCAGCGAAGAAATCCTACCCAATGAACGTTCCCTAGATCTAGAGAGTTCAAAGAGTACATAATCCCTCACTAATTGTGCCAATCTGTAGACTAGCATAACTCCCGACCGCATAGGCGACCTTGTATAGATGCTCGCTGGAGAGAAGGGAAAGTTCGGACATGTCAATGATCAAGAACGAATGAAAGGTGGCGTTGACAGGAAAGGGAGAGCGCACGCTCAGTTATCTAGAGAAGTAGGTCTGAGCTACTTTTTTAGGAAATGCAGTTTTTGCATGTTTAAGCCACATAACGGAGTTTTCTTTTTCTCACCTGTAGCACACCAAACACAAAGTATTTCCTCAGAAGGGAGTTATTTCATTAACGGCGTTTTCCTACCTCAAAACTCCGTTCCACGAATTCCCCAAATGGGGCCTAAATTATATATATATGAGAATGAGTTTGCTCTATCTTTTCGTATTCTACTGAAGTTGTAGCGTATGCTAATCGGGTCATGCTTCTTGAACAGGACAAGTGCTTCGTGGGCAGTTTGACCGATTGGAGTATTGTATGGGCTCCTTGAGTAAGACAACCCACTGACGAGGTAATCTGACCGGGGCGCCCACTTCGCGAAATTGAAAATTTCGCCGGCCGGGCAGAACATATATATCATTTGAAATAATATGTAGCTACAAGCACAAAACGGGCTTAGCGAGGGTGGAAAATTTAAAAAGCGCTGCGGACAACTCCGACCCCGACCCCGAATCAGAATCAGAATCGAAATCGAAATCGGAATTAGAATTAGAATCAAAATCGGAATCGGAATCAGAATCAGAATCAGAATCGGAACCAGCGTGAGGTTGGTATATATTCCTCGGCCCATAGACCCCCACGTTTTATTGTATCAAACACGCGCAGTATATATAGTATAGTAGAAGATGTAACTACATACGAAGGCGCTGGTAGTAGGCTCCAATCGGCTATATATTTCTAATTCAAACACTTATCTTTGGTAGATCATCGGGGCGAGACTCACATTACAGCGAGAGGTAAAATTATTGTAGAAACAGGGGTCTAAAAACAGGGTTTCTATGGCTGGGCAAGCCAATAGGATTCCTCCCATACTTCTACAATAATCTTACCCCAAGCTGTATGGATACTTAGATCTCTGTCCTCAGTATTCGATTTTAGCTTCTTACATACGTACGTATACGCGTAGGAACACATACATGAGCTGGAGGAACCAGTACGTACGTACTAGGGGTGTGCCAACTCGCGACCGCGAGTTATTGGATTATGGGTATCAAATAATTATGGAAGGCCTTCAATGGGGGCCTTCGGCCCCCCCATTCCACCTCCTCTGTTTAATTCTCCCTCTAGAATTATGAGGGGCCTTCGGCCCCCGTCCTCCTCCTCTCGAGTGTTCAGTACTTTGATGTGTCGTGCTTACTAAACACCCCTGTCGCTGTCAACCAATCAGACTGCAACGAATTAAGAAAAAGTGTATTCTAGTAGGTACATAGTAGATAGTAGATTGGGGGTACCGCCATAACTCGAAAAATTGGCTAGATCAAAATTACTTGTATGGGAAATTTCTAAAGCAGATCGATGCCATTCAACCAATCACCCAAGCGGTAATCCCTGGACGGTGTCGGGCACATTTGCTGTCAGGGTATTAGTCATCTAAGCACGTGACTACGTGTGCCACCCTGGCAGCAAAGGTGTCCACAGCGGGGACTACCTTTTGTATTTGTATTTCATCCTGGCTTTGTTTTCTTTTATCATCATCATTGCTGTTGTCGTTAGTGTTTTCTGCTTTCCTCTTTACAAGAGAATAAGATTTTATTTCGTTTCATCGTTCGTACAGTCGTGACAGAGAGCTTGAAACAAACAGAGAGAGACACGAACAACCGGCCAACAACGGAGATAGCCAATTTTTCGAGATTTGGCGGTACTCCTAGGCAGATTTCAAAGATAAACTAGATCTAGGAAAATACATGTATTTATCCCATGCATTAGCGTGGTCTATCCAGGAAGTGATTGACACCATATAGAGCAGCATCATGAGAAGCTTATGACACATCAGCGTATATACTAGTGCCCCGTGGCGAACTCGGAACTGGAGTTACAAACTCCGTCATGAACAGCTCAGCCTGTCATAAACAGCAGTTTTTAACTGTCATCTGTCATGAACCAGCTCTCACCTTTCCCCAAAATCGTCCTAACCCACTCCCACAATTCGAATTTTTACACCCCAAATTACCTCAAAATTCATTTCTACCACTGACTAGTTCATGACTATAACATCTAGCTTCTCGCAGCCCAGTTTTTAACCAGTTTTTAATCAGTTTAAAACTGTCTGTCAGTAACTCGGTTTGAAACTCCCGAGTTCGCCACGGGGCATTAGTGTACATACGTATTATGGTGCCTACGCTCTTTTGAGTCGATTGGTTAAGTTTGGAACTTACCCATGTTACGTTAATGATTACCGGAGATCGAGATTTACTAGGGCGAGGTTCTGTTTGAAACCACTTGAAGTTAATTGCGGGGTGCGCCAAGTACGTAGTACTATCATATGCGGGATGGTGGGAATACGAAGCGTGTTCAATAGACCTAGCTCTAGTGCCAGAAAACACTGGCGGTTAGTTGGCTCATTCTCGAATGTCTACGCCTCAACTTAGTTGATGATGGTGTTGATGAATTGGAGTCCAAATAGTTTATAAGGAGGTAGTGGGAATGTGCATAAATAGAAATTTATTGTACCCTCTACGCTTCTTTCCTCCTATACATCAATACATAACCTCACAGAACTTAAATACAACTACTCAAAAATGGCAACCGAAAACACAATGGCAGCTAAACATGGGCGCACCGGCAAAAGGTATGCCCAGCAAGAGAACAATATACCTATAGCTTCGAATGCGTTCGATAACCCAAGTAATGCGAATAGTAACCAAGCTGATGGCCACCCTCCCGAGGCCGCAAGTCATCTGAAAGAATCGTCGAGCCCGTACAAGGGAAGTGCAACACTGGACACGTATCGTGTACGTGGAATCCCTCACGGTATTGGGGTAGCCAATTTGAAAAAAACGCTTTTGAACGAACTCTTCGAGAGCAATTCTTCGGCAGAGGTTTCAGGAGAGCCGGTAATGATACAGTATGAGTATCCGGGTGCAGACGCACAGACCGCACTCATCCGGTTTTCGGAAAAGCCAGAAGTCTTCAAAAGACAAGCGCAATACGCTCTTAATACCTGGCGGGGTGCTGTGATAGATCGAGAATTTTTCGGATTCACCACGCTATATGAAGGACAACGGGATCAGCCGATTGCTGCAGAGTTCGTTTCATATTCCCTAAATAACATGTAAAGATTGAAACGTGCCAGGTTCTAACGCTGAATGCTCATCCAGTATTATCGCTGTAACCGGACTCTCTGCACATGCCTACGGTTCCTGGAGAGCCAGAGGTGCTCATAGGGGGATGTGGCTGCGTGACTTCCTTCCAGAAAAGGTCCCAAACTGCAGGATCATGACTCATGGATACGATTCCGATATCAAGAAGGATGGGTTCAACACACTTGATGATTATGCAAACAGCTTCCTCGAACAGCTTGAGCTATACAGACAGGGAACCAATGTCAAGGTATTCATTTCTCATAGTACTGGTTGCCTACCTCAACGTTTGCTGATAGTGGCGTGTTTTTAAGGGGGTCCAACGACCCATAATCTTTATTGGCCATAGTTTGGGAGGCCTAGTCGTCACACATGTAAGTTCAAATTCTTTTAAAAGAGGTAAAACATGAGATAATAACATCCTTTAGAGCATTGTGAAATCCCACAAAATACACGGCCGTTCCGGCTCGGACTTACTTTCAGCGACAAAGGCGGTAATATTCTTTGGCACACCTCATCGTGGGCTCAAAGAACATGCGGAGAATATCTTGCAGGCCGTGGGGGAAGAACTTGGTAGGGCTGATTTGGTAAAATCGCTCCTAGTAGGCTCGCCTGCTTTGGAGGATGGATTCAACTCGTTCCTTAACTTACTAAGACCCGATTGGCCAAACGTGGTAACATATTACGAGCAAAAGAGGACGGTTGCTTTGCAAAAGGTACGTTTGTCAGAAAACACAGGTACATTGGCTCGATATATTATGAGGGACTAACCGTCCCTAGGACGAGAGTGGCAGACATTTAAGACCGGAGGGGGGTAGGAAGTATGTCGCTCTTGAACCCAAGGATACACGGCTCGGTGTCCCTTGGGAGAGATGTATACCGGTGGACAAAGATCACTCCGAAATTGTCAAGTTCGACACAGCGTGTGACCGCACCTTTGAACATGTCTACCAGTTTCTCAGGAAGATGACAGTCTCAGACGGTGAGAGAATCAACAAAAGTTTACCAGGGATCCTTCGCTGACCTCTATCAATTTAAAGCTGACAAAAAGACTTGCGGCACGGTGGCATGCGCCATTGCGCACGAAAACACCATAAAATTGCGATCTCTCTATAAAGCAAAAGCGCCCAAGCGAGCCAACTTAAAGATACCAGGACAGAGCATGCCATATCTACACCAAGCAGTGAAATGTAATACAACGCAGGTTTTGCAGACGCTCATCGATCTTGGCGCAGATATATCGGAAAAAGACGACAATGGCAACACAGCACTCCATTTCGCTATTCTCGAGGGACGGCAGGATATGGTTGATACTCTTTTACAGCACACAGATTTAGAAGATATTTGGGTTCGTGGCCAAAACCAGGCTACTCCACTAGATTTTGCGTTGCAGTCGGAAGGGTTTCAGCTTGTGCATCAGATTCTTCAATTCGCGTTTAATCCTGCAAAGGCTTCCGGGGATACAGAGAAAGCCATAGCGAAGGGACGTGACGCTCTCAATTACGTCGCATATAAAGATTCAACATCGCCGGTGCTTCACAGAGCCGTTCTTGCAGGCGACGTTGACGTAGTAAAGGCTATTTTAAGCAAGGGTGCCAAGGTTGACTTGAAGGACTCTGGCCTTGGACGCACAGCTTTACATGTCGCGGCTTGGTCCCGAGACCTAAAGAACCCAGAGGAGATGACAACGGCTCTGATTGAAGGAGGGGCCACGGTGGATGCTAGGGATAATAATGGACAGACACCACTGTCGACTGCTGCCTGGGTGGGAAACACTAGAGCAGCTACCACACTACTGGCTCACAAGGCCGATATCGAAACAAAGCTCACGCATGGACTTGTTGTACTTCATGTGGCTTGTTACCGGGGACGCCTGGAGTTGGTCGAGATTCTCTTGGACCGTGGAGCCAATGTCAACGCTTTATGCACTTCCAAAAATGATGCATTAGTGCAGGTTGCCATGGGTCATTTAGAAAAAAATCTTTACCCCATCGACACGGAAATCTCATTGACTGATACTTTCAATGAGTATACACAAATAGTCAGACTTCTTTTAGGACACGAGGCCAACGCACGTACACGAAATACCTCACAGAAAACAGCGCTGCACATAGCTCTTGAAAATGTGGCGTCTTTCTTGATAAAAAGGATTGGGTACCAGTTGAACGAGGAAGAGGGTGAAGAGGATGATGAAGATGAGGATGAGGATGAAGAGGATGAGGATGAAGAGGATGATGAGGATGAGGATGAGGATGAGGATGAGGATGATGAGGATGAGGATGAGGATGATGAGGATGATGAGGATGAGGATGACGATATCGACGACGATTCTTTGAAAATATATCACTCAGAAATGAGGACTGGATTTTCATTCTACGCGGGCATAGCTCGGCTACTGCTCAACAAAGGTGCGGATATCAATAACAAGGATGAAGAGTGGAAGACACTGTTGCACGTTCTATGTGAAGGGCCTTTCAAATTTATCTCGTCTGTCGGCGCCTTCGCACTTCACCCTAGAATTCTAGAATCTGTCTTTCAGGGTTACACTGATTTGATTGAAATGGTACTGGTGAGGAAAGGGGATATTAATGCAAAAGATGACAGGGGAAGGACGCCATTAGACCTTGTGCTTGAGTCGAGAGATAAGTTGAAAAAAGAATTTCCGGAGGAACAGCTGTCACCCCGCGTTGAGGGAGCTGTTGCTAGATTCACAGATATCGCCAAAGTTTTGAAGAACGCAAATGGGAAGATCGGTGGCAGTACGGCGTACCAGCAGCAAAGCGCTGCAAAGCCGGGCAGAAAAACGCAGCAAACACCCAGCAAAGCCACCTCCTCACGACAGACTGGAAGCAATGCGCCCGCGAAGAACCCGTATGATTATACGCAACTACTATCCACTCTGATGATGTCTGCTGGCGCTATATCGAACTGCAACTGTGCAGACTGTGCCAGAATGCGCAAGAGTAGTGCTACCGCATGTGCACCCGGTAATCAACGCACCGCCAAAGCGACGAAAAAGGTCCCATGCACATGTAGCGAGTGTACTACTACCTCTACTACTTCTACTACGAAAAAAAAACCTGCGCCATCGACCGTGAAACGAACTTCCAATGTCGACGAGAGCGACGACGATGACGATGACGAACTGCGTTCAGCAGTTGCGGCAGGTGACCTGGAGGCGGTCAAGCGCATATTACAAGACGAAGAAATTGTATCAGGTCTCCACAAACCCGAAAACCGGGATGCATCGGGAAATACAGTATTACATATCGCGGTTGAGGCAGGTCACGAGAATGTAACGAGGGCACTACTAAGGAACGGTTGTTTAGTAACCCCCAAAAACGATTTAGGACAGACAGCCTTGCATGTTGCGATTACGAAGAAAAACAAAGTGATGGTTCGGATGCTGCTATTTCGTGGATGGAAAAGAGCCAAACCTAATCTGTTGGGTTTGAATTACAAAGACGCTCAAGGTGATACTGCGCTTCATTTGGCAGTTGACTCTGATGATAACGATATTTTGGACATGGTGCTCAAGAGGGAGCCAAATCTGGAGTTACTCGGAAGCAAAGGCCGTACGGCATTATATATGGCTGTGCTCAGTAAGAACGGGGCTGCGGTAGAGAGTCTTTTATCCCATGGGGCCGAGATCGAGCAGGATCTTCCCAGAGGGGAAACCTTACTCCATGTCGTAGCCAGGATGGGGAATAGGGTGAATATAGGACGGGTACTACTCAAGCATGATGCCAAAAATGTCCTCCTGAACGCGGTGGATAGTCGTAACCGAACAGCTTTAGACGTGGCAATCGAATACAACCAACCCAACACGATCAAGTTTTTGAAGGCGCGGGGCGGGGTTTAATAGAGGTGAGATGTTCAGAAAATCCCCTAGATAACCTGGGCCAGAAAGCTGACTTGACCTGTTACTTTGCTAGCTTCAACGCCCCTCCTCAGGATGTGCTGAATACATATAGGGTGCACGTCGCGCGGTAAGCTGGTGAATGTGTGTTATACTGTATGTGCGCATGTACTTGAGCGGTAGTTTAATTTTCTTTGTGTTGTTCAAGCTTGAGTTGAAAGTGCCTTCATCAATGTATCTTGAGTTCGGTTATCGGAGGTGAAGATCCTCGGATCCAACATAAAGTAGTTAATGTCGTTCTTCATATATTCAGGATGGCAAACCAGCGGCGATTTAAACATAACTCTTCACCTAGTCTAAAGGGCTTGGGAGAGAAACCAGACCAACCCCTGCTGGGCTTCTCCGCACATTCGACGATCGAGTGATAGTTCATGAATAAAAAAACGAAAACGTATCTGTGCAATGGTGTATTTGGAATGATATTATCCGGAAGCTGTGTCGTACCGATTCAGAAGTAGCGGGCGAAATGTAATCCCTGGTCGGATGGCATTCATACGTTGGGTCGGGGGGTTTTTCGTAACTGGGCATCCTTGATCTTGCCAAGGCCGACTCGCTGCATGGAAGGTTGCGGCCTACATAAGTATTCTAGTGAAACCAAAGGGAGCTACAAGCTTAAGTTCACCCGGAACCACGAATTATCTAGGGTTGTGGGGCCGGGAGCTGACGACGAGATGATTCGGATGGGAGATCATAGTTATATTTAAGACTGACACGGGGAGGAGAGGCGTTGTTTCCTGTTTTGAACACTGATGTGTAGATCTCATATACATATATGTATACAATTACCATCAGGTGTCTTAAACGGGGACAGATCGACAGGTGAAGAGTCGACAGATCGACAAAGGGATTGTATTTGGAACCGGAAGTCTAAGGCCCCACTGCTGTTCTGGCCATGGAGGCTGACGGTCTGCAGGTACATCACACGAGATGACTAGACGCAGCAAGAAGCAATAGTGATAGTTTTATATATATAACGGTAGCCTTCAATACCACAGAAACCGTGTAATAGTGGACCTGTAATATGGAGATCACACCAAAGGCGAAGAGGGGAATTAAAGCCTCGAAACCTTTTACAGACGCAACGGGAGTCCCCCTCCCCCCCTCTCTTCTGCAAGATGGATACCTATACCGATTCATATCAGTAATTTCTGATAGCTCTCATTCCCAGGCTCACCTGCTCGACGCTCTCAAGATCAATGCCGCGTAGCGCAAATGCTTAATTAAGCGATCGCCCACCCAGCAGCGTGCTGTACACCAAAGCCGGTCCCTCGAGAACTCGACCTCTTTTGACACAATCTTAACGCCCTTGCGTCCAAGCCAATGTCAACGCACGCCGCCGGCCTCGGGCACGCCGCCGGCCGCGAGCACTTTGTGATAAATAAGGGTGTCGGCAGAATCACTACCGCTGAGTGGGACGCTCTCGATACGGGCTAGGTTGCTGAATTTGGGGATCTCCTCCGCAAGCTTGCTCTTGAGATCAATTTTCCGCCTCCACTCTCGCGGGGGATGGTGGGGAACCAGATCCAGAAACGCCTTGCGGAGTTAGAGTTCGGATTCCTGAAGCTAGACGGGATATGTATTAAGGATCTCGGGCGAGTGAGAGCTCGGGGTATGAGTCAGTCACCGGAAGGGAGAGAACCGGCTACTGCTACATTGTTGGACTCGACTAGGGAGCGGTGATAACATACCCACAAGATTGAGAATCTTGAAATTATTAATGGATTATGTCCGATTGTTGAATAGTGGTCAGGCAGGAGTGCTTTGCCCTGGGTCTGACTTGGGTTGTCCTTTTTGAGCCGGTTTGTGCTTTTTCATTGAATGACTGTATCTACGCTCGCAAGATAAAGATTTATGACGCTCGATTCATCATGCTTAAATTGATCATTAGATCCATGTGCTACTTTAAAATTAAGATTTTAAGGTGGGCGGTCGGCTGTACCTCGAATCTGCAGCGAGAGGGGTGTACGGCAACAAAATTATGTCTGTTGAAAGCATATTAATGCCGTAAGAAATACGCATTAATAGACGTGATCAGACTATACCAGAGCCAGGATGCCAGAGGCGTGGTCTTTAAATTCGTTGTGGGAGAAGTGATTGTTTTAATAAACTTCATCAACTGTAACAATATTATTTCGTGCTATAATTCTCGTTATTCATTACTATATACCGATTGCGGAAGACCGGGGGTCTGGCGCACGTCTCAGGATCATCAAAGATATTCTCGCGGGCGTATGTAAAAGCTGCCGGATCAGTGCGCGAACCAAGTCTATAGATATATTCCAACCTTAGTCCCCAGGCTCCCAATTGTTTTATCGTGTCTGTTGCCACTCTCAAAATGACCGTGAGACCTTGTCTTGGAAAGATCGACGAGATCCACTATCACATGACATTAAAGAAGAACTTAGTAGCCAATCACAAGAGTGCGGGGTACGAAATAGCATTGGAAGAGTAGCCCATATGATAGTATGAGGGGAAACAATTTTACATGAAACTCTGCTGTTGATGCATGTTTCCATCCACGGCAATCAACTTTCTCCAGCCGAGATGTCCGCTACCTCTACAACATCTTCCCAAGGCCCCAGCTCACAGCTTCTCGATGCACTGAAGACCAACGCCGAAGCAAACCGTGTAGGGGCTCAGGCTCTTGCCCACCTAACTCTCCATGGACCTAACCTTCCTTCAAGTTCTTCAGATCCACAGCATCCAAGCTTACAGCTGCTCGAAGGGCTCAAGATCAATGCCGAGGCAAACCTTCTAAACGCGCAAGCTCTTGCCCACCTAGCTCTCGAAGCACCAAAGATGCATGGAAGTTCTTCTGACCCACAACGCGCATTCAGACCTGGGTCCTTCGTGATAAATGAGCGGGTCGGCACAATCACCACCGCCGAGTGGGATGCACTTGGTAGCGAGCGAATTTCCCACCTCGTCGAGGTGCTCCGCGGCATCGCCGATGAGCTCGGAAACCATTCCTGGGTGGAAATTGGTGAGATCATCCGGAGACGACTCTCGCTGTTTGGTTTCACGTTTCTGAAGCCAGATAAGCTAAAGGTTGAGAGGGATTGGGATATTGTTACGGCTAAGGGGAATGATAAAAGAGCGATAGTTACCGCAGTACTAGATTACAATAGAGCGGATATAGGGCATATGTGGTATACCAATGAGATGTTGAGGGTGTGGAAACAGTTGATGGAGATTACGGATGCTTGAACGGCGAGGTGAGAAGATTCATTGTTAGCATTAGGTACATAATCATTTCTGCTCTGCAGGCTGCAAGAGTTCCGGGAACGATAAATCTCTTTGCACTTAAACTACGGATTACATACAGTTGCACCTCGCTATGGCGGAACTCAATATGCCGGATCCCTTGCTGTCCCGTATGAAATTCCCTGAGAATTCTGTTTTTCTACTGCAAAATCAATCAATTATCCCGGATTTCCTAGGAATATTTGCTATCCCGTACAAGATTTGGCGAATCTTGGCTATCCGGCATAGCGAGATGCGACTGTATAGTGAGAAGCGGGCTCCGGACGCATATAAAATTGGCCGCCTGGGGAAAACTTGTTCTAGGTACAGAATGGTCGCATAAAGTATAAACTGGCGTAAACTATATAAGGTTTTGTGCATGTAGATAATATATGGGTGAAAGAAATATCGATTCCCCGCACCCAGCCGGGCCTGGCGGCCTTGCGCGGCATGCTGGGCCCCCCTTGCTGGGGCAGAACTACTGATGGGACGCATGAGGTCAATAGTCTTATGACAGCAGCACCCGAGGTTTGCCATTTAAATCAATGCTCCTAGCATGAGCTGTGTTGATTTTATTGTATTTGTATGGGATGCAACCGAATTTCCAAGTTGCTCTACTTCTAGCTCATATACTTTCTTCCACATCTGACCTGAGAGAGTGCCCTTTTAGATGTATTAAATTTGATACCCAAAGATTTACTCTATAAAACTTTGTTGATTCCTGATCGCAATTGGGTTGTGGGTGTTGGGCCAATTTTAGTGTATTTTGGTGTGGATTGGTTGCCTTCCCATGACATATGACCAAGAACTATAGCTATAACCTACTCGGTCGTTATCCAACAACGTAATTAACGCGCGAGTATAACCAGCCAATAAAAACCTTCGTGGTGACAGAGATGATGCATCTCGTCTGGGTTCGACCCTATACTGGGAACTGTTACCTGATGAGTCATTTGGTAGGCTGGTTGAGAGCATGCCTAGGAGAATTGAGGCTGTTATAAAGACAAGCTGGGGTTGGTACACAAGATATTAAATGACAGGTATAGCATCAGTTGCTGGACTTGTGGCTATTGGAACTCAAATAACACAACTACTGATCACTACCATCGACAATACCAGGTCAGCGTCGCAAAGTATCTCCTCGTTGAGTAAAGAGCTGGACCTGCTTTGTAAGGCGCTCGGAAACCTCGAAACAATCATCGCTGTTCCCGATGTACTCAAGTACCAGCACTTCCCAGTCCAAATCCTCTCGGACGTAATTGATAGCATCAAGACCGACTTTGATGCGCTACAGAAAGAAATTGAGAATCATGTCGCGAAACCCGGGGCCGGCTCCCTGAAATAGGTTTGGAGACAGTTCCGGTGGCAGTTCAAGGAAGCGGATATCTGCTCGCTTAGGGACAATATCGCCGCCTATAAAGCTACGATAATCATGACAATATCGGCAGCAAACTTGTAAGCTAACTGCATGTACAAACCAGGTCGATTGTTATATACATGGTTAACTTCACGTCGCAGCGTAACTACCTGCGCCAGTGCTTCAGCCAGCTCTGCTCATTTCAACACATTGCATGAAAGCATCGCCCAACTGACAGAAAGCCAGGCCTATTGCAGGCACGTAATAAATGGCCTTTACTTCACCGAGTGTATAGACCCACCAGGTCGAAGTAGCCTGTCAATACTTACCACCAATAGTCGGTCTACCCTCCCACTCAGTGTCCTAGAAACCAAAGATTCGGCATTCAAGTCAGGCGGAAGATCAACTGCGAGCATTGGAACCATTCGGTCTCGATCTAGTGGACGTTCGAGTTCATAGAGCTATAAAGCAGGATCTATCCTTGACCTGTACTATGATAATATTAGGTCTACTACTCAACTTGCAATTCATGAGGCGAATCAGACAAGAGAAGCCGTCGAAAGTCGTGCCATATCCTCCATGGTGGATCACCCTCAGTATTCACTTGACACAACGGCGACACAAGGCCTTGTCCACCGGAAGTTCCCCGCGGAAGATCAAGACAGAAACCCGCCGACCGATCCTGGGCGAGAACTTGGGTTTGTGGCCCGAATCTTCAGAGAGCCACGCTTGAAAGTCTATAATTTTTGATACTCCGTGTATTGGTAGTACAAACACAGAAACACCAAATCCCCCGCCGAACGCTGCCCCCCAACCTCCGGTGATAAATATCGACAGAGATACCAATCTAGAGCTTACTACGACACATGATTCGGAGCCTGATCCAATACTTGCAACATCCCTAACAGATGTCACACTAGCAGGATCAGTTTCGGATGTTTCATATGCCAATAATAGGGATCATGCCATTAAGAAAAATGCGTAAGTTGTAATATTAAAATGCCGTCCAAGAAAGAGGAGCGAAAAAGGTAACGAGAACAGAGAGCCCTCCTTATGGGACGGAGCAGTCACGAGAAGAAGGGGGAGAAATCCCGAGGCATTCACTGGAACCCACGCATCGATTGTTCTACTCATTAGTGAAGTACGCGATGCTCGAGAAAAGATTGAGAATAGAAACCGGTATAGCTACACGAATAGGAAGGGGGATAGAATCTACCTCACCGATACCATTATTACACATCTCAACATTTATGCCTCAATTGGGGATATTGCTATACAACAAAGTCGTCCAGAACTAGTAGCGTTGGTTAGGGCAGGGGTCAGGCTACTTTTGCAGGTAAGCGCCTCCACCATCCAGCGTACTGGGCAATTGCAGGTAACCCTTAACTTGTGTGCCACCCCTTCCTTAACCATCAATCCGCTGGGGAGGCGGCAGGTGTCCGAGGGGGGTGGGTTGATGGAGGCCTAGCGAAGACCGATTTTAACTGACCAACAACAAATATATCTAATGCTGAGAAACCTCCGGGACCAAGATATACTAACTTTTACGGCCGGTCTGATAGCTGTTTTCGTTTTGCAAATGCCTGGTATAGCGTGAGACAGGAAGCTTACAGGTCGGGACTGCACGCACCGAGAATAGTATGACGTTTGTTTTAAGCAGCTTAGACTACATTCGCTTGGTCCTAGACTGTGGCAAAATGTATGAGAGGTTATACATCGAGTCATCACATCCATTGGCCTCAGGACTCAAGAAGTGCCTGGTGGATCAATATGTCTCAATCTTCACATATCTGACATGTGTGGGGCAACATCTTCAAAAGCAGACAATGAGTATTCTATGCCCCTGAGGAAGCATTGGTATGAGAGTAGTTTTAACCTGGTCGATCTGATTAATAGAACGTTTTGCGGAAAGAGAGCTCTCCGGATTGATAGACGAAGTACGGGAGTCGGAGAAACGTGTAAGGGATTACGTGGACCTTGCTGAGAAGAGCCGTTTGGGTCCGTTACGGCTCATTCGTGAATCAGGTCAGTCAGGAAGTATTGACCATTACGGATGATGATATACATGGGGTCCTTGGAGCTGATCTCCCTCATCGAGGTATTGCAAAGATGATTCTCAGACTATACAGCAAAGAAAAGCCTCCGGGAAGCCTAGTGATGGGCACGAGACTCGAGACCAGGCCTTGAGCTTTCCAAATGAGACAAGACAAGGCTAATGAAAACTGTCTCCAAGTTATCTCGAGACTGTTTCGGGTTGGTCTCGAGAAGTCTCGCGAGACTATTTTTGACCCTTTTGAGGAGATTTTGGAATTACTTTGGACTATTTTGGAGGCATTATACTTTTTCGAAGATAATTCTTCCATGAGATGATGATTAGCTCAAACATTTGGACAAATATTATTACCTTTCTTCCTCGCACATTAATTAAATGGTCCGATATTGTTGCAAACGAGTACTTACTAGAATTTCTGACAATTTAATTAACGATTGAGCATATTTCGCCTTTTTCACAAAGTCTCGAGACCTCTCTCTACCAGCCACGGAAATGAATCTTTTGATGCCTTTCCCAGCAAATTGATTTTGGGAAACGAATCAATTGATTCATTTCCCGGGTACGCTTGTGGAAAAGGCACAAAAGCTTCATTTCCATGGCCGAAAATCCCTTTTCTTAGTTCATTTCCGCTTATGTACTACCCATTCTGGACAAGGGTGCGTCGTCATCCTAAATGTCTTTTCTGATGCCTTTTCTTGATGACTTTCCTCGGGTTGCGTAAGGGCCAGGAATGCCCTTTCTTATGCCTTTTTTATGCCTTTTTGCTGCTGCACCGAGGACCAAAAATGTGTTTTCCCAGCGTCAATGTGATAAGCCAAAGATACAGAGCTTAATATATCCATCAGTAGCGTAGGTGATAAGATGTGGAGTGTCTAATTGCAGTTCCCCAGGTTAAACCCCGAATCTTTTTTTGTTTTCTTATTTTTTCTGTATATACATACAACTTATAAACTTCGGGGTTTAGAAATAATGTGTTTATTAAAGTAATATCTGGATGGGAATACATGTAACCGGACCTAGAAACCAGACCCTAATATGTACAATTGAGAACTCCGGTATATACATGGAACGTTATCCCGGAACAAGAAGTCGCCAATACACGCAACCCTTTATATAATTATATAACCCCAAGTTGGATAAGAGGGTATACTTGTATTCTATATTGAGAATAGAATATCTACATATAGGTTATAATTACGATTGTATCCGTGTCAGGAGATTGTCATATACTCCTGTCTATATTCACATGGGCTTTAAATATATTTGCAAACTTCCCCTCCACCTCCAGCTTCTTTTTGATATACATATGTATTCCCACCGATCGAAAACACCAGAGCTTCGCGCGCCCGAGAGCTTCAACGGTCCTTGATACTCTAAAGGGCTCTCGAACAAAGATGGACAAGTTTACATATATTATGCGCGTATAGTACAAGGGCCCGGTAGCCAAGTCCCGCTTTATATCGGGGTCGTGTGACCGTCATGAACAATCACTCGCGCACAGATGCTCACTCGCTGCTGGCAGTCGGCGGAGCTTGACGCTAACCGAGCGGCCGAGTTTCGACTTACACACGTGACGCTATTTAGCAGGTTTTTTGCGTTGCCTATAGGTCATGTGATCAAGTTGAAACTCGGCCGCGCGAGTACGACAACTGTCAATTTCAAGAATTTACAAATTGCGGGGCTCCAAAGTGGCAACCGGGGCTGTCAATTTTGGAATCGTGCTATGAGACATACCGAGGTAGGTGGTGATATACAGTTGCACCTCGCTATGGCGGAACTAAATATGCCAGATCCCTTGAGAATTCATTTTTTCTACTGTAAAATCAATTTGCTATCCCGGATTTCTTGGGAATATTTGCTATCCCGTACAAAACTTGGTGAGTCTTGGCCATCCGGCATAGCGAGGTGTGGCGTTCTACCCAACCAGGTATCACTGTGTCAGGCCATTCCATCACTGATCATTACCCACCGTAGATGATAGTGCTGCAAGCGCCCCCCGCTCAAAAATGACATTTGCTAACTCGGTCTCAGAGAAGATAAGCTCTAATGGCATTTCGGTCCAAACATGCTGCCATACGTGATCAATTGCGCGACGATCCCAGCCCAAACCGGAGATTACTCAACGGGTGGTTTGCCTGGGAACCTCGCCTGTGGGTGTGTGCATACTTAAATATCAGATGGCTGCCATTCTTTTCAGGCAAGCTACTGGATCTTTTACACCAGTCGTGCTAGGCAGGCAGGCAGTTCCCCTATCTTTCTCCTTGAACTTTCTTCGCTCAAACACCGATATCGGAGGGCGGACAGACATAATAACCTTTACCGGTAAAGGATCATGGGAACGATGAATGAAAATGTGCTGATACAAGTCCCACACAGCTCCTATGATTCCCCTCATTATCGCCGGCATTGTCATCCTATGCATATCATGTATTGTGGCCATAATCAACGGCCCCACCAAGGAGAACGGAACCGTTCGCGAGATTGATCGGCTGAGGCGTCACGAGGAGCAACGGACCGCGGAGAAACGAGAGAACGAGAGACGGGTAAACGCATTAGAAGAGCAACGGAAGAGAATACAGGTTATGGGACTGGATAGGCAGCGGCGAGAGGTGGAGATCGAGCATGCTAGACTCCTTTTAGAACGGGCCAGGGCCCGGACAGATATGGAGATCAAAAAGGAGGAGGAGGACAACAAGGCACGGCGGGAATATGAAGAAAAGAAACGGGAATATGAAGAAAAGAAACGGGATCTGGCAAGGAGGATGCAGGAACTTGCAAAGAGAGATAAAGAGCAGAGAGAAGCAACGGCGGAGCTAGAGAGGGGGCACGCCGCCCAGGTCGAAGCCGAGAATGCATTTGGCGGCCCGCTAAGGTTGCCCACAACGGAGGAGTTCCAGGAGACGTTGAGGAGGGCCCAATACGACAGCAGCCGCTTCCACTTTGCCATCGTGGGTAAGGCTGGCAGCGGAAAGTCTTCTCTCATCAACGCCTTCCGCAACCTGGGAAACAAAGATGCCGGGGCTGCGGAAATAGGCACGACGGAGACTACACTTGAGCTTGGACGGTATCCCGATCCTGGGACCAAGCCTCCCCGCCAATGGATGGTGTGGTATGATGTTCCAGGCGCTGGGACGCAGCGCATTCCCCATCAGGACTACTTTGTCAAGCAAGGGCTCTATGTTTTTGACCTAATCATACTAGCGATTGGCGACCGCTTCGAAGAGATTGACGCGCGCATTATTCAGGACTGCGCAAGGTTTAAAGTCCCGGCGTTCATGGTCCGGTCGAAGGCGGACATGCACATTCTCAACTCTATGAAAGACCACCGCAGTGACTACGCACGAACCACGGACAACCCAAAGCTGTATAGCACCTGTCGGAAAACCTTTGTCAACCAAAGCCAGAAGACGGTGAGTGAGGGGTTAGCAAGACAGAATTTGCCAGATCAGCCGGTATATGTCGTCTCGAGGGATGTGCTGCGACATACGTATAACAGCGCCCTCCACCCACACTGTAAACTGTCAGACTGGACCCAACCGGACGCCGAAGTGATCCACGAGAGACTCCTCGTAAAGGAGGTGCTTACAGCCGCCGCTGAGCGACGGTGCGAAACGGATGGATTGTCCGTGGCTCAGGTATGTACTAGGACGACCATGCCTCAATTGCATGGCCAGACACATGGATATAAACCACGTCTTTGCCAGTACTTTGTTTGCTAACACGGGTGACCATGGTGATGCTAGAACGCTCTCGGCTGGATGGGGAGTTCACTAGGTGAATTATTCAAGAAGCGAAAGGTGATATACCCACGCGAGCCCACCGATGCAGACGAACTCTACAAAGAAATGCTCCGCAACAACCGTGAGCTCGGAAATATGCTCGTTGGGAAACCTCGCATGTTTACCCCGAAGGTTGCGCTGCTCACATTCTATCCCCTGGCACCCGTTCCGCAAGAGATCAGTGCGTTTGGGGGCATGTTGCGGGTCAAGGAGTACGAGGAACGAGAAAAGCAAGGAGGAGGAGGAAGAGGAAGAGGAATAGGAAGAGGAAGAGGTAGAGGAAGAGGCGGGGGAGGAGGAAGAGGAGCGGCAGCACAAGGTCGAGGCGGCCACGAGCAGACCGCAAGAGCTGATCCGGGACTCGAGGGCGAGGGGAATAGCAGCAATAGAACCTCCGAGATGACTACTAGACGCGGTCAGATGAGACAGGGCTGGGGTAGGTAGTCGGGGCATGACCTAATGGATAATGCCCCTTGTCTTTATTGCTTCGCGTCAGTATTTCGTTTCCTCTGTAGGTTCGATACATGTGTACCGTCCAGGTGTCAATTCATGAATACCTGCAATCTTGTATTTCTACGTTATGGCCCAAGCTACCTTACATGCAATATTCCGTGTTTGCATTGCCACCTAATTAGCTCGCCACTGTTCATGAAGTAGATGATTATCTGTCAGTCATATATTCACTCGACCCATGCCGCGGGCCAATGCGCCAAAGAGTGATCGAGCGGGCGTGGGAGATGGGTCTACCTCGCTCACAGCTAGCCAAGTGTGCGCTCCATGTATTTCTTTCACCACCAAGAATCGGAGAGAACGAATGAACAGACAGTCCGCCTCCGCGGTTCAGGATTATCCTTCTTTTAGAATGACGAAATGAGAAGAAACCACCATCTCGCCGTCCAAGATGTATTTACCTTGGGTATGCATGTACAAGAAATAATGATAATATCGCCCCCCCACGAAATTCCAAGCAGACCCAACTAGTGTTCTGAGCCCCGAAACACAATCTTCACAATCCACGCTCCCCCCAGCGCCACCAGCGAGATGAACCAAACCAGCAGAATGAAGCCCCATTCCTGCGTCTGCGTCGGCAATGCCCACAGCCCACCGCCGCCCCCGCTCACCACCTCGACCTCTTTTACTGTCTCCACGCGCGTGGCAGAGTCACACACCTCCCGCTCCCTCGCACTCCTCGCCTTTCCAAGCAGCTCTAGGATCTTGGGAGGTATCAGAGTCGGCGCTGGCTGTGGTGGCCACACCGCGTCACTGTCAATCTCAATGTCTTTGTGAGCGACGAGTAGGCGCACAACGGGCTCATGTTCGTTGTGGACAGCCCAGTCGAGCGCTGACCGCCCCGCCTTATCACGCGCATTGACGTCTATTCGATGCGTCCCCATCAGAAATCTGACAGTATCTTCATGGCCATGCTCGGCCGCCCAGGAGATGGCCGTCTGGCCGTTATCGGAGCTGTCGTTCGGATATGCCCCGGCCGACAGTAGGGCCTCCACCACTGCCGTGTGTCCGCCCATGGCCGCAAAGCAGAGTGGCGGCTGCGCGTAATCGCCACCCGCCACATCCACCGCCGCACCCGCGTCCACCAGCGCATTTAGCACATCCGTAGACCCCCGCTCCGCAGCCCACGAGAGGGGTGTCCGGCCATACCCGTCCACTCCGTCCACAGCCACGCCGCCGCCGCCGCCCTCAGCCACGCCGCCCTCAGTCAGAAGTACCCGCTTGGCCAGCGCCGTCAGTCCCCAATACGCACACGCATGCAGAATCCCCGCCCGCCCGGTCCGCGCTACAGGCAACACCGAGCTTCCCCGCATCGCCGCCCGCAACGCCTCACTGAGGTCCCCCGGAGCACTCTGGAACGCGTCCATCACCACCCTCTGCAAAGATCCATCGCCGTCAGTGTCTTGCGCCTGCAGATACGCCGCCCAATTGTGAAGCGCGTACTGGTACAGGCCCTTTGCCACCTCGTCATCACCCGCCGGACGTGCCGCAAACAGGCGGAAATATGTGCCCAGGACCTCCTTCCTCGCTTGCACCAACATGCTGGGCTCCACGGTCTCTAGGAAGCGCAGCAAGCTTGGGTGAGCCGGGCGACAGATACCCGTGGGCTCTGCGGCGGTGATGAGGCCTTTGGTGATCATGGAGACGTAGGATGGCGTGTATGGGTGGCCCGTCAAGCCTTCTTCGCCCCCGGCTGCGGCGACGCCAATGAGGTAGTTGAGCTCAGGGAGGGTTAAGGGGCGAGGGGAGGCAATAACATGATCAAGCACAGAGATTCCGAAAGGGTCAGAGTCTTTTAGGGTCTTCATGGTGACTGCGTAGTAGTCCGTCACGCTGCCGGGGAGTTCCCTGGAGCGGGCCTGGAGTTCGTCCTCGGTGGTGGCGGTCCGGATGTTCTCCGCCAGCCGCACTGCGAGCAGGAACCTATATATGCCGCCATTACCGTTAGCCGTATTCCATATATCCAGCCTTCACTCTCCGGAAGCAAAAAAAAAAAAAAAACACTTACACACCACCTGCCCTCTCCACTACCCTTCCCATAACTTCCTCCACCTCCTTCGCGCCCCCCTCTACCGCCCGCCGCCACTGGGCCACACCCATCTTTTTTTTCACCAGCCCTTTCATGTCGTTCATCCTTTCTTCCCTGCTACCCTCGACCAGCTCTTCCAGATCTAAAATCTCGGAGCTCTTATCCCTCCGCAGGTCTACTACCCCCGGAGTACTCGTGACAAACACGTGCACTCCATGCTCGATGAGCACCCAGAGCGTTGAGAGGATGTCGGCGCGGTGCACATCCGCACACTCGTCCAGGCCATCGAGGAGTATCCACATACGCTCAAACCGACCCCCACATTCAACGATTGCAGCTTGGAGCTGTGAGAGTGTGGGGGTGGAGATGGTGTTGTACAGTACGCCGAGTTGTAACAGGATGGAGCGGAAGACACTGCACGGGTCCTGTCGCAGTGTATCCATGCGATTGAAGTAGAAGAACGCAACACCCTGTTTTTCGAGCGCGGAGAGGTGATCGATGAGGTAAGAGCTGTATATCAGGTGTTAGCAGATAGCTCTGGGCTCTCGAGGAGGGAAGAAGGAGGGGGTGGGGGGCGGGACGTTAAGAATGTCTTTCCCGTGCCCGCTGTTCCCAACAATTGCCAGTCAGCATTCTAGCTATATATCTTTACTCTTTCCTTTGCCAGGTGGCAGCAGGAGACATACGCTCGCCTGTACATAGTAGCCACGGAACATCACCGCGCAACCAGCGGGTACACTGCGGCGATGACTGTAACCAGGTGCAGCTGCCGGTGTGACGCTGGAAGCAGACCTCGGCGTGTCGGTGGGCGCTGTCGGGGTTGTGGGTGAGACAAGTGCGGATAGCTGGCACCGTATCAGCATACAGCGAGATGAAATAGAAAGGTGGGGGAGTGACCGTCTGCGTCTAGCTTTGTGGGTGCGGGGGTTCTGGCTACGCGGGGAGCTGTCCGTGCATGGTAGGCGGCTATCTGCTCTCTGACCGCCTTTACCCCAGCCAGTATATCGGCCCACTCGCGCTTCGACCACAGGGCCGGTGGCCGGGGTGACTTGGCTTGCAGCAGCGTTGTGAGCTTGCGGAGATGGCCTTCTAGCTCTGCATTTCCTGCGATGCGAGTTCTATTACTTGTACGTTGGGGAAGACCGGCTTGCGCGTATGCGATACTGCGGAGTAGGTCCTGGAGGACCGCGAGTTCGGCGTGCACCTCGCGGGCGGCAGACGTCTGGGAAATGTTGAGGAAAGAGGTGATGGATGAGCGGGCCGTGGGGAGGAGGCTAGGTGGTGAATTCGTGGAGGTAGCGGCCATGATGGGGTGCAGTTGCGGAATGAAGTTGTATGTTTCTGGATGGACGGGGTCCACATATCCATATCTCACGGAGAGGCTGAAATAAGACTGTCGTATTTCAGCTCAGGCAAGCCATAGGCGCGAGTGGCAGGGCAGGCTGCAGCCCACACTCGCCCGCGCTCGCTGCACATGCATGTGTCCCGGGGGGTCGTCAGGCCGGATTAGAATTGGATGCATTTGGAGGCTGAATACTTGTATATTTTATCGTCCTGGGCCGAGAGTAGAAGGAAGAATTGTTGTCGGCGGGTATCCTTCGATAGACCTGTCTGCGGAGGAAATACGTACATCTTGCAGGCTTCTTTGTCAGTTCGCGAAACGACAGTTCAATGTGTAGCAAGTATCTTAAGATGACACCGCGGCATGTGGAAGTGGCTTGTAGGCCAATCAGAAGGCTCACTTCTAGCCATTTTGCTGCATCACTGCCACCTTTAAGTTGGATTTACTTTTCCAGTTTTGTCTGTCGATCGGATTTTGATATCTTTCTTTACCGTTAAGACTGAGCACACAATACCTTTGTTGTAGAAATTTCAATTTGGAGGGATACCAGGCGGTGAACTTTGGTTGCTCGTCTACCTCGTCGGGGTGTGTGGAGATAATTCCATAAACACATAGCTCAAGTATATATTTCTCTAGCAACCTCTAAGCGCCCCTTTTGCTCTGTATATCTTATTGGCGGACCTGCCATTAATTGAGAGGCGGAAGGTTGTAGCGTTGGGTTTGCGGAGTCCTGTCCACCGCTCAGGTATGTATATATATAAATATTCAGTACGATTTGCTATTTCTCTTTATTGCCCGAAGGTGAATTGATATAGCAAACTGGTACGATATAACAAGGAACGGCCAAATCCGGTGTTTCTAATTCCACGTAGCCGAGACTTTGAGCCGCCATGTCCACAGTACTGGTCGGTCATGCACAGATAGGGAAAGATCTTCAGTGTGACAGGCTTCTGTTCCAATCACCGTGACAGCGGCTGTGAATCAAGGCATCCGCTCTGCATAAAGACTGACCGCTATTGGTAGAGTAGAAGCAATAGGCCCCAATGAGCTGGAAACATGAGGCCTTATTTGCTTTCTCCACAATCCGGCCATATACATACAACCATTCCTCACTACCCCCATAGCTACGCTACCCATATTCACTCTGCTAATAAGAGCTGCGCATGGAACCCCTACCACCCAGTAAGCCAACCCTCTCCTCACTGAAAACGAATCTTATCTCAATAACTCGACGCCGATAGCCACGGAAGCTGTAGACTCTATATGGCCCTGGGGGACTAGGACCTTGCGCGGACGCCTCGCCGAGCCCCGCTTCCGACAGGAGGGAGGGCCTGATAATCCGTTTGAGGAGGAAAATGAGCCCATCGACGTGCAGGTCATTCGTTCAGCCCTTGATAGGACTCTCCAGGCTCAGCTGGCGGAGCTCACGTCTTACCGCACTGAAGGGGAGGGGGAGGCGTTCCGCGTGCGCGACTTTAGTTGGATGGGCGTTGCTTATAGCTCACATCCTCGGGATGCCCTGGAGCTGCGGGTGGGTTGTGAGACGGGCGGGTTTGTGGACCATTTGCGGAAGAAGGTAAGTTCTAGGAGTCTTCTTCTCAAAGGGGTAGTGAGTAGTGTACACTTACTGATGGATTGGATGATTTGTGTGTGTGTTAGAGGTCGGAAGGGCTCTGGAGGGGGAGGGAAATTGATGTGCAGGAGGTTACCCCGAGCGCGGTGACCACGGTGCTGATGAGTACCGTCAAGAACGAGTATGCGGACACATTCCCCTTCGATATCTGGGTACTGCGGCGCCATCTCAGCACCACCGCGTTCTACGGTATGCGGGTTGAGAACCCGTCGCTGGTATAAATCCCCCTCCCTCCACCTTCTCCCACCGCCCACTCACCCTGAGTTCTAACCACCAACCTTAGTTCTACTGCTTGGGAATCACATACTGTACTCGCGACCCCACCACCCGCCACATCAAAGAGAAGAAGCTCACTCTGGCCCTCACAAGCATCCGGAAGCGGGCTGGCAACACCACGCTCATCTTGAACGACCTGCCCTGGCAACTAACGGCCTACTGCGCCCCACTCCCCCGCCAGCTCTTACATGAAGGGGACGAGTTCCGCATCGCAGAATGGACAGTGAGGTGCTTTCTTAAGGTTGCAGAGCACTGGGGCGACGTCCTGGACGAGATTGATACGCAGGTTCACCGAAAGGTCACCTCTCCCGCACTTACTGCGCATACCCTCTTAATTTAACAAGCAAAGATAGGGTGCAATTAGTATTCAGCAGCTGAGTAGGACAGCAAGATGCGATCCCAACCCCTACATTCGTGCGCTCGAGCTTGTAGAAGACACACTACCCTTGCTGCGCGAACATATGTCCTACATCCCTCTTCTCACCGGCGAGGTACTCCCACGCTCTTGGCCAACAAAACGGGGGTGCGCAGCGCTCTATGAGTTTGAGCAGCTTTCAAGGCGCATCAAACGCAAGATGCAGGAGGTGCAGGAGGCTGCCTTGATAGCCGAGGCTGTAAGCTGCAGACCCCTTGCGGTTATGTTCCTTGTAGGGGAGCTAATCATATCTTTAGGAGCGCCCAGCGACTGAGGCAGAAGTGGAAGTACAGGTTGGTAGCTCGCCAATGACATTTGGAATTGCATTCTTCCCGGCTCTAGTCATCTTGGTAAGTCTCCCTCTCCACCCGGTACTGACAAATTCATATAACCGTGCTACCGCTGACCGGAGTTCGTATAGCTATTGTTCAGTAGCGCGGCGGGGGAATTCTTGGGGTGTTTCGTCTTTCTTTTTACGGCGTGTATATTACTTTCTCCTAAGCAGAAGAAGAAGGGCGATCCTAGGGGTTAGGTCTCACCGGAGAAAGTACGGCATCTATAAGGTTGGGGAGGGGTGTATTTTTGAGAGAGTACCGGTTTGGTGTCTGTTGGTAAAAGGATCCGTTGATTCATTTGTGTAAACATTATCAAATACAGCACTCATTCGGTGCCCTTTGCATGATCTCGCATGAGACTGTGATAGTTGAGCTTTTTCTTGGTATCATCGTGAACACCGGCACCCCTGGGAATAGGCCGGCCGGCCCGAACACGGGGCAACGCGCCGACCACCTGCGCTCTCCGCCTAGTGTGTATCTATTGATGAACGGGCTAGGAAACTCTCTAGATAGCGCACACAGCGAAAGGGAGTAACTCGCACTCGCGGCTAACGGATTATGTAGGTGCTGCAGGATTAGCGGTGGGTCCGTTCTAGAGTGACTCATGAAATATCACTCGTGAATGGACAACAACAAGGTGACCGCTTAGTTCCTTGGTTGCCCGGGGGAAACAGCATCAGAAATATCGAGCATAGCTGTCGCTACCTATATGCCTACATGTACAGACGTGTCCGTAAAGTTCTCAACCAAGTGCGTGCGGCGTTGCAAAACGCCGATATTAGGGGACGGGGTGCAGCACACTTGGTTGCAGAATTCCCTGATGAAAATATACCGGACATAACCGATAATGAACTAAGTCAAGAGGAAGATTCAGATTGGGAGTAATAATTGTTTATTTGTATTTAACTAAAGATATTTAATATGTCTACAATTAAAACACCGGCAGAGTTTTTCTTTCTTTCTTCTTTTTTTGGGCGAGTTGTTGTTGTCTCGTTGCCACCGAAATCCTTAATTGCACTTTGGTAGTTATGAGCCGCCGTAGCCAAGTCCGTCAAAAAAGACTCCGGACCTCCCAGCGCAAAGTCTGTAACCACGACTTATTAAAATACCCTGCCGGGCGGTAATGTATGTATAAGTGAGTGAACGGATCGTCACCAGCCAATACCCCATTTAGTTCACTCACCCTCGTAGATCAAGAACATCCTTTTAAAATAGCGCCCGGGACCTAAGCCCCGGCCTAATCTAGGTGGCGAGCCTTAATTAAGGGTACATGTATCATACGTATATCAGTATAGCGCCCAATAGCAAGGTAAGATATAAAGGCTCTCATAAAGCGATGTCTTCGTAAAGGTATGCAAATCCTGGACGATGAAGAAAACAGTGGTTGATGAAAAAACGCTTGAAGAGCTCCGAAACTCAGTGGAGAGGCTCGATTACCATTTCCAGATTTGTGAAGAGCATTGCTCTGACAGGGATAAAATCCATTTCTTTGATGTTCAAGCAATGGAGTGGGCGCGAACACGACACAGGGAGCCAAGATCGTATATTGCTCTGATAATCAAGAATCTTACTGCGCCAGGGGTATCGGCGGAAGATCTTTTTGCCAATATCGTTGCCGCTTCCTCCCTCGAAGAGTTAACCGCTTCTGAGTCAGCTGCGCTTCTGACGGCACTCGCTAAGACCGGCTCGCCGGTCGGGTCAGTCTATCCGGACGACTATCCTACCAGTTGCTACGAAGATATCCATGACGCTTTCGAACATTTCCAGTACAGTTTTGGTGGCAGTGTGCGACCATTCATTACTAATCTTACACGTAAGAATGCGCATGATGCCTTTACCAACCTTAAACTAGATAGCCTGACTATTCCCGAGATCAGGCGGCTTTATTGTTTATTGATCTTAAAGTTGGAGCAAGGGATTACACATGAGAAGATAATAGCACCCCATAAGCAGTTGAAGGAGCTTGTTAACAAACAAGATAAGCAGCGGAAATTGTTTAGATTAGGGGAAGAATTGATCGCAGGGCGTTATGAACCAAAATTGAACAGTCAAGGCAAGACAGTAATGGTAATAGCGCTCAGTATGCTTGGTATTTCTGTGGAGAAACATGAGAGACAGCAGTACAGGTCGTTACGCCGCAAGGTCCTAGCTCAGCTGGCTACATTGGAAACTGCTTGCGATGATATCCTGTCACCGATAGACAGACCTGACCTCAAAATGATCACCCTTCAGGGAAACCTATATGCTCTCTTCGGAGAAGATATCTGGCAAGAGGAGGTGATTCCGGCGTTACAGATATTGATATTCAACCAGAACAAGAATAGTTTCAGTGCTGAACATCCCAAAATCGGGATCTTGTCCGAGAAGCGGAAGGAGCGGTGGACTCAGCTGCGTGAGGCTCACAGACGTGGAGAGGAGAAGAAGCGGGAGGAGCACGTGTATGCATCCGATGATGAAGAACAGCCTTTCGTATTAGACCTGGGGCAGATAAAGTACAGGCCAGTGTTCACCAATGGGCGCGCGCGCTAGGCATGAACAACTGCCTGCATTGGCGCTTGCCCATCAGCTGATGGGCAAGCTGATCTATATTGGACCCGCGAGATAACACCATGTAAATTGGAAATTTTATCTAAGTCAGAGATTTACAAACTTTCATTATGCGATCCTCCTCATCCACACAACTAACGAAGGCTTTACACACTTAATATGTGTTGTATATAGAATTATTCCACCAGTATCAAGCCAGAATTCCCCAACTATTACAAGCCCATTAATCTCAGATACCATTTGATGACCGGGCCAGTGATTTCAACGGTTGAAACTGGTTGTATTCGGAGGTCATGCCCTACCAAACGGAACTGAGTTACATGTCCAACTGAACTGAACTGAACTGAACTGAACTGAACTGAACTGAACTGAACTGAACCGGACCGATGTAAACCGGTTTAAGAACTAGAACCATTCTTTTGTTTTGTTTACAGGGTCATAAACTGAATTTGTTTTTATATCTGTTGCTTGGTTTATGAGGTGCAGTTGAGCCCTCCCAAAGGTCTGAGAAGGTTGGGAACAATGCCCTCCATGTGATGGTACCTGTATGATAGAACCATTTAGTAAACTGGTTTGAACAGTAATGAATTGCTCAAACCGAATTAGATAAAAGACAAAAACGCAATCGAAATATTATCGAAACCGGTTTGATTGGTAGAACCGGTGAACCATTGGAAACCTTGGATCACCCCACTGAAATATTATGTTTGAGTACTCAGCTATCGAGATCTAGGGGGGGGGCTTCATCGGGGAACATCACATCTTTGTCTTTTAACTGTTATAGGTGGGGTGCGGCCTCCGGCCGTCCAGTCAGGAATTGAAGGTGCCGGCTGTACTGCGATAGTACTAATTTCTTAGATTATTGCTGTCGTTCTGGATTATTAGGTCATCCGAACATACAGGCTCGCACTAAGCTCATATCATCTCCATATCTCCTTATATCTAATCTGTGATATATTAACTCTATTATGAACTCTAAGTCATTCAATGAGTAGCGTTAGTATGTACATTTAAGTCATGATAATATTGTATCAAGAAATTAGACCTTGGTATATATAAAATATAGCTGTAGTTCTGTCAGTATTGGTATTTTACATCCATCCATTGCAACAGCTACATACACGCCTTTTAAAGCCAGTTCCCTTCCATCTCGGGAGTAGTTCTTTGTCGAATGATATACAATCAATCTTAGAAATAGTGCGCAACCAATATGAGACGTTCCTCATGACAATGAGGAAGACTATATAGTATATAAATATGAAAGGACATGGTAAAGCACTTTAATATGAGTGAAAATACATCGACTTTAATGTTTCCCATACAAATGATTACGAGATACACATTATTTAACGCAGAAAATGACCTACTTTGTGTTAAAGGCATTCCTGTCCCATTATCAACACCTTTACTCATGCGTTTACAGTGGTTTATGGTGTTTCCACTTTTCCACTGGAAAATCAATGAAACCATGCTTTTGGAGCTTGAGATAGTTGAACCTTCAAACAAAATTATTCGGTGGGGCTGTCAAATAAGATCTAGCATCAGTAGCCTTGTAACAGTTGGGGAATACAATTTAATTTTGCTGGATCTATTGTTTAGTATACATGCAGGAAGTTCTGCCTTGATGCCACTGGTATGGTAGTAGGATGCACTCTGGTGATTTGTTCCATTGGTGATGGCCTTGGCCAATCATGTGAAGCATCCTCGATCGCTAAACCTACCCCCATGCCCATATAGTCAAACTCATGTGTGACAGCAGCGTGACAGGCAAAAGAAAAAGGTTGTCTGTAAAGTGGTACAATTTCGCTTAAAACGGCATTCCGTCCAGCAAATTATTGACATTTCCCAACGAGACTTGGGACCCTAGAAACGGCTTTCCCATCGACCTCTCTGAATATGCTAGGTGCACATTTCCACGGCTCCTTGAGACACCAATGGGTGGATGCAAAGACTGTAAAGGTATGGTAATCATGGCTGCCATCTAATCTATTCCGTGAACTACGCATTCCATGGAATATACATTCCCTGAAACACAGTATTTCTCCTGCATTCTGATACACATGTGTTGCGAACAAAACGTAGTGCTGTCGTATTGCTTAAAATGTTAAATTGATATGAATACAGTATTGCTTAAACGCCATACCCCTAACCCTAATCGATTTACTTCTGAGTGTACTCATGCGTTTATTAAATGGTCGGAATTCTTAGTAGGGATTTGGCTGCAACGATATCCGACCATTTAATGAACGCCCGAGTAAGGCATCTCATAATTGACTATTGTCAGATTTCAAATCATCGACAAACCTGTCAAATCTGATTTGTAGAAGATGGGCTCTCTATAATTGCGATATACGTTTAAAAAATAGTACTGGGTCGGTGCGCAGTGTAGCGCACCCTTAATACTGATGTTATTAAAGTTTAGATTCAGAGCAAGGAAAAGTATCTAATATATTTTGTGACTATATATAAAAAGAAGATAGATAATTTATCTTATTCTTCATTGGTTTGGGCTCCATTGGTGACTGGAAACGTCTCCTCTTGGGGGGTCTTGATAGTCCACCACGGTTACATACGGAGACGTCTCTAATTCCGAAATCGGAATCACGAACACTTTTGCAGAGTGGCTGTACACTTCATTTACTTGCCGAATTTTCGGAGCGCACATTAATACTCATAACGCTTTCTCTGTGCTTTAAATGCGCACTATTTATCAGGCTGAGGACTGAACTAATCACTCCGCTAGTGGGTGCACACAGGTTAGTATAGTTGACGATCCGATATGCCACATGTATACATGTACTTAACTACCTTGCCTTCCTGGGGGACTCCACCCTCAAGAGTCCTAATGTT
This sequence comes from Morchella eximia, assembly GCA_024713935.1. Lineage (NCBI taxonomy): Eukaryota > Fungi > Ascomycota > Pezizomycetes > Pezizales > Morchellaceae > Morchella > Morchella eximia. Next base: position 1,616,290 of record JAMGZG010000015.1, read on the forward strand.
ATGGAATTGGTCAAGATAACTGTATATGGCTTTTATCATTGCATGTCTATAGCGATTGCTTAGTAAAACCAGAATTGAAGAGCGAAGGGTGGCTCATGCACAACGTACATATACATCAAAAGCTCGTTATTCTCCCAGTCGGTTAGTTTGGAAGGATTTATCTCTTCAGAGGAACTGCATTATGTGTTAGCAGAGCTAGGGAAAATAAGACACATGGCACCAGAGGTGTTAACCATCGTAGCCAAAAGGCGTATATTCTATCCCCATTGCTCATATCTAAGCTCGAAGCAATGTTGGCGGTTGTAGTAGGCTTTGCATAGCGATGGCGAATGCCTTCGCTCTCGGAATTAAATTGTTGAGTGCCCGTTCGTAATGGAGTATCAAGGTCCTCCGCGTCTCCGGTGCCCTCGACACCCTCAATATAGTTCAAAGTTGAGTGAGTGACAATTGGCCCCAGATTCTCCAGTGTATCTAGCGTCCAATCTATAGAATCAATCTGACTATCTCTGCTCCGTTGTGGTTTCTCCTTGGCCGCAATCATGGTTTTGGGTGACACTGTCCTTCTCTGGAAATGAGAAAGTAGCGCCATATAGCTCTAGATATGCTTTTATCCGTCTGCAGTGGAGGTAGGGTGATAACAAGAAATGGGAACACAGAATGGGCACAAGTGTGTACTTAGGAGGGGTAAGTAAAAAACACCATGCTACATACCAAGGTTGCGTAAGGATATCCTCATACGCTGCCGGCGGCGGGGCGAGAGCGATGATTGTTTAAGGCCCGTTGCTAAACTATTGAAGCTCCTTCCGAAACTCGAATGCATCTCTTCGCGCATTTTCACCACTAGGCCCTAAGGGGAGGTTCCTCCAAAGAGGTCTTTCACTAGCTTGTAAACCTAACCCTCAATCCTTTAGTTCCCCCGCCCCTGTAAAGTCACTCCTTACATATTTATATACTAACGTGTTTTGGAAACCGCCAAGGCAAGATAACATAGGAAAATAGTGGTGTTCGCTCATTTCCACGCGTAGTAATTTCAGCAATTTTCAGCGAATAAGTAGTGAATTTTAATTTAGGATAAATAAATCATATCTCTATATACTTATAAGTTATTTCCTAAGTCTACTAGACCTCCTACTAGCTAATAAAGGCGGTGAAGTAGGGAATTCTTCTATGTTGGACCAGTCCTCTTCTGACTCTTCAACCACACCCAGCCCAGTCTCTTTAATATCTATAGTATGTACAGTAATATTTTCGGGAATTGAAACCTTTTTAACCTTTTTCTTTGGCTCTTCCTTTACCTTCTTCTTTAGATCTCTAGCCAGAACTTGAGCTGCCTTCTTCTTTATATTTCTAGCCAGAACTTGAGCTGCCTTCTTTATGTCTGCTGCCTCCCTCTGTTCCCTAAGCTGGGCCACATCCTCTGTAGTAATAACTCTGACCTTACTGAGTTGTTTTCTATCATTAGTAGCTGCCAGTGTCCTTCCTTTCTTTGCAACAGATTTTCGAAATTGTGCATTGATATGGTCTCCTGTATCCTTCTCAGTCAAGGAGATTTGCAGGCCCTTATCCAGTTGATGTATAAGGTCTCTGAGTTTCTGTGCACTAGCGGATCCACCTCTCACCAATGCGAGTGCTTCTTTGACAGTAGATCTAGCCATGCGGGTGTTGCGGGGTGTGGTGGGACTTGAGACAGGAAATCCGAGTCTGCTCTTTTTGGCAGGTGACGCGACAGGGTTCAAGACTCGGCGAGGGTTGAAGGGTACAATTCCTGCCTTTCCCCATGCGGACAAAATATTTTGAGAAGTATAGGTCCACCTCCGTGCCTCAAATAGGTATTGTAGAAAGGTACCCTTGTTAATACCTGTATCCCCCCCAGAGTCCTCCATACTTTCATCCAGTACGTTGCTGTAATGTTTTTGTAAGGGAGAAAATAGGCCAACATCTAAAGGTTGCAATAGATGTGTTGAGTGCGGGGGTAGGCAAAATGGTACAATGCGATTGTTAAGACAGTAATCAAAAAACTCCCATGTCATATGCGAGGCATGACCATCCAATATGAGTAACCTGCAACGATCACCTGCTCTATTTTTAAATTAATGATCTATTCTGGTACTTGGAGTTGGACTGGCTTACACTTCAGCTGTATACTTATTAAAGTTATCCGATAACCAATCAAGACCCAATTTTGAATCCGTCCAGCCTTTTGGTGAATATGCAAAGGTGGCAATGTCCCGCTGTTCTACACCTGCATACCACCCTTTATAATGTGCCGTTCCCTGATTAATCACCATAGGGGGTATGACGACACCCGTTGCAGATACACTCTCAATTACGGTCACCCATGTCCGATTACCTGAATGCGTAAGTCGCGGATTCTTCCTGCCAGCTCGACAGATTACCTTCACCTTTGCTGCAATTCCTATCATAAAGCCTTTCTCATCCATATTATAGGTATCTTTTGGAAGGATCTTGTAGCGTGCAATGACTTCTTTTAACTATACCTTGTCAGCACGATCAAAATAATGCGAGAAAATCGGAGCTAATACCTCTTTGAAATAATCTTTCAAAAGAACAGGGTTGTCGGTAACAGCACGTTGCCTATCCAGTCTAGCACTAAATTTCGATGCTATTGCAGGATTGCGGCTCAAAAATCGCTCTAGCCAATGTTTCCCTAGTGTTCTTGCAAACTCGCGCTTCCGTACCAAATATGCAGCCATTTCCTTAACTAGAGAGAGCCTTAATGGGAACACTCAGTCGTCCATACGCTCACACCATTTCACAATAGTAGTTTCTTCATATTCTGTGAGTAGTTGTTGTGACCGGTGGGCATCTCGCCTATTTGTTGCACCGTTAAGTCTGTCTCTAAGAGTAGTCCAAGGAATACCAAAGGTTTCTGCAGAAATGCGTAAAGCTGGTTTAGAAGACTCTTTATAGTGGGTTATAGCTTGTTGAATTAGCCTCTCGTTCACTAACCTCTGACCTTTTAGTCGTGGCATTTTGATTGTTTGTAGTTGGCGCCATAACATTTTTTCACTACTTAATACCATCTAGGGATCCTCAAACCTTGGCGGTTCTACTGTCGTAATGGCATCCGGTAAAATAAGATTCTGTGTGAAGGTAGGTCTGTAGACGATCTCTGAATGTTTGCTTGTGTGTCACCGCCACCTGTCCACAGGGTTACCGTCACAGGCGTAGTACTAATTCTGCTGAGTATAGGGGTTGTAGGTCTCAAGGGGCGGGGGTGGCAAGTGTTCCGCAGGGTACGAAGTGCGACAGTAGAAGCTGTCGAGTTAGTCAAGCGAGGTGGAGCGAGGTCAAGCGAGGTGCGAAGGTCTTCGTTAAGAAGAGAAGTAACAGCGTATGTATTGAGAACCAGCGTAGATATAGGGAATTGGTCTCACGCGGTATGATGTCTTGGGAATGCGGACAAGTGTTACGATATAGAAAATACAGAAGGCGTTGCGTAAGGAAAGAAGAAGAAAGGAAAACAGAAAGCGAAGCGAGGAGAGCCCCTATTATACCCAAGGAAATCCTGCGATGACTAATCCCCAATGACTCACTAGCCGAAACGAGCAAAGAATCTGATGGAAACCTCTGACTAATCCAACTCAGTAACCAGCGACTCCATCAACCGATCCATGAAAGTAGCCCCCCTTCAAAGCCTTGAGCTCCTGCGAAACTGAGTCCTAACCTTCGTTTGAATGGCGGTTTAAAGGGTATTGTCGTGGAAAGCGTCGGCTGATATCGCTATGGTGGCGGCGGGCTCCCAGATNGGGTCGGTGTATCCTGTCCACTTGGCCAATGTGCAGGCCGTTATTCCTTGTTTCCGAGTCAGAATCTCCTCAACCTCATATTCTTCCTCCTGTTCAACGATAACGGCGGTGGTTCTCGACCGTCTGCAGTTGTCTTGCTGAGTCCGCGACATGGAAGACAGGGTGTATCTTCATGCTCCGGGGGAGGTCGACTCGATAGGCGTATGGAGAGATGACTGCCTTGATGGGGAACGGTCCGAGCTTCTTCCAGTCGAGCTTCCTTGAATTGCGGGTGGTGCGGATATTCCTGGCCGAGACAAAGACCATATCACCGACGTTATATTGGGGTGCGGGGGTTCGCTTCGCGTTGGTGGCTTGCTCCTGCTGGTCTTGTGCTGTTCGGATGTTGGTGCGTAGGTATTCGTGTAGCTCCATCATCTTTCCGGCGAAGTCTTTGGCGTCGAGGCTGGGTGGTGTCTTGTCGGAAGGTTTGATTGTCACTGTGAACCGTGGGTGGAATCCGAAGTTGGCAAAGAAGGGTGTGGCTTTTGTAGAGGCGGAGACCTGGTTGTTAGCCGAGAATTCGGCCATAGGGAGCCATTTGGCCCAATCATCCTGTTGGTAGGAAACGTAGCCTCGTAGATATTGCTCCATTACAGCGTTGAGCCTTTCGGTTTGGCCGTCGGTTTCCGGGTGGAAGGCGGTGGACATTCTTGCTTCGATACCGAGGTGTTTACACAACTCTTTCCAGAACTTGGCAGTAAACTGTGTGCCCCGGTCCGAGGTGATATGTGTAGGAAGACCATGGAGTTTCCAGACGTTTCGCAGGTATAGTTGAGCGACATCTTCGGCATTGACGGTTGTATTGCAGGGTAGAAGGTGTCGCATCTTTGTTAGCCGGTCCACGATTACCATGATTGCATCATAACCCTCACTCTCCGGTAGTCCAGTAACGAAATCCATTGATACTTCCTGCCAGGGTTGTTCAGGTATTGGTAGGGGCCGGAGTACACCGAGTTTTCCATGGGTGCTTGGCTTACTTCGCCGACAGGTGTGGCAGTTCCGTACGTAGCGTCCAATGTAGTTCCGCATGCGGGGCCAGTAGTAGTCTCTGCTTATGAGTTCGAAGGTTTTCTCGCGTCCGGGGTGGCCGGCAGAAGGGGCGTCGTGATACAGTTTCAGGATTTTAAGTTTCAGCGGGTCGTAGTCGGGGACATAGAGATTTCCCCGATATAATAGTCGCCCTTCGTTCTCCGTGCATTCGGCTAGTGAGATTTCCTTTGATTGTTGTTTGCCTTTGTTCCGCATGTCTAGTATCTTTTGCGGGAATGGGTCAGCTTTGTATCCTTCGTCAAATAGTTTGTCCAGTGAGGCATTCTTTTCAGCGGGTTCGTTTGATAAAGAACCCGCCAACAAACTTAGCTTATTTTCCAAGTTTTCCTTCTTCAACACAACCTGGCTCTGGTGCAAATGCCTTTCATCCCCCTCTCCAGGGAGATCTCCTGATCTCCTTGTCAGTGCGTCCGGTTTTCCGCCTTGTTTCCCCGGTCTGTATTTGATGATGAAGTTGAATCTTGAGAGGTATTCCGCCCAACGTGCTTGCCTCCGATTAAGTTGCTTGGTGCTCATGAAATATTCGAGGTTTTTATGGTCGGATATGACGGCGATTGGGTGTGCGGCCCCCTCCAGTTCCGGGCGCCACTCCTCGAAGGCTCGTATTATTGCCAGTAACTCCTTATCGTAGATCTCGTAATTACATTCGGCAGGGGAGTGCTTCTTGGAGAAGTAAGCGACGGGTCGGAGGGTGTTGTGATCATCGTATTGGGACAGTATGCCGGCGGAAACATAATCTGAAGCGTCGGTTTCCACAATGATTTCCTTTTCAGGGTCAAAGTGGGCGAGAATGGGGGCGGTGGTGAAAGCTTCCTTGAGAGTGTTGAATGCGGCTTGGGCTTCGCTTGTCCATGCCCATGTTCTATCTTTCTTCGTCAGTCCACTCAGCGGTGCAGCAAGCTTAGAGAACCCGTATATGAACCGGCGGTAGAAATTGGCGAATCCGAGAAATGCTTGTACGTCTTTAATCGTCTTTGGAACTGTCCAGTTCTGCACTGTGTCCACTTTCTTGGGGTCCATCCGGATGCCGTTGGGCTCGATGATAAGCCCAAGATAGGTGGTACTTTGTGTGTGGAACTCGCATTTCTCTGGTTTCAGCAGTATACCGTTTGCCTTCAGTGCTTCGAGGACTTTCTCAACGTGGACTTGGTGCTCTTCGAGGGTGTCACTATAAATCAGGATATCGTCGAGATAGGCCGTGCAGAATACGTCAAGGTACTCGCGGACGCAATCGTTGATAAAGTGTTGGAAGGTGGCCGGCGCGTTGGTGAGGCCGAAGGGCATGACCGTGTACTCGAAGTGGCCATATCGTGTGCGGAAGGCTGTCTTCCATTCTTCGCCTTCAGCCATCCGGATCTGATTGTACCCCTGACGGAGGTCCAACTTGGTGTACCATTTGGCCTTGGAGAGTCGGTCGAGTGTTTCCCTAATGAGTGGTAAGGGATACCGATTCTTTATCGTTAGCTCATTTAGGCCGCGATAGTCAACACAGAGGCGGAGGGTTCCATCAGCTTTTTTGACAAATAGGACGGGGGCACCGGCAGGGGAGGAGCTAGCTCGTATGAAGCCTTTCTCCAAGTTATCCTGTATGTATTTCCTCAGGACGATCAGTTCGTCGCGGGACATGCCGTAGAGTGGCCCAAAGGGTGGTTCCTTGCCTTCCTTGAGCGGTATCTTATGGTCATACGGCCGGCGTGGGGGCATTCCATTGGCGAAGTCTTCATCCATCATGACGTGGAACCGCTTGTCGTCTTTGGTACTTTGGTCTCCAGTCGATCTTTGGCGTTATCGATAGCCTGGTCAGTTCTTCGATAGTGGTCTTGAATATCTGGGTTTACTCTCCGGGCGAAACGGCAGAGCGTGAGCTGGACGAGAGGGAAGCGAGGTGGTGGGGCGATTGCTTTGACAGGGCGTTTCTCGGGCGTTTGCTCTTACAGTACTCGGAATCAAACTGTATGGTGTTCTCCTTGAACCGCAGAGTGGCGTCGTGCAGCTGTAGCCAGGGGATTCCTAGTACAAGGGGGTAAGAGCCAAGTTTGGTGACGAAGAAAGGAACAGTTTCATGGTGGGCATCAATGGACATTGGCAGGTAGCATAGGTGGGTGATTTGGCCAGAAGATATGGGTCGGCCGTCTATGACTTCGAGGATGCGAGGCGATTTGAGTGGAAGAAGGGGGAAGTTGTGATGGCGCGCGAATGTTTCATCGATGAATGCGAACCCAGAGCAACCAGTATCGATCAAGGCATAGGTTTGAATGGTAGTTTTATTGTTTACAATTTTACAAGAAGCAACAAAATGATCACCATCCAACTTATCCTCCATGAGCGATCTGAGAAGCCAGAGATAGAGAAGCAGACAAAGGAAAAACATTAGATGGTCGGCAGGGCCATTGATCAAGCAGGACTAGTGAAAACCCGACTCAGAGGCGGAGCTGGTGATCGGCGGGAGGCGGGGTCGTCGGCGGTCTTGGCGGAGTGCTGAGGCCCTTCATGGCCGGTTGATTCTTCTGAGGCGGTTGGCGGAGGACAGTTAGCGGTGGCGGCGTTAGCGCGATACATGCAGAGGTTGTTATCTCGCCTCCACTGCTTCTCAGCAGCGGAGGTTTTGCGTTGGCCGTTGACAAAGGTGTAGCGTTGTTCGGCAGCTGGACGTGGGGCAGAGCGGGCCTGAAGGGCGGAGAGGTCCATGGGGGCGAGGCCTCCAGCAGTGTGGGATGGGTGTGCAGCGGCGGGGGGAGCGGTAAATTGGCCCATCGTGTTACGGATGGCCTTTTGTTCAGCCTTTCGGCCCCGGATCTGGTTATCGATGGTCATGAGTGTGGTCGCGTAGGCTTCCACAGTGTTGGGCCTGTCCGTCCGGTAACTCATCGCGTCCTTGAGGTCTTCCGAGAGTCCTTCGGCCAGAGCGTCGATCTTTGCTCCCTCATTGTAGTCAAGGTAGGCCACGATGCGGAGGAACTGGGAGTAGTAAGTGGCAAAGTCTCCTTTGCCTTATGCTCGAAGCGGCGAGTTGGCGGCGGCGGTACCGCCGAAGTGCTGGGTCTCGAGCGATGCTTCCAGGTGGGCGGCGGCGACAGAGGAAAAAGTCTTGGCGGGGTTGGCGTTAGCGAGAGAACGACCAGTCTAGGGCCCTTCCTTCCATTCGGCGTAGATTACCTTTCTTCTTCGTTCGCGGAACCTGTAAATCGTTGACCTCGAGTTTCATCCGGAGTTGGGTGATAAACCCAGGAGCTTGGAGCAGGTACCATCGAATTCTCGGTCAGAACTTTTCGGACCTGAAGCGTGGCGTTGAACTGTGGGGCGGCATTTTGGGGAAGCGGCAGCGATGGGAGCGGGCGGCGGCAGCAGCGATGTTGAGGTCAGGTTAAGCGGTTTACTTCTTCTTAGGGTTATCGATAACCGTTGGCGGCGAGTTGTTGGCGAAACCGTTTATTGGCGATCTGGTGGGAGTTCTTGGCGAGTGGGTGAAGAGGCGTCGAGTCTTGTTCGAACTGTTGCTTGAATTCCTCCACGTTATTGGGAGGAACCCACGGCGGAGGTGGGTCGGCGGTGGGCGTAAGCGTCTGCGGTGCGGATGATGGCGCGTAATCTCAAAGGCGAGGTGGCAAGTGTTCGCGAGTGCAGTCTTGACGATGAAAGCTGTCGAGTTAGTCAGCGAGTGGAGCGAGGTCAGCGAGTCGCGAAAGGTCTTCGTTAGAAGAAATAACGGCGTATGTATTGAGCAAAGCGTAGATATAGGGTGGTCCTCGCGGTATGATGTCTTGAAGTGCGGACAAGTGTTACAGTATAGAAAATACAGAAGACGTTGCGTAAGGAAAGAAGAAGAGAAAGGAAAACAGAAACGAAGCGAGGGAGAGCCCCCTATTATACCCAAGGAAATCCTGCGATGACTAATCCCCAATGACTCACACTGCGCAACCGAACAGAAACCCAAAGAATACGATGGAAACCTCCTGACTAATCCAACTCCGCGTAACCCAGCGACTCCATCAACCGATCCATGAAAGTAGGTATGTACCGAGGGTACGTAGTGTTTAGCTTGTTCCAGCAATCTTTATCTCTATATCTAGAACACCTAACCCACACTGCACGAACCTCTTTAGGCTCAACGTCACAGGTTGCTGTCTGCTTTTAACAGATTTTTCTACTCTTAGAGGAATATCAATTTGGGTATTTTATGTGAGTCGCGGGCACGAACGAAGGGATATGTCTCTGCACGGGGATTCGCGGAACTGACGAATGGTATCTTATATGAGTTTAGCACACCCTGAGAACAGCCCGAACTAGCTTAAGATTTGAACGCTAGCGGATTTTTCTGAACCTTAAATATCCCCGGCGGACTTTAAATCTTTGTGAATTTTTCATGCTAAATCAAGTGTTTCGGGGCTTTAAAATATATCTGAACCCCTAGACTCTCCGAGAGCTCCACCTCCGGACTCACTCGGACATTTCTCGGTACGTCTCTGAACGCTTATTACACCAGACTGTGCTGGAGCCTGGAGCACTACAGCACAGGTGGAGAATGATAGTACCTAGTGCCCTAACATCCCTTCGCGTGTTTTCACGGCTGTAAGCTAGTAAGCAATTTCTTACTCCGCGATAAAGCTAGCCCTTATTCCGTCACCGTTTTGTAGCCGCCCAAAGTGTGGCGAGTGATCCGGCAGCCAAGAGGAGCTCGCCTTTTGCAGTCTTCATATCTGAGCGTGGGAAACTACATGGCGCGAGAAGGATCACCGTTATTCTCCGAGCCCAACCTCGCAAACATGACCTCTATCCTTGGGTCGCTGGGAAATAGAGTTTCGCCGGCTTCCTAACCTAGGTGTGCCATAGTGACTTCACCATTGGGGAAATGATCAAATTCACCGAGGTCGGGCAATCTGTACTCCTCGCCAGCCCCAGGGATAATTACAATGCGGGGTTGAACCAGCTCCTTATTCTACTGTACTAGTAGCATCATCGCGATCGTGAGGTGTACTTTGAATTGGATATCAAACAATTGTGGGCCGGAGCGTTCAGAGGAGGGGGGGGGCTGGCTTCCGATTCCTGCTCTCTCCGATTGAAATTCCGCGGAAGAATTTATAACAATTCTCCATGTTTTGGTACCGTTCCCGGTAATAACGGGGATCTATGAAGTAATAACGGGGATCTATGATTAGCTCGAAGGTGTTGAGTGAACGCTGAATCTAGATGTTAACCAAAGCCCAATCGATACTACAGGCGTCTGTCTATATATGAAAGACTGATCGGTCCAGTGTTTTAATGGAAATAGCTGCAATGGCATCCAACTTGACACTTAACAGCTCTGTAGCCTCTTATATTAATCAGGGCATATATTTAGCAGGCCACTATTCATCGAATACTCTGTTTAATTCGTCCCCGGAGGAAATCACCCCAATATCTATACACTCCAACATCGCTTATGAAACCTCTTATTCCATCTTTTCAGGCAATACCCATCAGGGCGTAAGTTGGTTGTCGGCTCCCCTTCACCTATCCCCACTGACGCACACTACCCGCTAGATTCAGGCATCAAGTACATCACAAGTCCATTCTAACCACGACCCGCAACATACTACAGTCACTTCAACCGGTATCAAATTCGAATGGGACCGAGGATCGTTGGCTTTGTTTCTACTATCAACTCTATTCGCTAGCGTGAATTGGTGAATCATCCCTGGTGGTGATATTCGGGGGAGGTGGCTTTCTATACGATGTATTTATCAGGTTGGTATATGATAGATCTATAGAGCATATTTACTCGGCGTCATTTTTGACCATTGAAACTTTGAAATTGACGGTTGCAAAATGAAAATTTGACACTTCTCTCCTCAGGCATACTAAATGCGCAAGCAGTAACAGGATCAGATTTTGTGTGGAGAATGTTGTATGGAGTACGGTAGAATAATTCCTATAATGAGGTTTCTTATAGTGAGGTGTCAGAATCTGATAAGTGAATGCTGTGGTTAATACATATGTATGTATTTGTCTTATCAGATTCTAGTCACTTTTCACCACACCCTATCCCTTGGTCGCGTGAGACACTTGCGAAATCTCTCTCGTACATGAGCGTGATCTATGCAGGAAGAGATTGACTAAAATATCTATGCAGAAAGAGATTAGACACTTTGCGCTGAGAGGTCCGGAGTCTTTTTGACGGGCTTGGCACTAAGTTGCCAAGCGAGAATAGGTACAGGTGTGGATTTGACTCCCGGCTGAGGGTCCAATCATGAAATTTGACCTCCACTCTTTTCAACTACTGCTGAACAACCAAATGAGGGCCCTCTTTATACAGATTGCTTTGTTATAAAATTCAGATGCAAATTGACCTTCCATAAAACTCTTGGAAAATTAGCAATGGTATTGATGGTGGAGTAAATTCATGTTCTATGGAGTTGCATTTTCGCTCTCACCAAAAGCTGGGTAATGCTGAGCAGTGGCAAACAGCATCTGGCTTCATTTTTGACTCCGGAGAACTAACGAAAATCCAATAATGTCAAGCTCCAGGAGGCCCGAAGTCAAAAATGCAAAGTGTCTAATACACGCTAAACGTTATAAACAAAAACACTGTTTGAGTCAGATTTGGTTCCCATAGAGCGTATTTAACAACTATCGATTCCAACAATTGACAGTTCGGCTTTGACAGTTGCAGGTCGCAAAATTGACATTATACTTCACGAACTCTCAGGTTTATATTATATTATTTAGTACATCTCGACAATTATGAGTGGTGACGAGATCGAGACATAAGGCCTTTTGCGGGCTGATAGAGTCCAGCTCCAACTTCCGGTACCCTGTGCCGATACCCTCAGCAATCAAAATTCACGGTTCGGCAAACCGCTATTCTAGACGGCGAACTGTCAATTGTCGGAATCGACAGTTGCCAAATACGCTCAAATTAAAACTAGCACTGCCACTAGATCCTCACTTTAGGACGCCCAAAGGACAGAAAACTATGTAATATCGCTACTATAATACGTATTTTGTGCAAAACCTCAATTTTCATTTTCAAAACTCAAGCAGCTTAAGTTGCTTCTACAGCCAACATGTCAGCTTCTATTAAATAGCCAATGCTAAATCTTCAGTCCTCAAGTACAGTCGCACCTCGCTATGCCGGAACTCAATATGGCGGAGCCTTGCTATTCCGGATGGATTTGGCTGATACTCTCATTCCTCACCAAAGTTCATTTGTTTCATGGATCGGTTGATGGAGTCGTTGGGTTACGCTGAGTTGGATTAGTCAGGAGGTTTCCATCACGTTCTATGGGTTTCTGTTCGGTTGCGCGGTGTGAGTCACTTTGGATTAGTCATCGTAGGATTTCCTTGAGTATATTAGAGGGCTCTCCCTCGCTTCGTTCCTGTTTTTCTTTCTCTTCTTCTTTCCTTACGCAACGTCTTCTGTACTCTCTACACTACAATACTTGTTCGTACCTGGCATACCATACCAGGTCGGACCACTTCAATATATCTGCTATTCTTCTTATGAAGACCTTCGCCTTTCGCTTGGACCTCGCTCAACCTCGCTTGACTAAGCTTCGGCAACCTTGTCGCATGTATCGTACCCTGCGGAATACTCGCTATCGCCGCCCCTTGAGATTACGTTGCGTCATCATCCGCGCGTCTGTATGTCGCCCCGACCCACCTGCATGGGTCCCTCCCAATAATGTGGAGAATTCAAACAGCGATTCGAACAAGACCCGCGCCCTATTATTCGCCCTCGTAAAACTCCCGTCGTGTCATTTCGGCCAGCGAAATTTCGCCAACTCTTCGTCGCTAACGGAATCATCGATAACCTGGAAGAAGCAAATAAACCAGCTCAACCTGGACCTCAACATGCCGCCGCCGCCCTCTTTCCCATCGCTGTCGCTCACAAAATGCCGCGGTCACGCCGCCTGCCTTCAGATCGAAAAAGTTCGGACGCGAAATTCGATGGTACCCGTTCCAAACTCCCTGGATTTATCACCCAACTCCGGATGAAATTGGAAGTCTACGACGATCGGTTCCTGTGAGGCAATAAAGGTTATCTACGCTGTTAGTCGAATGGAAGGAAGGGCCCTGGACCAGGTCGTTCCTCTTGTCAACGCCAACCCCGCCGCACCCTTCTCTTCCGTTACCGCCTTTGTCGCCCACCTGGAAGCTTCGTTCGGAGAGACCCCGGTATCGCCCGTCAACTTATTTCTCAGGCAAGCGCAAAGAGACCATGCCACCTACTACTCGCGGTTCCTCCGCGTCGTGGCCTACTTGGACTACAATGAAGGGGCAAAATTGGCGCTCTGGCTGAAGGATTATCAGGGACCTCAAGGGGCCATGAGTTATAGGGCGGACAGGCCCAACACCGTGGAAACTCTGCGACCACCCTCATGACTATCGACAATAAGATCCGGGGCGAAAGGCGAACAAAAACCGTAACGATGGGCCAATTCACTGCTCCCGCCGCCGCGTCGTCCACTGCTTTGGAGGCCTCGTCCCCATGGACCTTTCCGCCCTGCAGGCTTCGCCCCGGCTCAGAACAACGCTACACCTTCATCAATGGTCAGCGGAAAACCTCCACGCTGAGAAGCAATGGAGGCGAGACAACAACCTTTGCATGTACTTCCACCCGGTCGCGTCTTTGCCAACTGCCCTCCATCGCCGTCGTAGCAACCAACGGCTATGAGGGCCTCTGTTCCGCCTCCTCTGAGTCGGGTTTTCAGTAATCCGGGCTTGATCAATGGCCCCTGCCCGGGACCATCTAATGTTTTTCCTTTGTCTGCGTTCTCTATCTCTGGCTTCTCGGTATCGTCTGTGGAGGATAAATTGGATGGTGATCATTTTGTTGCTTCTTGTAAAATTGTAAACAATAAAACTCCCATTCAAACCTACGCATTGATTGATACCGGTTGCTCCAGGTTCGCATTCATTGATGAGATATTCGCGCGCCATAACAACTTCCCTCTACTCCCACTCAATTCACCTCGCACCCTCGAAGTCATAGACGGCCGACCCATATCTTCTGGCCAAATCACCCACCTATGCTACTTGCCAATGTCCATCGATGCCCACCATGAAACCGTTCCTTTCTTCGTCACCAAACTTGGCTCTTACCCCCTCGTACTAGGAATCCCCTGGCTCCAGCTGCATGACGCCACTCTGCGGTTCAAGGAGAACACCATACAGTTTGATTCCGAGTACTGTAAAAGCAAGTGCAATGCCTCCGAGAAAGCCGCCCCTGTCAAAGCAATCGCCCCGCCGCCTCGCTTCCACCTCGTCAGCTCAGCCGCCCTCTGCCGCTTCGCCCGGAGAGGCAAACTCCAGATATTCAGCACCACTATCGAAGAACTGGACCAGGCTATCGATAACGCGCCGAAGACTGACTGGAAAACCAAAGTACCAGCACGATACGAAAGGTTCCACGTCATGATGGATGAAGACCTCGCCAACGGAATGCCCCCACGCCGACCATATGACCATAAGATACCGCTCAAGGAAGGCAAAGAACCACCCTTTGGACCACTCTATGGCATGTCCCGCGACGAACTGATCGTCCTGAGGAAATACATACAGGATAACTTGGAGAAAGGCTTCATACGAGCTAGCTCTTCTCCCGCTGGTGCCCCTGTCCTATTCGTAAAGAAAGCCGACGGAACCCTCCGTCTCTGTGTTGACTACCGCGGCCTCAATGAGCTAACGATAAAGAATCGATATCCCTTACCACTCATCCGGGAAACACTCGACCGACTATCCAAAGCACAATGGTACACCAAGTTGGATCTCCGTAGTACAACCAAATTCGAATGGCGAAGGAGAAGAATGGAAGACAGCTTTCCGCACCCGATCGGTCGACTTTGAATACTGCGGTAATGCCCTTCGCCTCACCACGGCCACCTTCCAACACTTCATCAGCGGACTCGTCATGAAATCTCGGCATATTCTGCACAGCCTACCTTGAGCGATATTCTGATCTCTGGCGACACACTCGAAGAACATCAAGTCCACGTTGAGAAAGTCCTCGAGGCCCTAAAGGCAAACGGAGTGCTGCTGAAACCGAATCGAGTTCCGCATAGCACCACCTACCCGACTCATCGTCGAACCCAACGGCATCGAATGGACCCCAAGAAAGTAGATACTGATGCAAAACTGGGCCGGTTCCCAAAAGCGATTAGGGCGTACAAAGCATT
Organism: Morchella eximia; assembly: GCA_024713935.1. NCBI lineage: Eukaryota > Fungi > Ascomycota > Pezizomycetes > Pezizales > Morchellaceae > Morchella > Morchella eximia. The sequence goes on from JAMGZG010000015.1 coordinate 1,631,306, forward strand.
CCTCGGATTTGCCAACTTCTATCGCCCGGTTTATATCTGGATTCTCCAAGCTTGCTGCACGCTGAGTGGACTGACGAAGAAGGACAAAGCATGGGCATGGACAAGTGAGGCTCAAGCCGCATTCAATGCCCTCGAAGCATTCACTACCGCCCCATTCTTGCCCACTTTGGTAAGAAATCATTGTGAAACTGGCCTTCAGACTACGTCTCCGCTGGCATACTCTCCCAATACGACGACACCCATACCCTTCGACCCGTCGCTTACTTCTCCAAGAAACACTCCCCTGCCGAGTGTAACTACGAGATCTACGATAAGGAACTGTTGGCAATAATCCGAGCATTCGAGGAATGGCGCCCAGAACTCGAGGGCGCAGCACCGGACCACAAGAACCTCGAGTACTTTATGAGTACAAAACAACTTAACCGAAGACAAGCGCGCTGGGCCGAATACCTCTCACGATTCAACTTCGTTATCAAATATCGACCAGGGAAACAAGGCGGGAAACCGGATGCACTAACAAGGAGATCAGGAGATCTCCCTGGAGAGGGGGATGAAAGGCATTCGCACCAGAGCCAGGTGGTTTTGAAGAAGGAGAATTTGGAAACCAAGCTAAGTTTGTTGGCGGGTTCTTTATCAAACGAACCCGCTGAAAAGAACGCCTCACTGGATACATTATTTAATGAAGGATATAAAGCTGACCCATTCCCGGAAAAGATATTGGAAATGCGAAACAAAGGCAAATGACAATCGAAAATCTCACTGGCGAATGCACTGAGAGCGAAGACGGCTGCTTTACGAAATGCTAATATATGTCCCGACTCGACCCCTGAAACTCAAATCCTCGAAGCTTTACCGCGCCCCTTCTGCTGGACACCGGACGCGAAAAAAACCTTGAACTCATCAGCAGGGACTACTACTGGCCTCGTATGAACTACGTTGGCGTATGTCGGAACTGTCGCGCGTGTCGGCAAACAAACCAGCACCACGGCAAACTCGGGGTACTCCGACCCTTACCAATACCGGAACAACCATGGCAGGAAGTATCAATGGATTTTCGGCTGGACTCCCGGAGAAGCGAAGGCTACGATGCCATCATGTCGTAATGTCGTGGACCGACTGACAAAGATCGACACCTCGTACTCTGCAACACCACTGTCAACGGAGGGCGTCGCCCAACTATATCTGAACGTCTGGAAAACCCATGGTCTCCTCGCATGTATCGGACCGTAAAGAGTTGTGCAAACACCTTGGGATTGAAGCAAGAATGTCCACCGCCTTCCACCCGAAACCGACGGTCAAACCGAAAGGCTCAACGCGGTAATGGAACAATACCTACACATATGTCTATCATGGATGATTGGGTTAAGTGGCTCCCAATGGCCGAGTTCTCCGCTAACAATCAAGTCTCCGCCTCCACCAAAGCCACCCCCTTCGCAAACTTCGGTTTCCACCCTCGATTCACAGTAACGATCAAGTCATCCGACAAGACACCGCCTAGCCTCAATGCCAAAGACTTCGCCGGAAAGATGATGGAACTACACGAATACCTACGCACCAACATCCGAACGGCACAGGACCAGCAGGAGCAAGCCACCAACGCGAAGCGAACCCCCGCACCCCAATATAACGTCGGTGATATGGTATTTGTCTCTGCTAAGAATATCCGCACCACCCGCAATTCCCGGAAGCTCGACTGGAAGAAACTCGGACCATTTCCAATCAAAGCGGTCATCTCCCCATATGCCTATCGAGTCGACCTTCCACGGAGCATGAAGATACACCCTGTCTTCCATGTGTCGCTATTGGACCCCGCCGCGCAAGACCCCGTACCAGGTCAAGTACAACCGCCCCCTCCACCTATCATCGTCGAACAAGAGGAGGAATACGAGGTCGAAGAGGTTCTGGACTCGCGGACAACAAGGAACAATGGCCTGCAATACTTCGTCAAGTGGACAGGATACACCGATCCTACCTGGGAACCCGCCGCATATCATAACGACACCGCCGCAGTCGACACCTTCCATGCACAATACCCTGGGAAACCGAGGCCAATCGAGACGAAGGTTAGGACTCAGGCTCGCAGGAGCTCGCGCTTGAAGGGGGGGGCTACTTTCATGGATCGGTTGATGGAGTCGTTAGGTTACGCTGAGTTGGATTAGTCAGGAGGTTTCCATCACGTTCTATGGGTTTCTGTTCGGTTGCGCGGTGTGAGTCACTTTGGATTAGTCATCGTAGGATTTCCTTGGGTATATTAGAGGGCTCTCCCTCGCTTCGTTCCTGTTTTCCTTTCTCTTCTTCTTTCCTTACGCAACGTCTTCTGTACTCTCTACACTACAATACTTGTTCGTACCTGACATACCATACCAGGTCGGACCACTTCAATATATACGCTGTTACTTCTCTTCTTAACGAAGACCTTCGCACCTCGCTTGACCTCGCTCAACCTCGCTTGACTAACTCGACAGCTTCTACTGTCGCATATCGTACCCTGCGGAATACTCGCTATCGCCGCCCCTTGAGAATTTGCTGCCCCGGATCTTGACCTTCTCGTAGCATATGGGAAACTAGCCAACTCTCTGACCCCTGTGCCCATACAAATAATATTTGATATCCAGGATCAACTAGTCCATATACAGCTAGATCTTCCCATTCACTCAAGGTCGCACTCTGAGGTTTTGAACATTTCCCCCCCTTCAAGATTGAAGCAGAGGAAAGCTCTATCAGACATCAAATACTGCTAGCACTCAATACTATTAGAAGCTGAGCCTGTGAAAGAAGAGAAATGGTTCCCAGGTGATAATGTACCAAATACAGGGTTAGGTTTATTTGTTGAGGATTTATTCGCTGTCCCGATATTGGCTATCCGGCATAGCGAGGTGCGATTGTATTTCTCCGTCTGTATCTGCAAGATCAATAGTTCAATTCGCTCAGGACAGACTCTTGTCTGCAGGAGTTTTTCTTTTTACTCCCAAAACGGAAAGCAGGGATGAACTTTCATGAAAGCCTCTCTTGATGAAACTAAAAAAGCTAAGGTTCCGTTTGGGTTCACCTCTGTATAAACGTGCTCGCAACATGAATGTATTTAATAAATCTCTGGGTTGTTTGGATTGGTTCTTTTGTAACCGGCTTGAACGTATTTAATGAACCTTCGAGGATTGTAGAAATTACAAAACCACATTCAAGACTTTGGTGGGTATATCTGGTTGCTCCCTTGGCTTTTGTATCCTAATTTCTATTAAGAGTGTTTTTCTAGTAGATAAGTGCATTTGATTAAAAATACGGCAAAACATCCAAACTGAGCCTAACTGTCAGACTAGCTTGCGCATCAGCGAGCGCTGCCTATCAACGAGCGTCCACCAAACTTTGATCTGTGGTAAGTGTCGCGTCCTGGGGTAGCGGGCAACGCTCGCTGATGGGCAGCGCTCGCTTTGCTTTTTAACTCGACGGTGCACTCTAATGCTCCAGTATTCTCGCCAGGAATACCCGGTGCAGGGTCTTCAGTCCTCAAGTGCTTTCCACATTAGCAAAAAGTCAATTTGCTCTGTGGGTTCCATGGAGGTGACGGAGCCCATAGAGCACACGGAGGAATTTTGTCTCCAGAGAGCGACCCTCTTTGTTTCTCTTCCGCGAACCAAATATGAAATAAATACTGCTCCGCGAGTAAATGCGAAATAAATTCTCGTCCACGAGCCAAATATGAAATAAAGACTGCTCCGAGAGCAAATGTGAAATAAATCAGGTCACATTTGTGACCTCGACGCTACTAGTCGTTTATATGCCGTGAATCGTCCTTTATTACTACATATACTATCTACGCTAATTACATCAACCACCTGTCATGCGCACCTCCGTCGCACCCATCTACCTTCGCACCTCGCGCACCTCCGGGCCCAGCTCCGCCGCTACCCCTCTACCTACTGCGCGCTATATTCTGCCTCCATCGCGCATGCTTTCTTCTCTACATCATGCGCCTGCCCCTGCCTGACCACCTCTTACCGGCGTCGATATTGGCGTCAATTGGGCGTCAATTAGGCGTCGATTGAGCGTCGATTCGGGCGTCAATTGGGCGTCGATATGGCCGTCAATTGGGTTTCGATATGGGCGTCAATTGGACGTCGATATGGACATCGATCGGGCATCGATTGGGCGTCGATATGGGTGTCGATTCGGGCATCAATTGGGCGTCAATTGAGTGTCGATTTGCTGCTATTTAGCAGCCTGCAGCGGTGTTAGTACAGGCGTCAAATGCAGGTAGATAAATGCGTATGCAGGCGTTGCTGCAGGTAGGAGGGAAGCATCGCTGCAGGTAGGAAGTACAGCGACTGGTAGAATTAATGCGGAGACAGGGGTCAAAAAACAGGGTTTCTATGACTGGGCGAGCCAATAGGACTCTTCCCATACCTCTACAATAATTTTCCCCCTCGCTGTACTCCAAGAATCGCTCCAGGTAGGAGGTAGGTGTCGAGGTAGGAGGTGAGGTAGGAGGTGAGATAGGAGGTGAGGTAGGAGGTGAGGTAGGAGGCCAGGTAGGAGGTGAGGTAGGAGGTGAGGTAGAAGGTGAGGTAGAAGGTGAGGTAGAAGGTAGGAGGCGAGGTAAGTAGGTGAGGTAGAAGGTAGGAGGCGAGGTAGGTAGGTGAGGTAGAAGCTGGGGATTCTCAAGATATGATGCGTCAAATTTGACGTCATTTGCCCCTGCCTAACCTAATCGTGACTAGGTACCGCATACGTCATATTTCGGACGACCCGGATTAGCAAAAAATGACTGTTCAACTCAGAGATGAGCAAAACACGGCTAGTGGAAGCGACACAGAGCATAGGGAGCCCGGATTAGTGAAATTAGCAGCCGGTTGATAGTCAATTACATATCAGCGCTTGAGTTTTTGCTGATGCAGCCCAGATCTTCCTCTATGCCTTCTTTGTCAATATTGCTTTATTTATTCTTGGCTGCTACAATAACTCTATGGCGTGAACAAAAACCCCAAGAAAATAGATCTAGGAAAAAATGTACCTTCAGGAAGCAAGAAACAGGCCAGGTTCCGGATCCCGGGTTCCAGCCCAAGAAACAAGCAATGATATCCAACCATCCTTGGAAACAGCAAATACTAGATAGGAAACTGAGCGAGAAGGATTGGGAGGGGGGGGTCCACGCTCAGCCACGCGGACTGGGAGAGCGAAAAAAGATAATTTAAGATTGGGGGGGGGATTCGGGGAGAGGTGACTTAATATAAGGTCTACCGGGAGCGGGCATGGCATGGCGTTCTGCTATCCCTGATATTATAGTTGCCTAGATTGGTCAGTGACTAGAGTAACCGGGGTACAAGGATTAAACACACCAAAACCCTGTGTCAGGGTAATTGCATGGGGCGCGTATCACCATTAACATCATGCAGGGGATGTGACGGCCGGCTATTATCCCCGACAACCCGATTGACGCCCAAGCATATCTTGTCATCTCAGTGTTATTTAATCTGCAATCTCCCGGCGGTTTCTCCTTTTGTTTTCTGCACCGTTTAAACATCCCATTCATATCCTCTACCTTTCTTGCCCACGATTCACTCAATTTGAACAATAAGCGGTGCATATCACGATGGGTCGGCAACTCAGTTTTACACCGTCGAATCTGTGAACCATACGTAGTTATTGTTACCTGTGTGCGCTTCCTCCATGGAGAATTATTAGGGACACAATGAGCTAGTTTACCCACAATTTATTTTCTCCTTTTTTTTTTTTTTCAACGTACTAATATTTATCTTTGGTGCCCAGTAGTTTTACTTCATGGAGATTTGTAAAACGCTACGACAAATATGTCAACATATTCTGGTGGTCTCAGCTTTCTACATGACAAGATACAACCCCACAGCGAGATTAAGTGTTTGGTTTACTAGCGGTTAAAACACACCTTTAACAGATAACCTAACCTACACTTAGTCCCCAGTCCAGAACCCGAGCGAAGCCATCTCTCCCTTAGTTGCCGCGATGCACTACAATAATAGGCAAACACCTAACCTGGAGTGGGACGTTAGTTGCACCAGGAGAGAGGACATCACGAGCGGTTGGCGGAGTGAGGTTTGTGCACACCAAGGTAAAGTCTATTAAACATGCAGATCTTAGTCCGGCAATATAGACGAAGGGATAACCTGTGAATTATATGAATGCATAGCTCTTATTGATACACAGAATAATTTACACTGCTAGTTGTGTATCTTAGTAGTGTTGACTCATATTAACTATGCGTGGAATGCGAGGGCAGGTAAGGGCTGATAGAACCAACTCGTTTAGTGAGTATCAGGGTCAAACACATCACTCCCTGCGGTGCTTTGGTTCGGGAAATCGCCGAGAATCAGGATCAAACACATCACTCCCCGTGGTGCTTTGGTTCGGGAAATGGGCGAGATTCAGGGTCAAACACATCACTCCCCATGGTGCTTTGGTTCGGGAAATCGCCGAGGATCAGGGTCAAACACATCACTCCCCGTGTTGCTTTGGTTCGGGAAATCGGCGAGGATTAGGATCAAATACATCACTCCCCGTGGTGCTTTGCTTGGAGAGGATCCCCAAACGTGCTATCCTGTTCTTGGTGACCTAGTGGAGCCCGCAGTTTTAACCTATCCTATTACCTCTTTCTCCACTTTCAAATCCCAACTACCCAATCGGCCTGAGACCTACTTCTCGCTAACACCATGCTCGATATCACTACTAGCTCTAGAACATTCTCCTTCGCCTGTATTCCTTCATCCGTACCCACACTTTGTGACCTCTTGTTGGTGACCTCGTAACTCTGCTATCATGGAAAACGCCAAAGCGCCCGCTTAGAGCAGGTTCGCGGAGAGCATGAGATACATGCTCAAGACATTCTAGTTGAAATCTTGTGAGGTTCAGAGTGTTATTATAGCCAATACGTATTCCCTGGAATATGTTAGTCGGGTTAGTATTCATTCTACTAATTACAGCCGCGCCCGCAAAGTTTTGGCACCCTGTAAAAATGTCCACGATTACAGCAAACAAAATATTTTGCTCCCCTTCCTCGGAAAGTAACTTTACAACGTGTTGTGATAAAGGTGTCGAAATAAGTTACTATAAACTTCTTTTTGCAGTCGTTCTTATCCGGTTGTTTCTATCACGATTTGAACTCATCGGGTTCGAGACTGGGGGTGCCAAAACCTTAGGGACATGGCTGTAGATTTCTCTATAGTGGCTAGATACTTGATGAGGTTCATTTGTATGCACATCCCTATTTTCTACCAGACACAGTCTCAGCCTCCGGCTCAGCCAGTCAGACTGTCGATACACTTGGTAAAGTTGAGGTTCTTATTGAAGTATAAGCAATATCCCCACTATGCCCACATTAATTCTGGTAGTAGTTGAGATATCAGCAAGGGCAATCGATAGCGAAATATACCCGGCCACATTTTTCCCTTGTGTTTGGGTGTGTTTAATTAGGTACATGTACACCCATAAGGTAGATACTGTTTTTCTAAGAACTACACTGATCAGTTCATATTATATCAGACGCAGTTTACTATGCAATAAATATATCCGCTTGTTCACTTGGGAACAATATAGTATTGTTTGTTTATAGCCGGTGTTTATGAGATATCCACCGGGTGAACAAAGTATCAAAATTAGTGATGAGCATGAATCGAGCCGGCTCGAATGTTGAACTCAAATGTCAGGTTTGAACAGGTAGTGAGCTCCCTTCCTGAGAGGCCCAAGTGAGCTTGAGCCCGTACCCAAAAGCTCCAGCTCAGCAAAATATCGGTAATTCCTCGAGCAAGCCAGAGCTTAGTGATTTATATGAGAATATATCCCCATTGATCATCCTTAAATTACGCCCTCCGTATGGCGAGTTACCGTCAGATCAATTTTTAGGTATAAACATCAGAGCTTGAGCCTAGCTCGAGTGCTTGATCGGAGCCAGCTCCAGCCCTACCCGGACTCGACTGGAGCTGGCCCAGGCCCATCATTAATCAAAACTACAGATTTATTCTCTTTCTGCCTCTCCTAAGCTCCTCTGAAACTGATTGGGAGCGCTTCTGTAACCTCTTGTTTGCTTCAAAACCATTTACTAAAGCATGGCCTAGCCCTTGTGTATGAATAAACCAAGATATTGGTTCAGGGAAGGTGCTAATGGACACCCCATGTCTCTTGACCCCACCCAACATTATAGAGATAGGCTGATCTAGACTGCTGACTAGGAAGTTGCATTCCAGGGTAAAGGGACATCCCATGGAAACTCGCATTAACACCTCATGGTCAATGGTGGCGATTGAATGATTCTCTAGAGTGAACTGGGCATTTCCTTCCGCAAGTCTATTCACAAGCGTATGCAGTTCACGTGAACCTGCCCGTAATGTACAGTAGATGTAACCTTGACACCTATAGTTTAGGTGATAAGCTGGGGTGGAGGCAAGCTCGAAATAGAAGCACTTAGCCTCTATCGAGCGAGCAATGCTAGAAAGTTGCTCCGAGCCCTCGAAGCCTGACCGCGCGGCATATTTGAGATCCTTTACGGTTTGGATATCATCAAAAGGGAGCTCCTTTCTGAACCCTACGGCAAGACGGTGATAATGATATGGAAGTGCTTCCTGTAGATGACTTATGTTTTCATTCCAGGCTCGCTGACAATCAAATGTGCGTAGAAATGCCTTTCCCATACGTGCAATCCAGCCAGGGGGAGCGTTCTCATCACAGAATATATTCTCTGTGTCCAGCTGGTAACTACCTACCGATATTAAGAGGTCTTGGTGGCCTGAAGAAGGGTTTAGGACTTGCGCTTCTCGTAAAGCTATAGCAACTGGATTATTCATTCCACAGGTGCCCCCATCTTGAAGGTTGAGCGGCCCAATCTTTGCCCTTCCAGTACTCGTGGCACAGGATATGCGAGTCGATCTGTGATAACTACTCGTAGATTAGCTGGTTTCGGCCATTCATTATTTCACAGGGCTCAAATTAAAGGAGAAAGGCTTACAATGGTGCGGCCGATGTACTCTTGGTACTAAGTACAGCGTGTTAGGATTTTCATTTATATACCCATCAATTGGCTGATCTACGTACGCTTCATTAACCATAATATTACCCCTGAGGTTTAAATAACCTATTTGATCAGTGAACCTCTTTGGAGAATATCGAGTGACTTTGAGGATATTATACCTCTGTTCTTCGCCCGGTCTTGTGGCCCATTATAGTTAGAAAGAACACATGGAAATCAATCGACTGTGGTTGCCACTGCTGCAGTCTTCAATCCATCATCAGTACCTTTACCAAACAAAGGTTCATCCTCTCCAAATGCAGTACTGAGGGCGGTCTCAAAGTATGTTGTGTTGTACAGACTATCTGTCACATAGGACAACGCAAACCCGATAAGTCGCCCAATGAGTGGTACCTTAGATGCCTGTCGGTGGTGAAAGGCTTTGACTAGGAGACTCTCAAAATGGGCCTGGCATTACTTTATTGACCAACGATTGACCTCTACTCCAAGTGGTATAAGACCGCCGGTACTGGTTCCAACCATGAGATCTAAAGCCTTGATCACCGGGAATTGCAACTTCTCTTCCAGGATCTTCAATAGCTCAAGCTCTAGTATTCCTCGCATACCACCACCATCAAAGGTAAGCACTCGGACCCCAGCGGTTGGCGGTCGGATAATTATCTGACGAGTACCTTCAAGGGTATAAACACATAAGGGGCAATTTGTAAGGATGCGTTGATATGGTGATCCAACATCTCCTTCACCCAGGAGCATGATACACCGTGCGCAGAGGGTATGTCCACTGTGTAGAACATGTTCGGACGTGTTAGAGAGGCACCAGAGACAGGAGGTCATACAATGCACAATCGTCCATTCTGACGCTGACCGTAGTAGGTTCTCACGATGCAATACATCGGCCTCTGTATTCCGACTTTTCATTTGTGTATGGTTATCAAGGATGGTCTTTTCAGTGGCGGAAAGGATACCTTCCTGATATTTAGAGTCATGAGGGTTGGTACTCGTCATATCTTGCGGGAATGCATCATTAAATGCTGATATCAGTTTCCCACGGTAAAGAGAGCTAAATAGATTGCTTTCAAACTGTATTCTGATTAGCAAGACCACGTGTATGATCGGAATAGACGGGTTGGTGGAGATAGGCGCATCTTACGATGATGTCCAGGAGGAAAAGCATCTAACATCAACGCTGAGGCAAGGATTGAAGGAGTAAATGATCCCGTTTCCAATATCTCACTCCTCAGCAGTAACCTCAGGAGCTCCGAAACATGGCCCTCCAGCGCCAACGGTACAGGCCTGGTAAGGCAGGAGCCAAGAACAAAGTCAAAGCCTTTCGAATGGGTTTTTGCAAAATGTTCGCATTCTGCTCCAAAAAGAAATTTAAAATCCTGACATTTAAAGCGTGTGGAAGATCGCACCCGAGCATCTTGAGCCCCATTTGATAGTTGTGAGATCAACAATTGTAGACTCTGTTTTGGTCTTCTCATCCACTCCGGAGCACAGAGATCAACCCTCGGTAGGCATGTCATAGATACATGTAGTAATGGGAAATAAGTCCCAATCATATCACTGATAAGACTCTTTCTATAAGTGAACTCTTTGCATTTTTCGTGTAACAGGTTGGTAAAAATGATGACTATACTTGGTTGATGTTCTTCCTCTAATGCGTTTGAGGATCACCGAAGCCATCGTAGAAGTGTTGTCGCGTGCTCTATTGATTCCTGTCGACCATGGCTGTAGAAAAGAGCGACGTCGCTAAATCTGAAGATAAGATTGCTGTAGACCCTGTCTACAAGCTTTGCCATAGACCAATGTTCCTCATACCATGTCAGCAAATGAGAACGGCCAAGTACGCCATGCCACACTTCAGTGTGAGCTTCAGAGTTAAGCTGGCAATTTGCAGTGATAGGTAAACTATCATTTTTGATGGAACGCACATCCGGATTAAGATCTATCGTCACAAGCGGTGTCTGCCCTTTCAGTGTATCGGATTCAGTGTTGCGACCGCGCTTTGGTCTAGCTCTGGAACCCAGTGACACTGGTGTTTCATTCTTGATATTGCTGGAGCTAAAGGAGGAGACAAGGCTAGGAAACAGTCTACCACTCTCATTCGGCTGAAGCGCGAATACATCCAGCTCTTGGCTCTCTAAGAGGTACGCATCTTTATTTGTTAAAACAATTGTTAGCCATGGTTCCATCTCCATCATCTAGATTGATCCTGACTTGGCTGATATAGGCCGAACTGGTAGGACTATATATATATCGCTAGTCTTTAAATAAACTGTAACCTTTTGCTCGGGGGACACTTGATGCAATCCTTTCATGCCCTTTCTGTTTGAGCTCACCCCTGTGTGTAATTCAAGAGACTAATTAAGAATATTATTAAATAGGATGAATATTTCTTTTTTTAACCCTTCATAACACCAAATATGGCCAGCGTTACAATTCAAAGCCCATAGTTGAATTTGGCCATAATTTAATCTATCCACTTATGTAATATGAGGCTTCAAAGCTTTATTTAAGTTTCCCAGCACCCTAACTAGATAGCATTCATTGCTAGCAGATACATGCACGTCTATAGATATAAGGAACGTAAAGTACCGCCATTAGCTACAGTTCTTGTATTGCAACCCTGTTTTGCGCCTGTAGAGGTTCTCCCGCGTTTGGAAAGCTGTTTAACTCCTCACTTGTGAAGCACACCTCTTCCATGGATGAGGTCAAGCAAATGGTGACATCATAACGACTCACACACACAGCATAAACGAACTCGCACACTTCGGTTTGTAGTTCATCCAGGGAAACGTGTATTTTCCAGTCCATCGCAGAGAGAAGATGCCTCTCAATCGTGTTTAGATACTGAGTGGAAAACCCCATCTGGGGTATAGGTCGCATATGCTGGTCTCGCAGGTATGTGGACTCCACCCAAAGTCCACTTAGAATGAACGAATCATTGGTGGCCTTTCGAGCGAGTATAAGAGCACATGTAAAGATAGCAGTGCATGGAAAGGGAAGAACTGTGAAAAGGCTGGATCCGAACCAAATTTGGAGTTGTCTGAAATATACTATTGCAGTAAAGACTATATTATATGAACATTGGGACTGGTAAAGAAGGTTCTGAATAAAGCCACAAATCCTCAGATATTGACATCTGTTGGGCGGAGTTGTTGAAACAATCGTTGGTCTAAGAGATTGCGTCTTATATGCAAGGAGAGTAATTACACGTCTATACATCAGAGGATCTTGATATAGAGGGTAGCAACGCTGCTAGTGTAGGTTTATGTACCCATACCACCCAAGGATAATCTCCGTTATCCCGGTACTTTATGCACTATGAATAACTACGGTATTCCGTTTATAGTGCCGGTCCAATGGCCCACCGGCCACTAAATCCCATGGCTATACATACATATGTGCAGTACGAATCGCACCCCGGTGTCTCAATGGTTGGAGGAGCATGGGGTTGATGTTCTCGAGGACTGGCCCCTCTATTCACCTGATTTAAATCTCATTGAGCATGTTTGGTTGGGTACACCTCAAGACGCTCTACCGTCAACACTACCCCCATTTAGTATATGATATTACATTACCTGAAGTAATTAAGCCCCTCATGGAGGAGGCTCTTATTCATTGCTGGGAACTGTTACCTGAAGGTTTATTTGGTAGCTTAGTTGAGAGCATGCCTAGGAGAATCGAGCTGTTACAAGAACAAGGGTTTAGTATACAACGTGTTGAATGTCCAATTATCTTTATTTAGCTACTATTGAATAACTATACAAAAAATCAGCTCTCTAAAGGGTGAATTGTGGTTGCTTTGTGGTAGTCATGATGGAGCGGGAGGTGTCGAAACCCGTTGCTACGCCCGCCTGACCGTCACGGCTGGCCTAGAACTATACACATATATATATATATATTAAATTACTTTCCACCTATAAACATGTAACTAAAGGATGAGTGATCAAAGCATACGTAATATCTACTAGAAACGGCGCTGGGGAGAGTACCGGATCTCCTCCGGCTGACACCCAGCTAAATTTCTCGATAACATCTTCCATAGTAGTAGTTACCTTATCACCTTTTGACTTTATTTCTCTTATAAACCAAAACGTCTGACAAGGGTTACCGGAGATGTAGCTAATTTATCTGGTACAACCATGAAAATTAAAGGAGTTGCATCACACGTCCTGTGTATAATTACAGGTATTCCGCAATAGGCCTAAGACGTGGCTTCAGAGTGGTGACTATTGATACAATCAACGCGACACGATCTATAGTCTCGCTCATGGTGATGGTAAAGTCGCAATCAATTCCCGTGACCGAAATAGTAAAGGAATGTGGTTCCTCTATATCGAGAAAGATCATACATAGACATTCGAGGGCAAAGTCACTAAATAGCAACATTTTGTCGCATGCCTAACAAGATTACATGATACTTTGAATGAAGGCAGGAAAACCTACCACCCAACGACCATAAGGCTTTCCAAATACAGGATCCTCATTTACCCTTTCATAATCAACCAATAGTCTGCCTTCAGTAGGATCCCAATTAGAATCTATAGTACTGAGGGTTATGACAAACCGCAAGAAATCTCTGTCTAGGTCACTGTATAACTTAGTTGGCATGCGGCCAGTTTCGAGTGAACCTCTCTCAAGGGGCGGCGATGGCAAGTGTTCCGCAGGGTACGAGAGATGACAGTAGTAGCTGTCGGGTTAGTCAAGCGAGGTGCGAAGGTCTTCGTAAGGAAGAGAAGTAACGGCGTTGGTATTGATATTCAGCGTAGGTACAGAAGTGGTCTTACCTGGTATGATATCTTAGGTACAGACAAGCGTTATAGTATAGAGATACAGAAGACGTTGCGTAAGGAAAGAAGAAGAGAAAGGAAAACAGAAACGAAGTGAGGGAGGGCCCTCTAATATACCCAAGGAAATCCTGCGATGACTAATCCCAAGTGACTCACACCACGCAACCGAACAGAAACCCATAGAACGCGATGGAAACCTCCTGACTAATCCAACTCCGCGTAACCTAACGACTCCATTAACCGATCCATGAAAGTAGCTCCCCCCTTCAAGCGTGAGCTCCTACGAGCCTGAGTCTTAACCTTCGTCTCGAGCGGCCCCGGTTTCCCAGGGTATTGTGCGTGGAAGACATCAACTGCTGCGGTATCGTTATGGTAGGCGGCGAGTTCCCAGGTAGGGTCGGTGTATCCTGTCCACTTGACGAAGTATTGTAGGCCATTGTTCCTGGTTTCCCGTGAGTCCAGAATCTCCTCCACTTCGTACTCCTCCTCTTGTTCGACGATAATAGGTGGAAGAGGCGGTGGTATCTGACCCGCTACGGGGTCTTGTGCGGCGGGGTCCAATAGCGACACATGGAAGACAGGGTGTATCTTCATACTCCGGGGAAGGTCGACTCGGTAGGCGTATGGGGAGATAACTGCCTTGATGGGGAACGGTCCGAGCTTCTTCCAGTCGAGCTTCCTCGAATTGCGGGTGGTGCGGATGTTTTTGGCTGAAACAAAGACCATGTCGCCGCCATTGTATTGAGGGGCGGGGGTTCGCTTTGCGTTGGTGGCTCACTCTTGCTGGTTTTGTGCCGTTCAGATATTAGTGCGTAGGTACTCATGGAGCTCCATCATCTTCCCAGCGAAGTCTTTGGCGTCGAGGCTGGGTGGTGTCTTGTCGGAAGGTTTGATCGTTACTGTGAACCGAGGGTGGAAGCCAAAGTTTGCGAAGAAGGGTGTGGCTTCTGTGGAGGCGGAGACCTGGTTATTAGCAGAGAACTCAGCTATAGGGAGCCATTTGACCCAATGATCCTGTTGATAGGACACGTAGCCCCGTAGATATTGCTCAATCACAGCGTTTAATCTTTCGGTTTGACCGTCCGTTTCTGGGTGGAAGGCAGTGGACATTCTTGCTTCGATTCCGAGGTGTTTGCATAACTCCTTCCAGAATTTGGCAGTGAACTGTGTACCACGGTCGGAGGTGATATGTGTAGGAATACCATGGAGTTTCCAGACGTTTCGCAGATATAGTTGAGCGACATCCACTGCATTAACGGTTGTGTTGCAAGGTAGGAGGTGTCGCATCTTCGTCAGCTGATCCACGATTACTATGATTGCGTCGTATCCTTCGCTCTCCAGTAAGCCAGTGACGAAATCCATTGACACTTCCTGCCAGGGCTGTTCGGGGATTGGTAGAGGTCGGAGTACACCGAGTTTTCCGTGGGTGTTTGGTTTACTTCGCCGACAGGTGTGACAGTTTTGTACATAGCGTCCAATGTAGTTCCGCATGTGGGGCCAGTAGTAGTCTCTGCTGATTAGTTCGAAGGTTTTCTCGCATCCCGGGTGTCCGGCGGAAGGAACATCGTGATAAAGCTTGAGGATTTGGAGTTTCAAGGGGTCGTAGTCGGGGACATAGAGGTTACCACGATAAAGCAGTTGCCCTTCGTTCTCGGTGCATTCAGCCAGTGAGATTTCCTTCGATTGTTGTTTGCCTTTGTTTCGCATTTCTAGTATCTTTTGCGGGAATGAGTCAGCTTTCTATCCTTCGTCAAATAGTTTATCCAGTGAGGCATTCTTTTCAGCGGGTTCGTTTGATAAAGAAACCGCCAATAAACTTAGCTTTGCTTCCAAATTCTCCTTCTTCAAGACGACCTGGCTCTAGTGCAGTTGTTTTTCATCCCCCTCTCCAGGGAGATCTCCTGATCTCCTTGTCAGTGCATCCTGTTTCCCGCCTTGCTTTCCTGGTCTCTATTTGATGACGAAGTTGAACCTTGAAAGGTATTCTGCCCAGTGTGCTTGCCTTCGGTTAAGCTGTTTAATGCTCATGAAGTACTCAAGATTCTTGTAGTCTGATATGACAGTAATTGGGTGCGCGGCCCCCTCGAGTTCTGGGTGCCACTCTTCAAATGCTTGAATGATTGCTAGTAGTTCTTTATCGTAAATCTCGTAGTTGCACTCAGCGGGGGAGTATTTCCGGGAGAAGTAAGGAACAGGCCGAAGGGTATTATTCTCATCGTACTGGGAGAGTATCGTGGTGGAGACATAGTCTGAGGCGTCAGTTTCCACAATGATTTCTTTCTCCAGATTGAAGTGGGCAAGAATGGGGGCGGTGGTGAATGCTTCCTCAAGGGCGCTAAACGCGGCTTGAGCTTCATCTGTCCATGCCCATGAGGTGTCTTTCTTTGTCAACCTACTCAGCGGTGAGCTAAGTTTGGAGAACCTATATATGAACCGGTGATAGAAGTTGTGGAATCCGAGGAATCCTTGTACGTCTTTAACTGTTTTGGGGATTGTCCAGTTTTGAACTGTATCCACCTTCTTGGGGTCCATCCGGATGCCGTTGGGTTCGATAATGAAGCCGAGGTAGGTGGTGCTTTGTGTGTGGAACTCGCATTTTTCCGGTTTGAGCAGTATCCCGTTTGCCTTCAGGGCTTCGAGGACTTTTTCGACGTGGACTTGATCTTCTTCCAGGGTATCGCTGTAAATCAGGATATCGTCAAGGTAGGCTGTATAGAATATGTCGAGGTACTCGCGAACGCAATCATTGGTAAAAAATTGGAATTTGGCCGGCACGTTGATGAGGTCAAAGGGCATTACCGTATATTCAAAATAACCATATCCTGTCCAGAAAGCTGTCTTCTATTCTTCGCCTTCGGCCATTCGGATCTGGTTGTACCCGTGACGAAGGTCCAATTTGGTGTACCATTTGGCTTTAGAGAGTCGGTCTCAAGGGGCGGCGATAGCAAGTATTCCGCAGGGTACGATATGCGACAGTAGAAGCTGTCGAGTTAGTCAAGCGAGGTTGAGCGAGGTCAAGCGAGGTGCGAAGGTCTTCGTTAAGAAGAGAAGTAACAGCGTATGTATTAAGAACCAGCGTAGATATAGAAGTGGTCCTCGCGGTATGATATCTAGAATGCGGACAAGCGTTATAGTATAGAGAATACAGAAGACGTTGCGTAAGGAAAGAAGAAGAGAAAGGGAAACAGAAACGAAGCGAGGGAGAGCCCCCTATTATACCCAAGGAAATCCTGCGATGACTAATTCCTAATGACTCACACCACGCAACCGAACCGAACGGAAACCCATAGAACGCAACAGAAACATCGTTACTAATCCAACTCCGCGTAACCTAACGACTCCATCAACCGATCCATGAAAGTAGCCCCCCCCTTCAAGCGCGAGCTCCTGCGAGCCTGAGTCTTAACCTTCGTCTCGAGCGGCCCCGGTTTCCCAGGGTATTGTGCGTGGAAGACGTCGACAGCGGCAGTATCGTTATGGTAGGCGGCGGGTTCCCAGGTAGGGTCGGTGTATCCTGTCCACTTGACGAAGTATTGTAGGCCATTATTCCTTGTTTTCCGAGAGTCCAGAATCTCTTCTACCTCATATTCCTCCTCTTGTTCGACGATGATAGGTGGCGGGGGCGGTTGTACTTGACCTGGTACGGGATCCTGTACGGCGGGGTCTAATAGCGACACATGGAAGACAGGATGTATCTTCATGCTCCGGGGAAGGTCGACTCGGTAGGCGTAAGGGGAGATGATTGCTTTGATGAGGAACGGTCCGAGCTTCTTCCAGTCGAACTTTCTCGAATTGCGGGTGATGCCGATGTTCTTGGCCGAGACAAAGACCATATCACCGACGTTGTATTGTGGCGCGGGGGTTCGCTTCGCATTGGTGGCTTGCTCTTGCTGGTCTTGTGCCGTTCGGATGTTGGTGCGTAGGTATTCGTGTAGCTCCATCATCTTCCCGGCGAAGTTTTTAGCATCGAGGCTGGGCGGTGTCTTGTCGGATGGCTTGATCGTTACTGTGAACCGAGGGTGGAAGCCGAAGTTTGCGAAGAAGGGTGTGGCCTTTGTGGAGGCGGAGACCTGGTTGTTAGCGGAGAATTCGGCCATCGGGAGCCATTTGACCCAATCATCCTGTTGATAGGACACGTAGCCTCGTAGGTATTGCTCCATTACAGCGTTGAGTCTTTCGGTTTGGCCGTCGGTTTCCGGGTGGAAGGCGGTGGACATTCTTGCTTCGATCCCGAGGTGTTTACACAACTCTTTCCAGAATTTGGCAGTGAATTGTGTGCCACAGTCGGAGGTGACATGCGTAGGGAGCCCGTGGAGTTTCTAGACGTTTCGCAGGTATAGTTGGGCGACCTCCTCGGCGTTAACGGTTGTGTTGCAGGGCAGTAGGTGTCGCATCTTTGTCAGCCTATCCACGAGTACCATAATTGCATCGTATCCTTCGCTTTCCGGTAATCCGGTGACGAAATCCATTGACACTTCTTGCCAGGGCTGTTCGGGGATTGGTAGGGGTCGGAGTACACCGAGTTTTCCGTGGGTGCTTGGTTTGCTTCGTCGACAGGTATGACAGTTCCGGACGTAGCGGCCAATATATTTCCGCATGCGAGGTCAGTAGTAGTCCCTACTGATGAGTTCGAATGTCTTTTCGTGTCCGGGGTGTCCAGCAGAAGCAGCGTCGTGGTAAAGTTTGAGGATTTGGAGTTTCAGGGGGTCGTAGTCAGGGACATAGAGGTTACCCCGATACAGCAGTCGTCCTTCGTTCTCGGTGTATTCGGCCAGTGAGATATCCTTCGATTGTCGTTTGCCTTTGTTTCGCATGTCTAGTATCTTTTGTGGAAATGGGTCAGCTTTGTATCCTTCGTCAAACAGTTTGTCCAGTGAGGCGTTCTTTTCAGCGGGTTCGTTTGATAAAGAACCCGCCAACAAACTTAGCTTAGTTTCCAAATTCTCCTTCTTCAAGACAACCTGGCTCTGGTGCAAATGCCTTTCATCCCCCTCTCCAGGGAGATCTCCTGATCTCCTTGTCAGTGCGTCCGGTTTTCCACCTTGCTTCCCTGGCCTGTACTTGATGACGAAGTTGAATCTTGAGAGATATTCGACCCAGGGTGCTTGCCTCCGATTGAGTTGTTTGGTGCTCATAAAGTATTCGAGGTTCTTATGGTCAGATATGACGGCGATTGGGTGTGCAGCTCCTTCCAGTTCCGGGCGCCACTCTTCGAAAGAGCGTATGATTGCCAATAGTTCTTTATCGTAAATCTCGTAGTTACACTCGGCGGGGGAGTGCTCCTTGGAGAAGTAAGTGACGGGTTGGAGGGTGTTGTTATCATCGTATTGTGAGAGTATGCCGGCGGAGACGTAGTCTGAAGCGTCAGTTTCCACGACGATTTCCTTCTCAGGGTTGAAGTGGGCAAGGACGGGGGCGGTGGTAAAAGCTTCTTTGAGGGTATTGAACGCGGCTTGGGCTTCACTTGTCCATGCCCATGCTATATCTTTCTTTGTCAGTCCACTCAGCGGTGCGGCCAGCTTGGAGAACCCATGTATGAACCGGCGATAGAAGTTGGCAAATCCGAGGAATGCTTGTACATCTTTGACCGTCTTAGGGACCGTCCAGTTTTGCACTGTGTCCACTTTCTTGGGGTCCATTCGGATGCCGTTGGGTTCGATGATGAGGCCGAGGTAGGTGGTGCTTTGTGTGTGGAACTCGCATTTCTCCGGTTTCAGCAGTATCCCGTTTGCCTTCAGTGCTTCGAGGACTTTTTCGACGTGGACTTGATGTTCCTCGAGGGTGTCGCTGTAAATTAGGATATCGTCAAGGTAGGCTGTGCAGAATAGGTCGAGGTACTCGCGGACGCAATCGTTGATAAAGTGTTGGAAGGTGGCCGGCGCATTGGTGAGGCCGAAGGGCATGACCGTGTACTCGAAGTGGCCGTATCGTGTGCGGAAGGCTGTCTTCCATTCTTCGCCTTCAGCCATCCGGATCTGATTGTACCCAGCGGAGGTCATTGCTTGGTGTACCAATTTGGCTTTGGAGAGTCGATTCGAGTGTTTCCCGGATGAGTGGTAAGGGTGGATTCTTTATCGTTAAATTTCGTTTAAGCGCGATAGTCGGCAGAGGCGGAGAGTTTCATCAGCTTTTTGACAAATAGGGCCAGAGGGGCACGGCAGGAAACTAGGCTTCGTATGAAGCCTTTCTTCAGGTTATCCTGTATATACTTCTCAGGCGATCAGTTAAATGCGGACATCGTAGAAGTGGTCGAAGGGTGGTTCTTTGCCTTCCTTGAGCGGTATCTTGTGGTCGTATAATGGCGGCGAGGGCATCCATTGGCGAGGTCTTCATCATCATGCGTAGAACCTTTGATGTCGTTTTGGTATCTTGGCTCTCCAGTCGTCTTCGGGGTTTTGTGGATAGCCTGGTCGATTTCCTCGATAGTGGTGCTGAATATCTGGAGTTTGTCTCGGGGCGAAAGCGGCAGAAGGCGGCAGCTGACGAGGTGGAAGCGAGGTGGCGGGGCGATTGCTTTGACAGGTTCGGCTTTCTCGGGCGTTGCTTCTTTCTCTTAATCTTCGGAATCAAAGCGTATGGTGTTCTCCTTGAACGCATGAGTGGCGTCATGCAGCTGGAGCCAGGGATTCCTAATCTGAGGGTAGAAGCCAAGTTTGGTGACGAAAAAAAGACAGTTTCATGGTGGGCATCGATGGACATTGGCAAATGGCATGGGTGGGTGATTTGGCCAGAAGATATGGGTCGGACGTCTATGAAACCGAGGATCTTGAGGCGATTTGAGTGGGAGGAGAGGAAGTTGTTATGGCGGCGAATGTTTCATCAATGAATCTGAGCCGAACAATAAGTATCAATCAATGCGTAGGTTTGAATGGGAGTTTTAATGTTTACAATTTTACAAGAAGCAACAAAATGATCACCATCCAATTTATCCTCCGAGCGATCTGAGAAGCCAGAGATAGAAGCAGACAAAGGAAAAACATTAGATAATTAGAGGCGGCCGTTAATCAGCAGGACTAGTTAAAAGCCATTCGGAGGAGGCGGTAGGCATCGGCGGGAGGCGGGATCGTCGTGGTCTTGAAGCAGGTCTGAGGAGGCACCCTTTATAACGGTTAGTTGCCTTATGTGGGCGGTTAGCGGAAGGCAGTTGGCGAAAGGCGTTTAGGGTTGGCGCGATCGTCGAAGATCGTTATCGCCTCCATTGCTTCTCATCAGCGGAGGTTTTCGGTTGACCATTGACAAAGGTGTAGCGCTGTTCGCCAACGGTTGGTTAGGGCTAGTTAGGGCTAGTTAGGGTTAGTTAGGGTTAGTTAGGGTTAGTTAGGGCTAGTTAGGGTTAGCTAGGGTTAGTTAGGGCTAGTTAGGGCTAGTTAGGGTTAGTTAGGGTTAGTTAGGGTTAGTTAGGGTTAGGTTAGTTAGGGTTAGTTAGGGTTAGTTAGGGTTAGTTAGGGTTAGTTAGGGTTAGTTAGGGTTAGTTAGGGTTAGTTAGGGTTAGTTAGGGTTAGTTAGGGTTAGTTAGGGTTAGTT